>JAWWEM010010382.1:1440-20094 GCA_035582935.1 Ormyrus thymus | reverse complement strand
ATATATATATATATATATTTAAGTTAAAATTAGATTACTAAAAATATAAATATTTTACATTTATAAGAAATACTAAAAGTGCCGAGTCACAACTTCGAGGACCGGAGAAACATCAAATTAATATTAGATAGATTATTGTATATTAATCAAAGAAAAGCAAAGAAGTGCAACCGATCGACTGCACTTCCAATCTCCATAACCACCGAAATAATTTTCCAAAGCACGTTCAGGCAGCCCTCCAAAAAACTCCCCGCATCGCAAACGCCCCGAAAATCCCCCCCGACCAATTCCCGAACGAAACGGGCGAAAAAGCCGCTAATTCCCCGCCGACTCTCCCGTCCCCGGCGGCGTAAAGGGAGAAGGACGAGGTGCCAGCATCGCTCTTTCTCCCGGTGCTTCGAGCAGCCAGCCACTTTTAAATGAGTTTTGTCGCATGCAGGCGCTGCAGCCTCGTCGCGCGGCGGCCTCCGATTTCACGTGTACGCGCGCAAAAGTTGCCGCGCGGCGCGGCGGCGGCAGCGGCGTCTGATCTTCCCGCCGCGGCATTATTTGCGGAACAACCGTCACTCGCGTTGCCAAAGTTTGACGCTGATTACGGGATTAGCGCGAGCCGCCGAGGCCACCGCCGCCCCGACGAGCCGCGAGACTTTGCCCCGCCATTAATCCCGGCGATGCGGGCGCGTTAGAGCTGCGGATTCGCCCTTTTATTAAACTCGTTCTTTCGGGTTTAAATAATGAGGAAAGTTGCTTGTCACCGAGAATGTTGATTTTCGGATGTTTTTTTTTTCAGCTGACTGCGTTTGGAGAATGTTTTTTTTTGGATTTTTGGATTGATTCTGATTTGAGGAGGATGCTTAGAACTACGGTAAGAATTATTGAGACAAAGGTTTATTATTCGGCTAAGTGGATATTGACTAGGAGTGTTACAGAATAATTTAAGAAACTGGAATAAAAATTCAATGCATGCTGAAATAACTATATAAGATGAAAATTAAATTTGAAATTAAAAATTTCATTTTAATAAATTTTAAATCCACATTCCAACTTCATTTACGACGTACGCATAAAAATAACGAAAAAGATAAATTAACCCAAGCTCTTTCCTGGATTAATATTTGATGTTTCAATATTCTATTATTAATTGGTTTGATGAATTTCATGAACTGCAAATAGCTGCGAAAGAAGTATTAAATCTGCACTGGATCAAATACCAGGGGAAAACCACAAAAAAAAAAACAAATTTTTCACCGCGCTTTTCCAGGAAGCGGCAAGAAATCCAATCCCATAAAAGCGGGATACAGTTTGATTTTCATTCCCCGGCCCCGCGGAAACATCGGCTCGCCGCCAGTAATTAGAAACTCCCAGCCGAGCACACAGCCCCCCCAGGAACAACAAAGCAACCCCGCCGTCCAGCAGCAGTCGTATCAATTGCCGTTGTCACATAATAAATAGCGGCTCCCGCTCTCCTCGGGGCGAATAATTTATGCCGCGGCAACGATCTCAGGTCAACTCCGGCCGGCGTTCAATTATCTTTATCCCGAGAGCTTGGCGGCCTCGTCGGCCATCTGATAACTCGCCCGGGCGTATTCGCAGCGTAGCCCGGACGTCGCGCGGCGATACGAGAGAGAGAGAGAGAGAGCGGGGATTTACTCCCCGGGCCCCGTTTATGGTCCGGACCATAAACGAGGGGCGCGTATGCGCGCCTTCGACGGCCTAATGCTTCGATCAAATACTGCAATTAAGTGTGCTCGACCTCTCGTATCTTGGCGCAGTGCGCCCGGCCGAGTTCCGCGTATGCAGATGCTACGTGCTGCGCCTCGGAGCTGCTGCGTGCTTGCACGCATAAATGCATACATTGCCTGACGACGGGGGAGCGAGAGAGAGAGAGAGAGAGAGAGAGAGAGAGAGAGAGGAGAGGCTTCCTTACGCGCCCAGCTGCCGAGTCGAAAGGGGGTAAGGTATTCATAGATTCCGAACGATTTCTGACGTCGTCGCGAGAGGCGCAGGATATCGGCTTTGCGCGCGGGAGACACAGCAGGAGGGTATTACTACGTGTGTCGGCGTTGTTATGGAAAAAGGCCGAGATCGGGAGATGCTATTTATTATGGGGATGTAAGAATTTCGTGCGTTTCGGAGTTACGCGAAGGGAGGGAAATTCTATCGAAGCCTTTATCCTGTCATTCTGAATAGGGGTTGAGAAGCTAAAGTAGAGTTGAGTAGAAAATTAATTTCTAGTATAGAAATTGACGTTTTTTGGGATAATGTTTCACTAGTAGTGTAATTTTCAAATACGACTGAAGCTTGAGAAACACTTTTGAACGTTAAAATGAAATTACTCATTAGTTATTATACAATAAAAATGGTTCTTGTGAGGGCTCACATAAAATTGAGGAAAGATCTTGTTACCTCGATGATTATCCTTTAACGAGACAAAGGATCAGAGTAATATTTCACTCTTGACAAAATGTTTCGTGACCGCAGAAGAAATTGCGAAAAAAAAACCTCCACCTCCTATTTTCTATTTATCCTTACAAAACTCTGGCAAAAGTTGAGGGTGAACTTCAGGGTTTCGCTCGGCGGAGCAGCGTATCATTTGAAAGTCAAACAAAAATTACGACAAAAAATGGCGGGAGGCTCTTGCGCATACCCTTCTTTTCCCCGAGATTCTTCTGTAAGTGCTTGTCCCGGCATACTTTCGCTCTGGAAAAAATTGACTACTTGGCATTTAAAAAGTATAAAATGGCTTTCTGAAATTTAAATGGAAATTTTCCCTTGGCAGAAATATGTATGAAAGAAGTTTGGAAAATTGTTGCTTGTTATACTCGATCCAACTAGAGAATTTTGTAATTTTCTTCTTAAATGCACAGTGAGCTCCTTATTCTTATTTTTATTTTCATTCAAATATCTATTATGTTATTGATAATTATAAATGTTATCGTAAACCAGATCATAAACCAATTTTTAAATTAATCAAATAAATAAAATTAGATAGTTTTGGACAATAAAAAATACTGTGGTGTAAACATGTTTTCTTTCATTCACATGTATTTATTTTATAATACAAACAGCATTTTTAACATTTTCCGCCTTTCTTTTATCGTTCTTAACTTTCCTTCGACCAACCTGACAATACTATAATTTTTTCTCTCGAAACACTCCCGTCACCTTCCGCCCGAGCAACTCAGCCGCGGCTCTCCACATCCATTACCATAGAAATAGAGGCCGGGAGAGAGAGAGAGAGAGAGAGAGAGAGAGAGAGAGAGAGAGAGAGAGAGATCTCCTGGCGGCAATCAATTGCTCCAGTCGATGTATTACACCGCACATCGGCGACACGCGCGTGTCCCCCGGCGTGTCGGCCCGTCCGCAACTAAATCAAGCCGCGCGAAATCAGGAGCCCCTGACGAGGGTCGTCACATTCGGGAGCGGCCGCGAGCGTCTGGAGGAGAGCCGTCGCGACTTGAATTTGTCGATCGGACGCCCCGGGATTGCGGGGGAGCGCGAGCTCGGGGACCCTGTCAGCGGCAGGCCGAAGCAACAGGGTGCCGCCGACTGCCGATTGCTACTGCCGGTGGGAGGCTGTTGCCGCCGGTGGTGTAGTTATTTATGCGGCTGCTGACGTTTCTTTCGGAGAGGTGTGCGGTCGCGAGCTGACGCGGAAATGAGTTACTTTGAGGTTGTTGGTTGTTGGGGAAGGCTTGACGAATGTCATTGGTGTGGGAGATTTCAATGGGTAACGCTGAATTTTTAGAATCGTTATAAAGTTGAAGCAGAGACTGTTGATGATGGTATAAGAGGGGAACAATTTTCTCTTTAAAATTATTATTTTTCCTACTTTATAGTGATATGTTCTCGTTCTTGTTAACGATGCTGTGATTATTCTTCTGCAAATTCGATCAAATATATGTATATAAAAGAAATTAATATTTATATTGATAATTTACGGTGATATCTGATCATTTACAAGCACTTTATTATTTATAGCTTCTATTCAATAATAAATCAAAATGTAATCTTGCATAAATCATTTTTATCAATACGTGTAGATTAATAAATTTTCTTTATTGATAGTAGGTTATTAGAAAAAAAGTTTGGAAATTGAAAATGATATTATATTTGTAATATATTATCTTATTATTATGACATATACATAAAAATTAGCAACTCCCTCTTTGTGCTAAATTTTTTACATCAAAAGGACATTCGTCAAATTTCAATTATCAATTCCCGTATCTTCATTTTTCCCGCGAACAATTAAACGATCAAACTCACAACCTTTAAAGCTGCTTTCCCCTCCAGAAATAACCTCACCGCTCAGCGCCTTAAGCCACCTTCGCAGGGGAACAATCCGTAATCCAGTCTCGCAAAGGGAACCTCCGAAAAGTAGTGCGGTGCAAGACTCCGTCTGCGCTGGGGAAAAAAAAGAGCTGCGCAAGACTATGCGGATCCGTATAGAGGCTGCAGCCTTTGACGCTTGGCAGCTCGCGAGACAGACTCCCCGAGGGAATCGGCGACGACGCACCTCCGCCGCGCGGAAGAGGATCAAGGATGCGGGGCGAGATGCCGTTTCGCATTCCTGGCTCCTGGAAATTCTCTCTCTTTCGGGGAGAGCGGCGGCTCCTCCGTCCACCCCCCCCTTCATCCCCCCGCGCAGCTTTTTACCTGCCGATATATATGTATATATATATATATATATCTTTATCTCGGTCGTCGTCGCGCGGCTTCCTCCCCATCCGGCGAAGCGTCGATGGCTCTGAAAGTCGCGTCGGGATCCTCAATGACGAACCGCCGAGCTCTTCTTCTTCTCTTTCCTCTTTGCGCGGTGCAGTCCCGCGTGGTATGGAAATTCAGCCGATATATTCCTCCTCCGACGGCGCAAACTATTCAGAGTCTGCTTCTTCTTTCTCTCTCGCTCGCGGCTTTTGGTATTTCCCCGCTTCTTAGCGCCGGCTGACTTTTTTCCTTATTCCGTTGTGAGGGTGCTTTCTTTTTTTGGGGGGGGGGGGGGGCAGGATGGAGTCCTTTTTTTTGTTTATTATGCGGAACCGGTTGACGGAATTATTTCCTCGCGGTGCATTTCGCTCGCGTATCGGCGATAAAACCCTGTAGCGAGATATTTTAACGGAGGGTTGGGTATTATTTGAAGATGTCGAGGAATTTCACGTGGAAAATATAAGTTTCAAGCGATATGCGCTGATCGGATTATTGAAATTTTCAGCTTAATTGTGTCGAGACGTTTAATCGTCACTATTGTTGTTGTAATTAAAAAGAGTGGGAGAGAGAAATGTTTTCTCTCAGATATAAAAGGAGCTAATTTTAGTAGGAAGGGATTGGCGATTCAACCAATAAGTCGAAGCTGCACTCAAACTCACTGGAAGAAGAAAACAGACATTTTTCAATTACTAATATGGGGTTGGCAGTTAAATTGAACTCCTTACATGTCGTTGAAAGCACGTTATCTTTGAAGTTTTTATTATATTTAATATATGGTTTATATATATATGGTTTATTTATTTATTTGTTTTTTTTTCATATATGGTTTTTTCAGAGCTGCTTGCATTTGGTAAAAATATTCTTTTTCGATAAAGCATCTTTTTCTTAAGTAGATGCAATTTAATTAATGATATTAAATACTAGTACAGTAATTTTTATTTCGCTCTTTCCTCGCTTTTTAATTCAAATGTATTTTATATATATAAATCGAATGAGCACGCAAAAGTCTTTTAAAAAGGAGATGAGAGAAGTCCTAATGGAGGAAATAGATAGTACCGTCAAGCGCAATTACGTTGACTGTAATAGAATTTACTTGGTTTATTGAAAATATGTCAGTCCTGAACACCTCTCCATCATTCAGCGGTGAAATGCCTTTTGAATTTTGATCGAAAGCATATAATTATTTGGAGTTTAAAGTGGAGAAGAAATTTAAATATTTACGAAGCTGGTTTATTTTACGACTTGTTATCTTGAGTCCGAAATTTCATTTATAATCACGAGATGATTTTCAATGAGAGAATATCAACATTTCAAAAACGATTAATTAATTATTGTTAGAACGTTACATTTAAAAACTCTATTGCTGCAAACCGTTTAGAATAGTCCAGTTTTCGAATAAAAAATTGAATGCGTGGGCGTATCAAAACGCGAATAAAAGATTAGTTTAAGCTCGGGAATCTGTTCAGCCAAATTAATTCATTTGGTTAATTGCAAAGACAAGAAAAGCCTCGCCATTTGCAATTCATGGCGCCCTGTTTACTTTTTTACGCGTGGTCTGATCTCTTTTTTATACGAGCACTCGTTAATTACGACTTTCCATCTGCGCCCTCTTTTTATCGACTGTTTTCGCCTTTAGCAAATTACAACTCATTTGCAAAGCTAAATTGCACGCGGAGACGTTTCTAGTTTTTTGCCGGTTAAGCAGGAATAAACTGCAAATAATGAGATGCATATAGGCAGTTGTTTAAATGGAACATTGTGCATAAATTCCATTGGATTACAGTAACAAGCAATGCTAAAAAATTTCATACAAATTTTACAACCTTACGGTTCTTGCTAAAGTTTTTTTATCAGCAAAACAATAAACGAAAGGAGTAATGTATGTCGTAATATGAAAACTTTCAAGTCTGTTCCACTTCAATTTTTTTCCTCTAATGATGGAAGTTGTGTCACTTTTTACTTCTGCAACTTTTATTTTCATACAAAAGTTAAGTAGAGCCATTATTGCAGTGGCGAGACGTTTAATCTTAGCATTTCAACCCTTAGTGCTTTCTTCGAATAGATGCAACTTCCATTTGCAGGCTTTTCTTGATAAGAGAAATAGAAAAGTTTTTTGGATTTGAAAGAAACAGATCTTTTTCAAAAACATTTTCAAAACATTTTAGAAAAGAATTGCTAAAGAGTAAATTAAAGGGGATAGTTAAAATCTTCCAGTTACAAAATGTACTTATTTCAAGAAACTAAACTGTACTGCAAAAACTCTTTAATTAGAAATAAGTCCTAAATTAAGTTATCATCCATTTCATGAGAGAAAATTCTTAAAAACTTTTACTTTAACTCCTATATCCCAGCAGTTATTAGTAAGCCTGCGCAAAAGTCAATCTTTTTACGCGTCATCGAGACGAAACTTAAAAGTTATAATAACAAACTCCCTGCAATCAAGGAAGATCAAAGTCCAGAGCATGCGGTGCATCAGTTGTATCAGCTGGATACTTGAGGCAGGCAAGTTGCAGGTCTGACCGCAAGCACTCAAGTATGCGTAGACGTGTTTGCGTGCGGCCGGCTGGTCACTGAATTTCCGCATCTCCTTATTTATGCTGTCTGGAACATCGGTTGCTTAGAGGACAGCTTCCTTCGGCCGGAGATTGAGAGGCATAATTATTATCGGTCGGCTAGTGTGCCGTTAAATTATATCTTATCTCTTGTGGAAGACAGAGCCGAGCGGCGCGTCTGCTTGGGAAAGTGAAGTTTGGTTAGGACGTTGGTTGGAGAAATATGAGCGATTAGTTTAGCTAGTTTCGTTAAAAGTAATACTAATCAGTTTTCACTAAATTTTCAAAAATTATATCTCATTAATTAATGTATTGAAATGGCAATTTTTTGATTTAGCCAACAAAAGTAGTTTAACGTATTTGTCTCGAATAATAAAAAAAAAAAAAATTAAATCCTAGACATTGTATATTTTCCAGGAACTCTATTTTAATTTGAAAAAGGGTTTACGGTACTTCAGGTGGACAATAAATTTGAAGTGCTTTCTTGTTTGACAGGCTACATAAATCAGTAACAGCTTACGTTTGTAAAACTACTTTATGATACTGCCGAGAATCAATGATGATTGAAAGTTATTTCGTGAGTTGTGCAGAATTAGCTCCTTGATGGTTATAGCTTAAGAGAGTTTAAACCAGAATTTACGGACGGCTGTAAACTCATTCGTGTTTCCCTGCGAGTGTATCCCCGCAACTCTCAAGTTTCAGTCAAGGATAAATACACGTATTATGAGCGGGAAAGTCAATAGAGATGAAGAGGAAAATAACGACAGAAATCCAGAAAAGTCACCTTTGAGAGCCGCCGAGTCTGAATAAAATCAGTTCTAGCTAAATGTACAATTTGAAATACGTTGAAGTCTCCGCGGATTGAAGACTTGGGAAGGTGAAGGAAGAAGTTCATTAGAGCTTCCTGAAAAGGCAGCCGTAGAAGATTAGATGAAGTCGAAGAACCCTCGGAGAAAAGCTTCGGTTTATCCAATGACAGGATGACTGAAACGAGCTCAAAGGCGAAGGCCTTTACATTACATTCAGTATAAATGAGAAGCAGTTGCAATCGACTTCAAAACAAATCAATACACGCAATGCTGCAGTTTAACGTTCGCGCTTGTTAATAAATTTTGTAATTCCATTTCCAGCCGAGGGCTTTTTGTTTTGCTACAAGCATAAACTTGGGCCAAAAAAGTTATCTCGCTTTGATCCATAAAAATTGTATAATTTCTCTCGCCCAAAATATTCATTTCCGACAAAGCAAATAGCATTTAGTTCTCGCGAAATTCGCCACGAGTCCAGCCTCGAAAACGTATCCCATTTCTCTTCGTCCCTGGAAAAGTCCCGCAAACAAAACTCGACCAACATCAGGTTCCGCGGAGCGCGCAGCGAAAGAAAACACGTTTTGTCCCGGAAAAGCTCCATCGGCAATTACGCACTGATACAGCGCGGAAGAAGGATCATTAATCAAGCCGGTACAAAAGCCGCTCGGTCCGCTCTCGTTGATAGAAACTCCTCTGCCCTCCGCTTCTTTGAGCCCGCGCGCGGTCCTCCAACATTTTTTAAGCGTCTGCTGCAAAGCTCTTTAAAAACTGTGTCATTTGTAACTCGAGACAAAAAGGCGCCGCGGAAAGAAACGGCCGCGGCGAAAAAGAAGCGGGGATGTCGCGAGTTTCTCCCTTTCCCGTCGAGGCCGCAAGAGAGAGCGAGATTAATGCAAAAGTATTCAGAAGAGCTCGCGGTCGTATGACGCTTTAAAAGCAAGTATGTACGGCACATTCTTGCGAGGGTGATGGACAACTTTCGGCGCGCGCTTTGAATCGGTGGGATGATTTTTTTTTTTTTTTTTTTTTTTGTTCGCGACTCGATTCTTTGCGTGCAGCTCGCCGACAGATTTATGCTCGCGGCGATAATGTCGAGTGGCAATTCCAGGGTGTATTAATCATTTGTATGCATCGTGTTTCATTGAAAAATATTGTTCAATGCGCCTCTGGGCGAGGAGTGAAAAATCGTGCGGATCTTTTCAAATGTTTAATTGGAGTGGTAAAGAGCTTTTGAAAAATTCACATTTTTTATCGTTTTGAATTAGTGCATGGAAATTTAGGCGGTTAATGGGATAAAAATAGCATTTTTTAAAAATGACTGTTTGTCAACGTAAATTTTAATATCATGTTCTAATAAAAAGCTCATTATCTGGTAGAAAGTTCTCGTTTTCTCGATAAAACTCGGCAAAAGTTAATTTTGAAAATACGATTCTTTCGTTGAAATAAGGTCAACTTCTTTTCGATTTTTGTTTTTAAGTACTCTCTATTATTTACTTCCTAAATTTAACTCCTCTTTTTAATTATGTAATTTTTGTTACATTAATAACGTGAATACAAGTATTATCTTACTATTCATTGAATAAAATTTTAAGTACGACTGATCTTTTGAATGATGCCAAAGGAGTCGCTCTTCGCATTTTTTTTTCTGATCTCCCAGTTCTTGGATATCATCAAAAGAGTCTAAAGAGGTAAAGGAGGTTTTTTCATTTTTTCAAAAAAAAATCTACTTTGTCTTTGACAACCAGATAAAAGTTCAATGAGAAAAGCGAATTTCGAAGGACTCAATGAGACTTCTTTGCGTCTTGTCTCTACTGCATCTTTTGAATTTTCTTTGAACTTATAGCCTTTGAATTTTTACGTAATTATAATAATGACTAAGAATAAAAAAATTTTAATGATCTATAATAATTTTATATAAAAATTAACTTGAATTATCGAAAAATTTTATAACTAAACAATCTTACTCCAGCTAACCAAAGAAAAATCCTACACGAACTTATCTCAAGCCAAAATTTAAAATTTCATTCTATATTCAAAAGTTATTAGCTTAATCCGCCACTACTAAAATTTTCATTTCCTTTCCCACCTCCTACAAAGCATCTTCCTGTTCGCCAGTTGAAATCATTCATTCAACCCCTGCCTTTCGCACCTCCTAAATTCCCCACGATCGATCAGCGAAAGCAAAACTTCCGCGTGAGTTGGCCTTAGCAAAGAAACCCTCCCGGAACTTGCTTAACAATAAAGGCGGATCGCGTCCGCGACATATCCGGCATTGTTAATCCGGAGCTTCGAGCGAGCGTCGCCGCTTGAACGGATCAATCTCGCCTGCTTATGGCCGGCATTAAAAGGTCTCGTCCGCGAGTCATTACCGCGTCGTGCAGCCGCGAAAAACACGCGGCGCGGCCGGCGTGCTTCAATTTTCCGGGACGATTACATAGCTCGGCGCCAAGTTTTTCTCTGAATGTAATCTCGTTGCCCGCTGTTTGCTCAGTGATTGCAATCAATTTTCGAGAGTCACGGAAGAAGGCGTCGCGCGATTATTATACTTCTGTTTGACACACGAGGGCGCGAGGAATGATGGATGAGCTTCGCGGTGCGCGCGGGATATGTTTGGAAAAGCTGCGACGAGGGAATGCTTTCTGCTGATGCGAGTGGATATCAAAGTATGTTTTGTTTTTTTTTTTTTTGTTTTAGATTTACGTGGGATATTGCGAGAGAGTTACCGGGAATGTTTGCGGTTGGACAATATACGGTTTCAAGACGATTCTTGTGGTTGTAGTTAATATTTACATAAATCGTTCAGTTTAGATTTATGCTTTTTGTAGCAAATGTATTAATAATACAAAAGAAAATTTATATATGTAATACAATACCCACATTGCCAATATTTCCAAATTAATATTTAGAATTATAAAAAAAATCTTAGAATATTTTATTAGAATTCTAATAAAATATTGACGTAGAACGTAATTCAACGGCTTTGATAATTCGAAGGATGTCTTCGTTTGTTCAGCATCTCACGAGCACGCATACGTTTTAAATTATTTACGCCAGCGAAATTTTTTAAAAGCTACCTCGTCATATTTCTCGGCGATCCCTATACCAACGTTGAAAGTAATTCACGTCTACTTTTTTTATTCAGACGTTGCAGGTGTACAAAAAATGTAAATTACATTTACAGCATGTTTGCAAAAATTTCCGAAGCATGCATTTTTAAAATTAAGAATATACTCGCATTAAGATAACTGTATTCAACAACCGAATAAAGTGTAATTCTTAATCCCTCCACTTAACCGAAAGCACTTGCGGATAATACGCATGGAACAGGTTTGGAAGCGGTGCAGGGCAATTGATTTTTCGACAATTTCAGCTCAATTCCTCCCAAGCGGCAAAGGGAACGGATTTTCGACTTCCTCCGACGACGCGCAACGGTCGATTTGTGTGTGCTGGGCGGCAACGGCGCGTCGACCGATTCATTTCCGGGACTCTCATCTGCCGCTCTCCCGGGGAAGCGACTACCATAAGGAGTGGCAAACGAAGGTCCTCGGTTTAAGTGCACATATTGCCACTGGACAGTGTTATTGGCACGTTATGTCTCGCTTTCTTCGGGCGTTTCTGCGGCTTCAATTTTTCGGTCGGGTTTTCAAAAAGTTACTGGAACGTCTTGGGAGTGAAGTTTATCTTTTTCTATTCAAATTTATTCAAAAATTCAGAATAAATATTTTTGTTGTTACATTTTTAAAACTGCTATTTCCTATGATAGAGGGATCTTTAATTTTTTTAAATTGTATAATAATAAGAGTCATTAATTAAATAATTATTAATATGAAATAGTAACACGATTTTGTAACAAGTTGTTCAAACTCGGTAAAGATATTGTTTGCAATTAAAATTCTTGCGTCTCTCCATTAGAAAGAATAAAAAAAAAAAATATAAAAGACCGAAGAATAACAAAAATACAGCAGTAATAAAATCTATTCGCGTCAGAAGCTCTTGAAGCTCTACTAATGTTAGAACAGTGCGCAGCTCCAACTACCCTCGCAGCCCCCAAGGCAGCAACAACAGCAGCGACGACGTCGGCGGGGTGTAAGTAATAGCTAAATTAACATCTTAGTATATCCCAGGAGCGTCATCTGCGATCTATAAGGGAGAGGATGCCTCTTTAAGCTGCGTGCGAAAGAGGCAGAAAGACAGGGGGAGGAGGCTGCCTGAAACACAAGAGCTCGCACGCAAATCGCAACCCCGAGTTCTCGTAAAAGCCCCGGCGATGCTGCGATCGTCAGCGACAGATGCGCCTGCGTATAAGCGACTACACGCTCCTGCTCCTATGGAAATGCGCGCGAAGCAAAGTTTTTAGTACGGCTTTGTTGAGACCCCGGTTGATGTAAGAGTCATAATCTGGTTTTTGCATATCTTTTGCTTCCTCCTAGAGGAAGCTTTGTGATAGTAATTTTTGAAAATTTTCTAAAAACATGTTATAATTGTATTTTGAGGCGTCAGGAATAAGAATAAATGATTTTTCCAAAATGTCTACATGGATATGTGAGTATATAGATTTCACCTTCTACTGCACGGATTTTCCTCATTCACGGCTCATTTTTTTGAATTTTTTTGTGATGGCGGGTCAAAAATTTCCCAAATCAACTTTAATATGATAAAAATTTAACACCTTTTACTTCGATCAACCAAAGGCGCAGTCAGTCACGAAATCTAAATTCACAATCTCGAATACAAAAGATGAAAGGGAACGGTTAAAGCAGCATTTAAATTTTTCACTTTACACTTAAAAATTTATTTAGTTCCTGGAACAAAAATCTGGCGACTGAAAAAAAAATAAAAAAACCCCGGCACCTATAAAAGAATGACTGTCACCTGGAAAAGGGGAAAAAATCTGGTTAATGGAGAGCAAATTTACAAATAAAAAAAATAAAAGATATTCAAAAATAAGAATTATATAAATTTTATTTAATATAAAATGATACCCTTTTCCTGCAAATCCTGAATTATTCACCAACAACGAATGTTATACAAATTATTTTGCTAAGCAAAACGATTCTAAAACTTTTAATTTAAATTATAGAAAAAGTAATTAAATGGTAATTGCAAAATGGCGATTTGCTAATTCAACTTAAGAACAAAACTAACGCGTCTGACTTGTAAGACTGCCTAGCCCGGAATGGTAAATCTTGGTCGAAGGACCTTCTTCCCCGAATTACAAATTTGCAGAATCATTTTCGATGCCAATTCGCCGAATTTACAAAATTGCTTATCCAATCAAATTTTTATATTAGTCTAATAGAATTTACTCTCTGCTATTGAAATTTAGAACAAGTTAAACTCCGCAAAAACAAAAGGAGTATAAAAAAAGTCACTATGACTGCACGTAGGAATCGAGTCCGGGTCAGTAGGAACCCAAGGGGGGCATAGCTTGCTAAGAACTTTATCGATGTAAACATTTTGTAGGTTCTGAGCAGGGTGCTTAAGAATTTTAACCCAATTGTTTTTAAAAATTTTACATTTATTCCATACGTAAGTGGGACTAGAGATAAAATTGATAGTTTTTTGAAATAATTTGATTCGATTCTAATAACATAAATTGTAATGTAAGTCAAATCACCTTCAGGTGGAAAAAAGAATCAGGTTTACAACATTTTTTGTAAATGAAAATTTGAATTGATCAACGAAAAATACACTAACACATACCATATCCCAATGAAAAATATCAATTTACGATAACCTTGAAATAACCTTGGAAATAAACTGCAAAGTCAGATGCAAGACCATGAGGTTGTTTCCTCGATATTGAGTCACTTTTGTCTCAAACATTTTTCGCTAATCCTTGCCCGGCTATTCGGGTGGAAAGATTAAGAAAAAAAATAAAAGTGGCCTCTACATAACCTTGGAGGACAACCTAGACCCGGATTATGTTACCTCACCTGAATGTAGAATTTCCCGCTTTTTCCGAATCCGACGTCAAAAATAGGGGTTCCTAGTGAAAAAAAAACAAAGTTGACCTTCAAATGACCTTCAATCTAACCGTCAAGGTCAAAGTCAAGGTCACCATAATATATGCCGCTCAGAGACCAAAACTTTCATCTGAACCATTTTTTGCATAATTCAATATTTTATATTCTAAAAGGGTGTATGGGCGATCTGGACCACCCTGTATACATAAAATCTTACTCAATTCCTCGCTGCTTGTACTTGCAAAGTAGGAAATTGCTGTATATATTCATATACAGAGAGAGTGGAGCCAACTAGTTGGGCTCTTCGATCAGCATGAGAACTTGTTCACTTAGAAACAATAGTATTCCATGGTTCTATATGGACTTTTAACCAGGCATTTGTGTCTGAAAAAAAAGATTGAAATTAATTCAAATTACTTATATTTATATTTGCAGTTAAAACTTTCAACTTACCATCTAGTGGCTCCAGCTCTTCAACATTTAAGTCGTTTAGACGTGTCCTAACAATTTCTTTTAACATTTCTCCATCACGTACAGTGGGTTTAACATAGTTGAAGTGGTTCCACAGCTTACCGGTAGCTAATAATACCCTTTTACCTTGTCGAATTGAAGGTGTATAGTAAACACTGAGGTTTTCGAATTTAAAAATGGTGCTAATATCTCTGGACAGAAATTCAAAGCGTTCCTTCTTTATTCTGTAAAAATATTGTTCATTTTATTATAATATTAAATTTATAAAATTTTAGTAAAATATTTTTTACTTATCAAACTACTTACATAAATGCATTCAATACTTGATCTGCAGTTGTATCTTTGAGTGCGTGAACTTTTTCTTTTTAAATCACTTCTCGCACCAAAAAGTTTGTAACAATCCCGCTTGGATTGTCAGTTTAACCACTCCTGCTCATGCGCTGGAGATGATTATTCACCGTCATTTACTCAACGCAATTGAAAGGGAGGAAATACAAAATAGATCCGTTGTCCACCAATGCGCGGGTAGCGACTCCTAAACGTAAAATTGCTCAGTACGCAATTTTATGGAATTCGCGACTTAAGGTAATGCAATTTAGGATCTAGGTTTAACAATTTAATTGGCAACTCAGTGCATAAGTTTTAAATAATATTTATTTAAATATTTATTAAAAAGTAGTAAGAAAATATATACAAATGCTAATTGTTCTATCGGGAGCTTCGCTACCCTCTGAAACAAAGATAATTGAATTGGACTTTAGTATTTTCTAGAAGTCTCGTATAAACGTATTTTTCAAATGTGCTAGTTCGCAGAGCTCGAGGATACTCAGGACTAGGGTGGGAGTTCAACTGACTACGTGGTTGTTACAATTCACGCACTAATCAGTTCTTTCTCAAAGGCTTGGCTCAGTTCTCCAAGTGAACTGCCGATCGGCAGCCAAGTGCCGATTATTTAACCCCGCTGGAAAACGGGGAGAAAGCGAGGAAAGTGGGGCTAGCACGAATGCCTTGCTCCTAGCAACGATTGCTCGCGGGAGTGGGGGAGCTCCGCGACTCACTCACCTCGCTACTTTCGTCGTACGTGCTTCTCGTACGTAACGAAGTTACTGCTACCTGACAGGTAGCAATATCTTCGTTACAGGTTTTTCAAATTCCTTGGCAAGGGTACATTTTTTGCTAAATTTGCTTTGTAGTACTTCAGAATTCGTTTACCGTTGGGAGTTTTCTCAAGATATTCTTTCAATCTCTAAAAAAAATAAATTTTATTACTTAAAATAGAAAACTTCATTTTTGAGATTCTACCCGTGCAGAATTTCTTAGGAAAGTCTTACTGGATTCCAGTGTGGGTTTCCCAAAGTCAGCCTGGGATCCACCCAGGGTTCCCTACTGGATTTCAGTTTGAAAATGTCCCACTTTTTTCAAGGATTCCAGATAGGTTATCCAACTGGGATCCAGTTGGGAAATCTATCTGGATTCTAGTTAGGAAACCATAAGGGATTCCATTAACTTTTCCCGTGGAATAAACAAGGAATAAATAAAATATTGATTTTTATATTTTATGAATATATATTTATTTATTTTATTCTTTTTTATGAATATAACATTTTACACTTATTTGTATGCTTATTCTCTATTCCTATCTTTCTTGATCGCGGTTATTTTCTATTATAGCAGTTGTCTTCTTTATTCTTCCACCCCAGTCTCTAGAATTGCTAAAAGCTGAACTTAAAGATGAATGGAATATTGCTTCTGTGATCAAGATTCCATTTCCATCACGGTGATAGCCAGTAATAATTTCTGAAACAATATAAACTCAATTAATTTATTATGTATATACTAAGAATATATTTAAAAAGGCAATAAGTACTCACTTTTAAAAATATTATAACAGTTTGAGTCCTTAAAAGTTATTGATTTACTTTGCATTTTTTTCAAAGCAGTGAAGTTTAAAATCAGTTCTTTTGTAAAAATTTTTCTTAAAATATTACTTATACTTTTTATTGGATTATTGCTGATTTTGTCCAAATTATAGCTGACAAGACAGCGCTGAAAGAAATGATCGTTTAATTAAAAATTATTTAATTAAAATAATTAAGAAAACAATATTAACTTACAAATAATTCTGATATTTCAGAATCATTTAACGCATCGTTAAATTTGGTCCATTCATCGCCATCTTTCATGGGAAGTTTGATATAATAATTCATTAGTTTTTCCTCTAAGTTTGATACTTCTGAACCTAAAAATTTGTCCTTTATGTCTTTAACATCTACTCTTATATCCTCAATTGCGAATTTCAATTTGGTAATTGCAGTTAATATTGCTGTTCCTTCTGAAATAATATACTCGTGAAATAATCATAATAAAATAATTAATATATTTTTAATAATATTTTTATTTACCTATTGAGAAAGTAGGCGAAGTAGATGAATCCTTCTTGTACAAAGTTAAAGATGATTTTGATAATACTGCATTGGCAGGATTTTCGTTTTGCTTTGCTACTTGAGAGGAGGAACTAAGCGCGCTTTTAGCATTTATAGTAGGTAACGCGACTGACGAACTTGGGTTGACAGGCTTTTTTGTCTCTCCAGTAATCACTAGCTGTGCATCTTTCTTTGCCGATTTTTTTTTCTGTATAGTTTCAACTACTTTGTCTGCATATTCTGTAAGAAAAGAAAAAAACATTATTTAAATAACTTAAAATCTTTGTAATGGCTACAAAATAGAATTTTTACCTAGCAAACTTTCATCATCCATAGATTCAAAATCCAACTCGTCCGTAAGATCTGCATAAAAAATATTAATTATCAATAATATTTATTAAATGTCAAGTACTCTAATAAATTTTAATATTAATAAAATACTCACCAACTTTACTTTTCTTTGCAGACTTTTTTGATAATTTGCGTTTTGCTAATTAATAAGTAAAATAATTAATAATAAATAAAATAGTGTGATAGATTTCATTAATTATAATTTAAAAAACGAACCAATTTTCTTGTTTCCACGTTTAACTTTCTGTTTTGAAGAGCCAGAGTAACTAGAGCTACAAGAATCCTCGTTTGAAAGGTCATCGTCAGACTTTTCTGCTTCTGAATTGCTTGATTCAGAGATATGCATTATGTCTGTAAGATTTTCTTTTTCGAAAATATCAGTTTGCTTTTTAGCTTTCATTTCTTCATCTTCATTTGTATCAGTTGTAAATGCATAAGCCTCATTTCTTAGTTTTAGCAGACGATCCTCGGCTTTTTTATAAGTATCTGTAAATACAATTTAAAAATGTAATTGAAATATTTAAAAAATGTGAATTAGAATGCAGTTAATAAATGTTAATTACTTACTGGCACCTCCTCTTAAAGTCACTGGCCACGTAGGCCAGGTTGCTAAAGAACCAATATTTGCTTTTACGCGCGATTGTAAGAGTTTGCAAGACTCTGCAGTGTACGGAGGTTCGGGATAAGAAGTTACGCACGTTTTTTGAAAGTGATCGTACTTCACCCAGGATGAGGGTACAATATCCATCTCAAAGTTCCCTTCATTGTCGTAGCAGTTTACGAATTGACAAATTTGAAATTGATATTTTTGTGCTTCATTCATACCTGTAAACAGTTTTATTACTGAATGAATTATAAATAACATAAATAATAATAAATAATTAATTAATAAATTAGCAACAATTAATTAAACGTAATTGCTACGTGCGTAAGATTCACATAACCTTAAAAATTTTAATTTGAAATATCCATTTTCTTATTAACTTAAGCGATAATTGTACAAGTTAAACAATTTTATTTTATTTTACTTACTGCATTTACTTGTAGTTAATTACTTGTAGTCTTTCAAAGTTGTCGATTCTTCCGGTACGCTGTAGAAGTTAAGAATAATCTTTCGGTAGGAGCGTGAGCACATTAGAACAAACAGAAGCGGTATTTTGATTCTAGGAACTACAACTCGCAGTGTTGCCCTTAGCTTTCGCGGTCGCGGCGTTGTGACGTTTTATATGGCTTGCGATGTTTTATGACATCACAGATTCAATTTAAAATTCTTGTACTAAATTAAGTATTCCTAAATAATTTTTCTTTTATTTTAAATATTTACAAAAAACGAAAAAGATATTTTTGTATTATCAAAGATATAATTTATTTATTA
>JAWWEM010010371.1:0-19108 GCA_035582935.1 Ormyrus thymus | reverse complement strand
TGTATATAAAATAATCGCTTTAATTGAGTTAGGCTACAAAATTATTCCATTTAATTAAGCCACTTTAGATTAGTAAATATTCGCAAATTACAAGAATCAAATCGCTTAAGCGATCCATTTCAAGCACCTCTTATTCTACGGAAAAATAACATTACAACTTACAAACAGAATCGTCACTGAAATATTTGACAAATTAGTCACTCATTCATTCAGAATCGAACTCGAGGCGCCAACGACTCTGGGGATTCGCGATCTAGGCAGCGCCTTAACCAGTTTTCCTGCTTCCTTTTAACGTTTAGTCACGTAATTAATGTTTGCGAGCAGTTAATGCACGGATATGCGACACTACTCTGTTTTTTTTTCTTCGCACAGAAAAACAACCTATAGTATTTCTGCGAGATCGTAAACATTTTTACGACGCTCATTGATGCTATTGGATGATGAATTATAAGCGGCGAATAAAATTATGCGTCATGAGAAAATTTATGCATCTGTTTCGAATTACGTTTGCTTTTTTATGAACGACTTTGAAATAGAGATTCTTTTCGGTTAAGTTGAATAAAGAATATGATTTATTTATGAAAGCATGAATAAAGCAGTTCGCAAGAATATTACTAAAAAATGATTACTATCGGTAGAAAAAGAAACTTTTAAAATTGCGTACGGAACTGTCAAGTTTTCGAAACAAAGAGTGAAACTATAATGATGATTCTGCTTCTTAAATTAATAATTGAAGGATAAAAATTGCCGCTTTTGAATTTAATCGAAAGTTTAGTAACACAGGAAATATAACTTTTAACTTACAAGTATTTGCGCAGATCGGGTAACGAATGGAAAAAATATTCCGGGGAAATCAGCAAAACGGATAAAAAAAATCGCTTTCGAGAATTTCGTAAGTAGACGAGGTCTAGACGGCTAGTAAAAAACAGCAACATGTTCCATATCCTTGACAAGGCCCTAACCTACTTCACTCGTGCACGCAAAGAATAATTTCTACTCGTAAAATTACAGGGCACTTAAATTTAAAAAAGAGTTAATGCACTTGAAACGTTATATATATATAATACTTTATTTTCTATTTGCAGAAATTTTCTAAATTTGCCATAATTCATAATCCCGGCTAGATCTTTTCCGTTAAGGAAACCGAACGAAATACGCACATAATAATAATGACGTTCTGCTACGTAGAATTCACTTCACGTTCAGGGACTCTGACGACTACTCATATGAATCACATAAACCGGCGGGCTTTTTTACCCAATTCAAACCGATCAAAGACTTGTATAAGTCACGGGCGTAAACAATTATGAATTATCCGAATGTTTTTACTCGTTTAAAAAGACATAATATCGGACGTATTATAACTGCGCAGTTTCCGCAATTTTCCAAATAATCCGACTGGGAAAGACCTTCGCCGGTAAATAGACTGCCGCAGCCAGAAAATAATTGCGAGCGATTACCGCGATGGAAAACAGTAGCGGAAGTGAAAAATCGAGCTGATTGCGGGTAAACAATGAGCCGAACCGCGTCGTCGTCGTCGCGGAGATCCATTACGTCACACCGCTCAAACGCGACGTGATCCTGAATTGCCACCAAAGATTTATTTACTCGATTTTCAAGTTTTGTGCAGGATTAATTTGACAGGTGAACATTTTACTTTGCTAGCTTTTTTAATCGTACCAGTGAGCTTTTTGTGCTTGATCTTTTATTGACTATATTTTTAAGTATAATATTTCAGAGCGGAATTGAAGTTATGTAAGTTTTTAACTCAAAGTCAATATTATTTTTCAATGAGCCATACTACGAGAATCTAAGGAAGGCATTTTTTATGCTTTTCTCGCATAATCAAAAGCGATTTTTACGAAATCTTTACACATTCACTTTCAGATTTTTCGAGTACACTTTAAAAAATTAAAAATCTGCTGTTATTCAACCGAGGTAATAACTATCTTTGACATGTAAAATACTTTTGAAAAGATTTTTAAAACTGTAAAAATGCTAGAATTTTCACACTGCAGTAAATTTATTTGAACTTAAATCTTGTCTAAATGCAATTTAACCTGTTAGGCACGAGTTAAAAGAAGCTAACCGAAAGCTTGATTTTCAGTGTAATTTTTAACACTTAAAAATTGCATCATTACTAAATATGACCGCTCCCTTAAACCCAAGGCACCTAGTCTACTTAATCCCAAATGAAATAGACTGCTGACCCTGGCAGTGAACGAAGGTGACCCAGATGAGCGACCTTCTCAAAACATGCCAGATATGTAAATACAAAGACCTAAATTTCGAAAGCCTCCTGGAACCCGTATTCCCAGCAATTACACTGATTAAAGTATTTTTTGCTATTAAATAATTAAACCAGTAAGACCTCCGACCTTGCCTTGAGAGCCGATCGCCACCTCCAATTACAGTTTATAATCAGCTCAAGCAGCCGAAGTCGGCGGTGAGTCAGTCAAAAGAAAGCCAAACTGACGTTTTTTTTCTCTCTTCACTCTGTTGCAGAAGGAGCCGAGAGCCACGATGGGTTACGACACGGAAATGGACGGCTGCGGCCGGTGCATGAAGTACGCGCTTTTCGCCGTGAATTTCGTCATTTTCGTAAGTGCCCGGCGAGGATCGCTCTTTCCTTTCGACCGAGACTCGGCAGGCGCCGCTTGCTTTCGATTTTCATCCAAGGGTTTTTCACTCTGTAAATGGGAGCAATTATGCCGGGGAACGAGCGAAGTGCGTAGTGGGGGATCGGTATGAAAAGATTCTTACGTAAGGTTGTTGCGTAATTATGGTTAATAAGAAAAATGCTCTGCTTTTCATATCAAGGATGCACTATTGAAAAGTTGGGTGCAGTGTTTGAATCCAGAGCAGAGAATCAAAGTAGATGAAAAGCGTATTTTTGAGGCTGAGGTCACGCACTCGTAAATTCCTCTATACGCAGTTATTTAAATAACAAAGGAATTGCCAAGACGTTACATTGAACGAATTAAATAATCGCTCCATTTACAGAATCACCGCGAAGTTAAAATAATTTTAAATTGCATTCGCCTCTCTTTATCTGCAATTGACCAATGGACTAGAACTTTCTTTAACCGAGTTCCCTCCGCAGATCGGCGGCCTCTGCATCACCGGACTGTCGATCTGGGCGCTGGTCGACAAGGTGAACTACGTCAGCGAGCTGGTGGGCAACAACCTGCTGACCGGCACCGTCTACGTCCTGCTGGTCGCCGGCATCATCGTCACCGTCATCGCCTTCTTCGGCTGCGTCGGCGCCTCGCGCGAGATCAAGTGCATGCTGTTCATGGTGAGCGTGGCCTGAATTTTCCACCGAAATTCGATTCGAGAAAGTGCAGTCATTTGTATAAATAATTATTTCGAATTCGGGCCTATTAATATTCACGTCGCCGTCGGTTTCGCCAATTTCGCAGGCGCCGAGACATTTTACAACTTTCTTCTGATCTTCAAAGCGACATTTTAATCTCCTTGTCTTTTTCAGTACTTTATAATAGTGCTGCTACTATTCGTAATCATATTGATCGGCGGCGTATTGGGCTACGTTTTCCGAGAAAAGTTCATCACTACCTTGCAGCAGCAGATGCAGAACTCCATGCACCTCTACAAGGAGAAGCAGGAGATCACTGAGGCCTGGGACTTCGTGCAATCGAAAGTGAGCAAACTCTCGTTCGCAATGACCGTTGCAACTATCCCCGTCAACGATTAAAAAATGTTCTAGCTCCACTGCTGCGGCGTGCGAAGCTGGCAGGACTGGAACAGATTCTTCAACCAGGTGCCCATCAGCTGCTGCCGCGAGATGACCGACGGGAAGGTAAGTTCGCGAGCACCCCAAACCCCAAGTTCACTTCCGCGTCCGCGGCGAGGTTACGCGCTCGCTTTCACCTGCACTTTCTCACGCGAGTCGATACTTCCAGCCGATCGCCTGCAACCGATACCCCGACTCCATCAACCAGTACAATGCCTACCCGTGGGGCTGCGTCGAGGCCACCCAGGCCTTCATGCAGAAGCACGCCGCCGTTCTCGGCGCTGCTGGCTTCGTCGTCGCTGCTCTTATGGTGAGTTCGAGCGCTTTTCTTTATTTTCGAACGTTGCGTGGAAGCAGGCGGTTTTTAACAATTAATCATTTCAATAAAAAGTTCAGTTTAGTTTCAAATTCAAAAGCGTAGAAACGATTTGGCCGGCAACTCGAAAAGCTAGTGTGAAACCTTGAGTTATTTAGTCGTTTATTCTGTTTTAGTTGCTGGGGATGATATTCTCCTGCGCACTGTTCAAAATGATACAGTGAGGCAGGGAGAAAAGAAAATCGTGAATTCCAAATCGAAAAGCAGCTTCCGTCCTGAGCAACTTGCCACCGAGGTTTTTCAACGTGGTAGAACGCAAGAGACGAAAGCCATCATCAACGATTACCATTAATAAACTTAGCACTAAGACTATGTCTCTATCTAAGATTTTGTAATGTATTTTCTATATTGTGACTGATAACTGTACATTTCCCATTGTCTCACCTCCTTGATGTACTTTTAACAATTAAGGTCGATCGCTGCAACGATCAACTCATCAACTTCTACGTGGCGTGTCGAAAAACGAGCTCAAAATATTTATGCAAAAGTATTTATAGGTAACTTATGTGTATTCTAATCTGCATTCTATGAGTAAGATGATCTTGGTTCGAAATCGAGCATGACATCATTCGCGAACGTAAAAGTAACAAAATGAATTATCCACGCAAAAATTCAAGCTTACGCATAGTCAACTGCTTTGATGTGTGAATGTTTTAAATAACGAGGCTACCGTGTTAATAATTATTTGAATGTTTAAAATAAAACAACGTCGTGAATCTTTCAACTCTTTAGCGTAGCTTAAATAGAAAGCTAAATGTTACCGTTACGATATTATTTTATCAAAAAAGCCCAAGGCTTTTTTACTTCCATGGTAATCTCGAGTCTTCGATATGAATACTTTGAAATTGTGCGCAGAGTTACATAAATTATGGAACAATGACCGATACAGACATTTTTAACACAGATTTTAGTTTTACACGCGTTTAAGAATAAGTTATAAAATTTTATTTTAAAAGATTAAGTCTTTTTTAATGTTGGAGTAAGAATCTCAATTTCTTTTGAATATTAAAATTTAAACATTTTTAAAACTACCTGTAAACTTCATATTCATTTTAAAAGATCACATTTACAATAATCAGTCATAAGTAACTCATAATTTTAGATAATAAACATAACACTATTGTGTGATCCCAATGTAATCACTGTATGTAATATATAAAGTATCTATTATCCGTAAAATTAATAGATTAACTCTCGTTATATTATATTATGTTACTATGTTAATTAAAAAAAAAACATTATTTTTTTAAGTAATAATAATTAATTTCATTCACGTAGACTTCTTCAAGTTTTAGTTAAGGTTTATGTATATATATATATTTTTTGCGCATACATTATATTTAAGTTTATTGAAATACGCTTCTGTCTACATCGAAACATTAAAGTAATAAAAACATTGTAAAAAACATTTTTTATGCACTTCGTCCTTCCTTCTAGCTTGAAATTTAACAGTTTTAAATTTAAGTATTGTCATTTGATTGGTATTAAATTTATTATAAAAATTTAATAATTAATTTTGAAATAATTAAAAAAATTTTACGTTCAACTCGACGCTCGCGGTCGCCGTACCTTTTATTTTTATTGTCAAATTACTGGTCACGTAATGGAAACATCGTGTCATCGTTATTTGTTTTGTGAAATGTGAACAAACCAATGAAGCTGGTTTTTATTGTGTATCTAAATAATTCTGCAATTTAACAAACAGCATATAATTATTTAAAAAAAATATAATATTTATTTATTTGTATCTCTTATATTCATTTATTTTGGTTAAACTATGACAAGAAATACTTATTTAATAAATCATAAAAGTACTTTATTTTATTTTGAGGTTAATATGTGCTTTCAATAACTTAGAACTCACAGAAATAAAATTTGCGAATAAAAGCAATAGTTCACCGGAAAAGTTTATTAAACAGTGTAGATCGAATTACTCATTTTTTTCAAAATGGCAAACAAAAATAAAGTAAGAACAGCAACTCCAGCAGAAATTTTACGATCTCATCAAAGAGATAATGATTTTATGGCTGAAATGAGTGAAAGAATAACAGATCTTTTACATAGATACAATTTGTATAGAAATTTTTCTAGATTTATGAGATCTGAAATGCCAGCAAAAATGCTTTATTTCATTGTCACATCAGGCCTTGGAAATCAAACTTTAGGAGAAGAATATACTGGAATTGTTCAAGCAAATTTAAATACTTTAAAAGTACCTTCTTTAATGGTGTGTAAAATCTAAAATTTTAAATGTTTTAATAAGTATTTAAAATGTATGTAGGTGATGACAATGAATAATTTTGTTTTAGACCAGAGTTTTGGCAGCTCTACTTGAATGCTTTGGAGAACAAATGTTACTAAAATTATTAGACAGATTGCAGGATAAAATTAATAAACCTAATAGTGAATTGACACCTCAAGCCAAATCATTTTTAAATATTGTTTTGAACAGATTACGCACTATAATACCCATTTTAATTTTGGTACACCGAGGACTATTCTATATTTATGGTAGATATTATAGTATAGGAAGAAGAATAGCTGGACTTGATTATGTAAAGGTAAAATTAATTAAATTATATAACAAAAGTAAATATTTTTGATTTTGATTTTACAAGGAAATATTAAAAAATATTTTTGAATTCCATATTGTTATTTTCAGATTTATGGACCAAGACCACACAGCAGTGTTAGTTGGGGCTTAAGAATTTTAGGATTTGCAACTATAGCCCAATGCTTATTTAGACTATGGCAATCTAAAAAGTCTTTAGAGATGGTTGATGATGAGAAAGATTTTGAATTTAATTCAAGCAATAAATGTCAGTTGTGTTTGGAAAAAATACCAGATACAACTACTCCTTGTGGACATTTATTTTGTTGGAGTTGTTTAGCCGAATGGCTGCAAGCTAGAAATAAATGTCCTCTATGTCGGGAAAGTGTTGCTCCTTCTAGAATTATACCTCTACTCAATTTGTAAATGTAAAAGATTTGTATGACAATTAAAATTAAGGGTTCACAATGGTGATAATTTTTATGAACATGTATATAATTTGTAAATAATTTTGTACTTACGTGGTTAAAAAAAATAAAATAGTAGAATAAAAAAGAAAAATTACGTAAAAGCTTCAATTTAATCAAACATTTACTTCTGCTTTTATAAAATAATACATAAAAAAGAATGCATTTTAAAACATTTGAAAAAAATAATTAAAAAAATAAATTCAAAATCTGCACCGAAAAATTACAAGCACCGCGATGTTCACATAAAATGGTACATTTGTAAAAGGCAATAAAATCTCCTCAAAAAATATAATAAATAGTATACTTATAAATCTAACATAATGACAGATAAAATGAAAAAATATATATATGTATGTAACACTGAGTTCACAATATGTACAAAAATATCAAGTTTTATTATATTTTGCGCATTACAGTGTATTCTTTCAATACACTTTAATTCGTCAATTGTTTTTTTATATTTTACTCGTAAACAATAATATACAATTCTAATTCTTTTTGTCTGTTACCTAACAGTATTCATAAATAAAATTTTTAAACAAATCTCTGAATCAACTGATTCAACATCAATCCTTATGTGGGACCCGAGTGACAAGAATGCTTAGACCTTTACACGTCTCTGCAGATATTCTAACGATATATTATAAATGTATCTATCATTTAATTTATACAACATTAAAACATTTATTGCAGACTTACAGAAATTAATCCATTCCATTTTAAGTCAAGAGTTATTGGTATAAAACTTTATCGTTTGGTTAATAATACATTATTTTTCAATGAATTTTCTGAATATTTGAAGGTAAATAAACTAATAACTAATTATAATATAATTACAAAATATACATTTGCAGCAATGATTAATTATTAAAAGCAACAATCCAATCCCTTTGAATTCAGTAAAAAATATTAAAAATGTTTAAAGAAAAATCTACAATCACAATCTGATTACCCTGAAAATTGCATAAAATATTCTCGTGACTCGAGACCCATAATTCGTTATAAATTCATGATTCGAGGAGAACTTAATCCATTTTCGAAATACTTTTCACGTCATGTGCGCTGAACTGAAATAATTCCAACTTTCTCAGCAAAATTACCAAGTAGTGAACCAAGTCCGGTTGAATCGGAATTATCTTTCATTTTCAAGCCCACCGTTTGATTATACACATTGTAAAATATTTGCCTCAGGTACTCCAATTTTTTGCTTCGTCGCATCATGCCACTGAAAAAATCGGAAAATTGAAATTTCACTTGTCTTAAAACACTTATTATCTACAAAATTTTAAATTTATTGCTTACTTCAAACTAAGTTCCTCCTCAACAAGCGTGTTGGTGGATTCATGAGAAGCCTGCCCGTTACTGGAAACTGAAAAAGATAGACCATCCGCGAGAACAGGTGCATTGGCAGTCGTGGAACCGCGCAAACTCCCGGTGCCACTGATCATCTGCCAAGAACCACCTGAGGAAGAGGATTCATTTCGTTGGCGCACCCGACCTGGAACTGGAACTGCTACCGGTGATGTTCGATTCGTCGGCGAGGTGCGATTTGTCGGCAATGGAGACTTTGAGCCGTGATTAGACGTTGTCTCTTTGTTCGAAACTGAGTGAAACGGATAGTTGACGAGGTTGCTAAAAATTGTATTACAAAGGATCAATACAAAGATTATTAATAAGAAATAGAAATTTAGGAAGATAAGTACCCGTTGCTTTGCGACTCGTCTTGACTATCCACACACGAACAGTAGAAAATCGACGGTGGATTATTATCTTGGCTATCTCTACTGTTCTGACTTAAATTACTGCAACAGCTGTTCAGACTTACATTCGAGCTCACGGAGCTCAACGCCACACTGTCGTTTTCAAACATGCAATTGTCAAGTTGCGAGTCACTGTCGTTCCTGAGCACTGAATGCTTGGAAATGGCATGACGTTTTATACTGTATTCATCATCGAGTATGAACTTTAGGAAGTGAAAACAGAAGTACAAAATTTCTTCACCCTTTGCTAATCTGTCCTGAAGATCGTGTCCAAACAGCATCCAGTCGTAGGCTAACGTAAAGTAGAGGATTTGATGAGCATTGAGAGACGTGTGCACAACTCCGTCAGCCCACAAACTCAATCGCAACAGAGAAATGAATAAGGGGGTGCGGTCCCAACCTGAAATATTATAAAGATGAATAACCCAACCCTTTTGTGATAACTTGTCTGCAACCTTTAGTATATTTACCTGATATACAGTGAATGAGTAGGCCGTTACTGCTATCATTGAGATATTTTAAAATAAGTTTGAAATAATTTTGTGTAAGAGTTACTAAATCCCACCCCTTATATCTTTCCCAGTTTATGCGAAGCTGTCCGGACACTTGATCTTCCGGTACACCGATTTGAGCATCTACGTGCGCTTGGGACCAATCGAATTTTAAACCCGTGGCCAAATAGTCGTTTTCCCTAAACTCCTTGAAAAACTCACATCCTGGGTAAGGCAATGATACAATTGTAAAGTCAGAATACCTTCGTTCCTTATCAACCTTTTCCGACGATGTGACACTGCAAAATTTGGTTAATTAACATTTTGAAAATTTATAGATGTATTTAAATTTTATTAAAAACTTACTTTAAACCAAACTTAACTTTCTTCTTTTCAACCATAAAGTCAACTATAGTACCCACATTAAGAGTTTTTAATAATTTAATATCTTGGTGCCTAACTTTGTCAAAAAGTTGCCAATCACTGGCTGAAGGCTCTTGAGAATCCATTTCTTTTTCATCCATTTTATCTTCTACTGCAGCTGAATTTGGATCAGCTCCAGCAAAAAGATATTCATATCCAGATCTACCATAGATTTCTGGACCACCTGATAATGTAGCTGATCTGCAAACATGTTTGCCTTTATATAGTATCACAGGCAAAGGAAACCTTGACCGACACCTTGCAAACCTTGCACTTTTTATGAGGTCCTGGAAAAAATAGTTTCAAGTAAGCAATTTTGTTATATACTATAAAATTTTTAATATTTTTGACTCAATTAATTTACCTTAAGTTTATTGGGTTCATGCGTACTTTCATAAATAGTTTCAGTAGTCCTTTGTATTGGCGGTGGAGGATCACTAAGTCGATCAACCACTGAATTTTGGATTCGCTGTTTTTCATACTCAAAAATTATTAAATGACTGGGGTAGTGGCCACTTAAATCACCATTAGTATTGCTTATAATAGTATGAGTATAATCTAAATCTGCCAGGAGTCTACATTTTTCCATAATAGTTTGTGCCTAAATAAAAAATTGAACAAATAGGTTCAGAATTTAAACACCATTATTTTTATGAATTATCTATTTTTGCAGATAAAAATATCCAACAAAGTAGGGTTATGTGTAGAATTTTGAGTTTTCACTTTATTTAAAAATAGACATATGCATATAGAATTCTTCTTGTAAAATTGGAAAGTAACTGCTATTGTGCAATTATTACATTGCTTACAAAATTAACCAATCCTTTTTAGAAAATTATATCTAATATTAAAAAATTAACTTTTATCAGTGTAAAAAAAATTTTTCTTTTAAGTTCAAATCCGTTTTAAGTAGATGTAATTTTAATGAACTATTAAAAAATAGATAAACAAATTTAAACAAATTCAAACTCTATGTTTATATAGATTAATCTTTACATTATAGTCATGAGCTCAAGCTTTTTTCAACATACCGTAGTATCAGCATCTTTTGCCCTATAAGTGTTTTTAGAAAAATATTGTAGAAGTTCACGCAAATCTTTTGATGTGATTTCAATGTCAATTGGGTTTGAATTGGAACCGTCCAACATTTTTAGATAATAGTTTGCCAAATTTCTAGAATAGATTTATGGTACACTGAAGCCTTCCAAAATATCTTAAAATTATATAATGGCACTATCTTCAATATCTTCCATGAAACATTACAACTGTTTATTTATGAAGAAACTCCTTTGATGCTTCAATCTTCATAATTTAAATTCCAAAGCTGTTCAATAGTTTCTGAAAATGTAAGTTGATAGTTAAATTATCTAAGATGTTTTTCTATTTACGTTTAAGCAATAAAGCAACAAATTTATAATTAATGTAAAAAAAAAAATGAATTATTTTAATAATTTTAAATACTTAAAAGGAAACTATACAATATAAAACTGTTAAATTTATAAATTTTATTCAACAATTAGTCAATTTTTACTTGTAATTACTTATAAAAATAGTTAAAATAAATTTAAAATGAAGTACACACAGAACTCTCACTAACAGTTAACTTTCCAGTAAGAAGGTTCAAATCAAAGTGATATTCAGTTACAAGCTTATTAGAAGCTAAGAAAACAAAGACACCAGCAGAACACTCATCCACATGACATTGGTAGAAAATTCCTTGTTAACATTGCGACCGAAGTTCCTTTATATCAACATATCTTTACAATGTAAACAATTGAAATCAAATTTCATCCGTTCAACGAATTATCTACGAGATGCGAATCTCAGCCCAAACACGTGTCGACACAACTCGAATGACAAAAGCTCGTTAAGCCCCGAGAAAAGCGGCGCAGTTGGCATTGTCGAGGAGAGGGCACGCACTTTTCATTCGGGCAGACTCGTGGTGCTCGGGGAACCTAACCTCGCGGCCACGCATGCCGTTGTCCGTGCAGCTGCACTTTATCGCGGCTTCACCTCGGCGAAGATGCACTTGAGGAGACAGTCGAGTTTAGCGGCGGTACTCAGCATTTTCCCTGGCGCGACGACCCGACCTGCTTTTCTTGTACTACTGAGACGCAGGCATGCGAGTATAAGGTACAAGGGAACGAGGTCGCATGCGTCGGAGCTGTAGCTGACTGTAGATAGTGGCTGCTGCTTGCTACCTCCACTCATTCATGTCGCTCACGGATACGAGTCGACGTACGCGTGAGCACATATAGTTTACTGTTATGCAGGCCTGCGCGCTAACGTCACGGCCTGTCTTTGGCATTTTTTGCTCAGATGCATCTATAGAGCTTTTAGAGCGAATCTGCATTGCTCGTGTGCGGGTGGCTGGATTTGAGCCTTCGGTGGGGAAGGATTGGCTGGGGCCATCGTCGAAGCCAATCTTTGCGTTTGTACAAGAGAATTGAAGACACAAATCCCATCGGTTGCTGACACGCAAAAAAAGCATAGAAAGACTATGTTCAGAATGCTATTAATGAGCTATCTTCAAGACGATGCATTCAATTTGATAAGTTTTACATATTTGCGCTATATGAAAATTCTTCGTGCGTCAATTACGTTAAACTTGTTGATTAATTTTGTTTCATTTGCCTGGTAGAATGATATAATTCCGTAATTAAAACTACTTTATGTTGCGATTATTTTCACCTCTTTAATTTATTGAAAAGGTGAAAAAGATGAATAAATTAATTAACTAAAATTTTATTTATTTCAGAAATAATTTAATTAACAAAATAAATCTCTTAATAGTATTTTTAAAGTGGTTTTAATCCAATTGTTAGTACAAAGGCATTATTTGTCACTTACTTATTATTATTTACAAATATTATAGCATAATCTTTCTGTATGAATAGTAGCAAAATTAAAACTGTTATGTTTCGCTCGAACTGTCTGTATTTATAATTTGCACGATAAAAACAAATTTTTTCTTTATATTTTATACTTCTTAAGAAAATAAGAATAATTTATTAGTTATATATCCTTATATAAAAAAATCTTAATAAATTATTAAATATTTTCATCATTAAATTTATTATGACGGCGTTCTTACTTTTAAGCAGCAGCTTATCTTGTAATTAATTTGAGTTGAGTATATATATATATATACATATAATATAGAACGGTTGGTGGATTTGAAGATGCTAATTCGAATAATCGACACTGAAAACAGGAGCCAGGGTTAATAGCCTATAGGGTCCGAATCCGGTTATCATGGCGTATTTTTTTTCGATGTAATAATATATAAATGTTCTTTTTTGTACCTATTATTTAAAGCTAAAATAAAACCTTTCATTTCCTTAAACTGTAATTTATAGTTTATTGATTTTGCAGGGGATTCTCAGTTTAGATAATAATTCTAGGCTTATTATATATTTTCACTAATGCGACCACATTTTCAACCTTTATTTTCATAAATTATTTCCCTTAAAATCCTTCGACGACCATCACCGGGGACAACATGTAGTTGATATTCTTTTCCTCGAATTGAAAATGAGGAGTTTGGTAGTACTTGGAAATATCATTATAACACTACTGGAACCATTATCTAAATATTAACTTGAAGTAGCTACTAGTTTTTGTGAATAAATCATTTAAAATATTTACTGACAACAAATATTCAAAGAAAAATAAATAACATTTTTTTTATATATTATTATATTATATTATTTAATTTATTGCAGTTGCAGCAGTTTTCTGCAGCAAAGAATCTTTTACCTACAGTACATCTTACCTGCAGTAGATAATGAAAAGTAATTTATATATTATCTTGGTACTATCCCTCAACGTCTAATTATACCTATATATACGTAAAAGGCACCCCAGTGACCTATGTGCTACGTCACCTTGCACGTCATTCACGCACACAATTACACTCCGTATCCAAACCACGGCGGGCGGGCGGAAATGGCTCGAGTATTATAGTCGGTAGCGTGCCGCGCCAGAGCGAAGCTCGTCCTAAACCCCAAACGTTCACCGCCTTCACAACTAAAAAAGGTACGCAAAAAAACACGACTGTCCTGCAGTGTCCTTTAAAAATCTTCCGTCCTGCGAGGAGCAACGGCCTGCCTCCGTTCTGCGCCTCCATTCGACGAGCTCCAGGGGCTCGTCCCGCGCGCCAAGGGCGGTGATTGTGACGCGAGTCCAGCGACTATATAGTTTTTTCGCGGGTGCATTGTCTTTCTGGTTTGTACTTCCGAATATTGCTTTTCACAGGAAGCAAATGGCTCGTAGAGGGTGGATGTGTGCTTGCGAGTTTGATGAGTGGATGTTTATTTTTGGTAACTTATAATTTTAGGTTATGATTCGGAATTTATTTATATGTTTTGGATTTACGTTGTTAAAAGTTGTTAATGAAAATTTCAGTGATGGATTGACGTATTGCTTTTGATAATTGAGTGACTGGCTCGATTTTTCTACTGTAACTTCGAAGGTTTAATTCATCTTTAGTAGCTGTATAAATTGAATTAATAAGATGAGGGCTTTTATGATTCAATTTCAAAACTTCTATGGTCGATCTTTTTTATGGATAATTAAATATTTAAGCGTATTTTTTCTAACGAAAGAAACAAAAATCTTCTTAAATCAATGGAATATTATTGTTGCTACTTAATTCATAATTTATATTAATAGATTAATTTAAATAAATTATAAACATCAAATTAAAAAGCCGATTAAAAAGTGGAATAATGTCTATATTTATAAATTACCAATAACGCCTTGAAGAATACTAAAAACTTGACAAATAAATTTAATAAAACATTTTTCAAAACCAACTCGGATAAAACTTGAAACCAAGAAGGCGATAATTTTGAAAATTGCACAAACTGACGTCACCTTGAGCAGCTTCCGCAAAACTCGTTCTCTCGGTTCCACATCTGGAAAAAGAAAAACGGCTGATTTTACCTTTCAAAGCGGGCTCCAAAACTGCAAAGTAAAAAAAAAACAGTGGAATCGCGACTTAAACTCGTAAGATAGTCGCAGAACGGAGTAGCGAGTACAGTGTCTGCGTATTTTCAGTTTCTTCCGAGCCTCCGAGGCGTGAGCACAGATAGTGCACATGTGAGTGTCTCAAGTACGGACAATAACCTTGCGGGTTTTCCGAAGGCTCCAGCTTCCATCACCTCAAGTATGTGCACCTTTTCAATGCTGCTTTATCGACAACTTGTTTCTATTCGATTCATTGCTACATTCGAAGATTAATAAGTAAATACAATCTTTGGAAGTTTTGAACTCGCGATAGCTGATAAGTGAGGCACATATACAGCCGGATTGCTCGTTTCGTATTTAAATGTAATTCAAGATGCAGCTTTTTTACTCAGAAACTCGTTTCCGTTGTCTCAAGCGTAGACACAATAATGTCTCGTATTGTATAAAAAACCAGAAGTATTAAATTACAGAACTTTGACGCCTGAATATTCAAGATCAAAGCGTTATTGTATAACATTTTTTCATTATTTAAAGACGAATAGCTACTCGATCGGAACTTGAATTCTAAAATACCGCCACAATATGACATTGAATCTTCGAACGATAAATAACCTAAAAATAAAGCCATAGGCTTAGCGTAGTGGATCTTGAAATAGGCAGAAAAATTGAAGAGTTGTGTCTACGCGCTAATAGAAAACATAAACATGCCAACCATTCGAACTTTTTTTTCAAACAAAAAGAGAACGCGGGAAGCGCATCGCCCACCATACGTCACTTGATTCTCGTTATCTCGCGCCTCAAAATCATTTGAATCGATCGTCTTGCGAGGTATTGGCTAGATTTGTTTCGTGAATGAGTTTGTTGGCTTTGCAAGCTTTGATAGAATTTTTTCAATATTACGTCATTCGTGGCGAATGTTACCCGGAGGAAAGTAACAAATCGTCACTAATACGACACCGCTGTATAGAGTGATTTATTGATTCAGGAAGTATTGGAACCCCCGACTCAAGCCGGTAGGATTCGACTGTCCCGCGTTGTGAAAGGAAGTTCGAAAGTATTGCTGGAGTTTTACTTTGATCGATAGAAGTTTTGTCATGAGACAGTTATTTGTTTTAAATAACACTAAAAAATTATTAATGTTGCTGTTAGTAATTGCACTGAAGGTTAAAGCGGCAGTTAAATGTGATTAATGTTTTTTATAAAAAGTGTAAAGTATTCTTATTGGTGAAAAAAAAACGCTTCTAAATGTTTATGTTCTTATAACTACATATTATTTTATGATACACATATTACCGCAACTGTTGCGCGAAACTCTTTTTCTTCACATCATGACACTTCTGGAATATTTTAAAAATCGAAGTTCAATAAAATCTTGTAATTTACAGTGTTAAAAAAAATATCTAAAATACAAACGCAGACATTCCTTAGCATTAGAATTACAGGCTTCATTTATCATCGCCCACATAACGTACATCATCTGCAATAAAACCTTATCTGCGGATTGTCAAAGCGGTGTAGCACAAATGACACGAAACCTTTTTCACCGCCGTACAAGTACACATTGACATGGTTTAGTTAGAAAGTCCAGCAAATTAATCTGCAATCTAATAATAGTCCCCCGGGAAGGAATTTAAAAGTGCGTGAGAACGTCGCCGACTATTTTTACGCCCGAGATTGAAAATAGATTTGCGCGTCCAGCGATCTCCTGCTTCTTGCCTAAATATTTCATTTGTGCATTAATAACGCAAATGAATGGAATAATGACTTGCAGAATTTAATATTGTTTTTGAATTAATCATGCGCGGATAAGTTTTATTACATAAACCAGTAGGTTTGGTTTATTTTAAACTGTTTACCGCTGGATCGCAACTGCTGACGTAAACACGCGAAACAACAAGAGATTATGGTTTTTTCTTTTTACGCGAAATGATAGGAACTGTAATTGATGGAAGTCGAATTGATAGGAACTGTAGAGCATAACCGCATGGTTTATTCATAATCTTATTGAAAATAAATACAGCATCATTCGAGATGAAGATTTAACTTTTTAAAGCCCGTACTGCATTTGGAAAATTATTAATTTCGTAATGAAATTATTATTCATGATTTAAATGTTTTTCAAAGTTATTTGCTTGGAGATAAAAATACTAATCAAACGAAAAATTTACCACGTCAATTATTTAAATCCGATTTATATATCATTAATCGGATTAAAATATTATGCGTGTAAAGCTCTAAAATGCACTGCATTTCGAGTCGAAAGCACAAAATTTGCATGAACTTCAATTGTTATCTTTTATGATTTGACGATAAGTGATAATATTTTAACATTAGATTATTAACTTTGAGTATATTTTTCGTCACATGATTGTGCTTGATCTTAACGCTCAACGCTGATCCATTTTATGCGAGCAATTGGTTTTTATTGAAACGAGCACTAAATATTCCTCATATTTTTCAATGGAAAATGCAAAGAACCTATTTGGAATGAGAATAATATTTTGCTTCTTCCTTATTCGTGAAATCAATATTTTACTTAAACATTTAATTAAATCTGCAGAATGAAATACAACTCCTTTATGCCTTGGGTATACTATTTAATTGTATTTTATTATATAATTTACTTAACACTGTAAAAAAAGTGACTATTATTCAATGAAAGGATCGCATGGGAATAGCAGTAAACAGTTTTATTTAAAATGTAATTGAGCATATTCTTAAGAGTGTATTTGAATATATTTGAAACCTTGGCTGGTTAGCATATATATAACGTTGTTTTTTCTTATCCAACTTGATATGTCAGTAATGAAGATATTTCTTATCTCAGATATCATTTCTTAAAGAATCTTAGTTATGCAAATCCACAGAATAGACATTTATATAATTATACATATTACACATTTTCATCGTAATTTCCACGTGTTTATATCTAATATTGATTTGCAGTTTCGTCGTTGCACTTCGAGTATTTAAGTTAAATAACTTTTCGTAGAAAATGCACTAAACTAATCGATCGATCGATTTTCAGAATCCGCAATCTTGGGGAAGTCAGTGAACTCGCCCGGAAGCACCTCGACGACTTATGAGCACGTGACATTCGTCAACCCAACGCCGACTTTCCCCGAAATCGGCAGTAACTGAGCGAACCGAAAAGATGACTCTCTCAAAACGAATCAGTGGTGAGTTATTTCGAACTTTATTGCCTTCGCGACAATGAATTTATGGCTAATTGATACTTTGTACGTGACTCGAGACGTGACTGCAGTAAATTCGCGATTTGCGTCGACTCCTTTAAATCTATGAACAGTTCATTCATTTATACATGTAATGTATCAATGATTGCAGTAATAATACAAGTATTCATTAAAGTTTGTAAAACCTGTCTTTAATTTAGTCATTGGAACAAATTTATTGTTTTTTTGATAAGATCAAATAATACCTAAAACAAAAGAAGTCTTAACTATTCTTTTAGAAATTGAATAATTGTGAGCAGTATCTTAAATATAATCACTGAAAATTGCTGCTAATAACAAAAAATTAATCTAATTGTAGTTCATTAAAACGATTTACTTCTCCGAGAAACAGATATTCTTCCTCGCCGTTTTTCCATCTAAATCCGGTATTTTTAAAACCAATAGTCAGGATATTTACCGCACAAGAGGATTATTTAAAAGGCGAGCCGCTCAATGACGATCGCTTCAGTCTCTGTGACGCATAATCGACACGCATCTGCACGAGTGAAAAGCCGGCGAGCGAAAAAGCCGATTGTTATTCCACGAGGAAGTAGTACGAGGTGCTTCGACAAGGTCGAGAGCTTCTTTTTTCACCGGAAAGCGCCGTCCGAATTGGGCTCGCCTTGACACTTTTTATCTGCGTACATTTCGCGTACCTTCTTCTGATGAAAGTAAATCGATTTTTAGAAGAAATTATAGAAATGCGAGCTTAAAGTAGTTGGCTTGTATGGTTGGAATGAGTGGTTGAAGACAGGAGATAAGATAAGAAGTATATTTAGACTTTTTAAACGAGCAAGAGTTTCATTATTCTTGTCTGAGTTTTACCGATGTAGTTTTTTTGTTCAATCGCTTTGTTAGGGTTGAAAACAGGCAAACAAAACAAAGAATTTTAACACAAAAACTTGCTTGTATACTCAGAAAAATACCTTATTAAAAATTAATATAGTCTATCGTAGTCGAAGGACAAACTTGCACTATCCTGAAAAATTACTATAATATGTATACTAAAATTTAATAGAACTCTGGTAAAAATTAATATAGTTCTATTAAATTTTAGTACAAATTATAGTAATTTTTCA
>JAWWEM010010350.1:11336-25782 GCA_035582935.1 Ormyrus thymus | reverse complement strand
ATCTCTCCGTAAATCGCGAAATTACATCTGGCTTTTTACGCAATTGGCGCGGCCCGATCGCGCGGCCGACGACTTAATTCCCCGGGCGTACGAGCTAACGTGCCGTTCGTTTCACGTGTCGGGCCGCCGGGGCGATAAAGCCCGATATATCGCCGATATATGTATAAGGCGGACCGGTGTAAACGTTCGATTAACCTTCGGGCGCGAAGGGCTTCCAGACCCTGACCGTCTAAAACCGCAGACTCGGTTCGATACGTAAACACAGGCGGCAGCGGCTCGCGGACAGCCTCGACATTAATCGCAAGGTCGGAGGTTACGAGTTCGTTTTTCCGTTAAATCGAAAAAACGATAAACAAGCCGCCGCCGCCGCCAACGAGTTACCTACGCGCGCGGTAATTCGTTGTGAGCTGTAGACTTTTGTGTTTCATTGGTGCCTACATCGAGGAGAAGGCATTCGGCTAAGTGAAAATTAGGTTTTTTCCAACTCAAGCATGAAATAGCCTCCATTTCACGTTAGAAAGTAGCATAGAAAATTGAGCATTTCAAGCGTCTGACAAAATTGTTTGTACACATACATACCATTGTATACATGTATACATCTTTTCCATTATTTTAAGTTGGGAAAAATTGCTTGACATTGAAAATTTAACCGAGCGAATTGATGTAGCTATAATGATCTAATCTTAATGTTAGATAATTTTAGAGTTTTTTTATCTTTTTGCACCATTCGTTAATCAGCGGAAATGAAAATTTAAATAAATGGAGGGATAAATATTATATTTTCAAAAGCACGCCAAACTTTTAGCTGAATATAAAAATCTGTTCTTTACTGTTGGAGCATCGTAGATAAAATAACCGTGCATCCACGATATTTGGATTTTGGACATCTGCTCATGATAATTTAACAAGGAAATATTGAGTCCCCCAATCGACTCGAAGCCCTCCATGCAAAAACATAATCGATATGGATTTTATTTATTTGCACAGTAAAGTATAAGACTAAATTCTACTTTGGTACCATTTTTTATTATTTGTTTTATTCAATTCTTTTGGTTAAATGTTGACAACTTTTCTAGCATCTTTAAACTGGTGTAACATTCCAATCTCTTCGATTTTATCTCTTGTGGTACTTCTAAATTAAGTTTCTGTATAGTATGTTTGCGGTTTAAAATGTTATTTTTAAAAAATCGAACCCCAAAAACTATATTATAAGGAAATTTGATTTTAAAAGTAAAAAAGGAGAGTTTTTTAAGGCACAACTATTATTATATCAAATAAAGAAAAAAACCGCTGCCAATTCATTGGCACTTAGCTTCCTCCTAACTAATTTATCGTTCCAATATTATCTCTGAGATTCATTAAAAACAATCGATTTCAATAACATGATTTCAAACTATTCTATATATAATTATTTTTTTATTTTTTTATTATAATTTTATTTTTCTATGTCCATTTTACAAGTTCATGAAGAACAAACAAAATTTAAATAAAAATTTTGTTATTGGAAAATTTAAAATCCTAAAAAACATAATTTTTTAAACTCCATGCGCAAACCTCGATTTTGTGCAAACTTTGTACAAGTCATAGCAAAAACTAATGCTCAATACAAGAGCAAAGAAGTAATTTTAACCTTGTGTTACCTTTTTATACCATTTTCGTTTTGAAGAAAGTCAAATAAAAATTTCAAGTAAATTGAATTTTCTCTAGTAATTATTAGTCAAAGAAGTGATTTTTTTATTTTATTTGACCTATATTGCTGAAACTAATGTAAACAATCATTTTGGATATAAGTTGTCATTTTGGTTATTATTAAAATATTTATGGACTGAAAACTTGACTGATTTACATTGATTTCATTTATACTTTTTTAATCTATAGTTTAGATGTAAGACTTCATCATTGTAATTTATTTACAAACATATTTTGGAATCTTTTTACATAATTTTTAGTTTTAAAAAAGTTCGTGATGAATATAACAAATTATTGTAAATGTAGTATAAAATAGTTAAAGTAAAGTGATTGACATGCATGATAGTGTGGATTAGGTCATTATGCATATAAGTTGTAATTTTAATTATTAAAATATTTATGGATTGAAAACTTGACTGTTTTACATTGATTCCATTACTTTATTTATTCCAGTTATGCTTTACTTTTAATTTATGCTAACATTAAAATTTGAGGTTAGAACCTATACCGTAATATATTAATACTCAATATCAATGAAAATTTGATTATTTTATATGAACGCCACACGACATATACAAATTAGTTTTATTTTTAAATATTGTATATTAATTTTATACTCGCTTTTTATGGAATCTTAGCTGAAATGCAAATTCACAAAATACAAATTCACGTTAATATTTTGTATTGCAGGATGCTGGGCAGCGTTTCGTCTCAGGGCTGTCTACCAGACTCGACAGTGGGACTGACGATGGACAACCATTACCCCAGACGTGAATAAGTACCTTCACCAAGCACGGATACTTACATCCCTGAGCCTCGACTGGTCTGCTAGCGAGCGCGACAAATCCGAGCTACGCCACCTAGCGACCAGTCGGGGCGTGGACCCTAAAGTGCTTTGGGGACCAAGGTCTTCCTTCTTCTATATAATTTGTATCAATTTATGTAGAATCATTTTTTAATACAGTCCTTGTATACAATTTGCATTCAAGCTGCACAACATTTTTTCGCGTGGGTTAGCTAAAAGTTTGGCGTGCTTTTGAAAATATAATATTGATGCCTCCATTTATTTAAATTTTCATTTCCGCTGATTAATGAATGACGCAAAATAATAAAAAAAAACTCTGAAATTATCTAACATTAAGATTACATCATTGCAGTTTCATCAATTCGCTCGGTTAAATTTTTAATCCCAACTAGCAATTTTTCCCAACTTAAAATAATGAAAAAGAAAAACGCACGAATGACATCAACCGTCAATTCCATATCTACTCCGAAATTGTTAAAAACGATCGCGACAGCTCCAACAATCGAAGCCGCTCGCGGCTCGTCCCGGCCGAAGTGAAAATTTGCAAAATCCATAATCGCTCTTACACTCGACTGTGCGACTTAGCGGCGGGTGACCCTGAATTACGTAAGAGAGCGGCTCGGCGCTGGATGCAATATCGCGAGAGCGTACGTATCGGCAAGGTCGCCGACTGGGAGAAAAAGCCGCGCGAGTGTAAGCGCGGATCTTTTTTTGGGGGGGGCGTCGTCGTCGCGTGCGCAAAAAAGCGCGTGCTGCACTGACTGCTCATCGGCTCGCGGCTCGAGGCCGTCCTCTCTCTCTCTCTCTCTCTCTGTCGGTTTTTGCGCGGGAGCGACTGAGAGAATGAACCCGTCCGCGCGTGCCGGAAGTTGCGCAATTATGTCGCCGATGCGCGCCGCTAAGCCTACTTCGTCGTAGCTTCTTTTTTGTTTTTTTCGATTTTCGCCGCGCGCGCGATTTTCTTGGCCGACCGCTCGGATCCGAGACCGAGGCTGCGAGCTTCGGTATTGAGGGTTAAGCTTTTTTAAATTGTATTCTTGTTCGCGGACGAGTTCGAGCGCTGAAGCGCTGTTTTTCAAAACAATCGGCTGGATGAAAATGCTTCATTTTTTTTTTTTGTGACATAACTTTTAAAACTATTCGATAAATTATACATTTAATCTTGATGCACGTCTCTGTCGAGGGAAATGTTTCTAGACGAGTTTAGCAAATATTGGAATTATTTTTAACTCGCAAATAAAGGAAGAGTGGCCGAGGCATCTAAATAAATGACTATTTCAATTTTAACTTGTTTATCAATGCAGCAGAGCGCAAGGTAACGCGCGGTTAAGGTTAAAAGTACGCAATACAAAAACTGATTGCGCAACACCTGAACTTATCATCTACAATTACATTAACAAGCAATAAAGCATTAAGTTTAATAAGAAATTCGATAAAACTCGTAGTGTCATTAATGTCATAAAGAGGCAATTGCGACACTTTGCACAATACTGAGAGAATTTATTGATAGCGGAAGAGATCTTCGAAGCGATGAAAATATTTCATTCAAATCCGCGGGAATCGTTCGTTTTCCTTAAAAACCATCAACGTTTCATCCATTGTAATGAGTTTTTCGTAAAATCCGACATAAAGAGCACCGCTAAGCAAAATTTCAGTTTTACTGAAAACCACCGTCAGAGAATATAAATTTATAAAGAAGGAATAATTTATTTTAATTTAGTCGCCGCTCAAAATGTAAAAGAATACGTTTATTGTGTAAAATGAAACGCGCAAGTCGGCATGCTAAGGTCGTAAAAAATAAAAAGTTGAGCGCATAAACTTGTAAAGCGCACGTTTCTCAACGCCCAGGAAGCCCCGACGTCCAAACGAGAATATTCCAAAAATCCGAGCAAGCGACCAACCGCGCGATGTCCTTCCCCCAAAAAAAGGCGCCAATCCCCGATCCTCAAACGGCGAAAGGCAAAAAAGCTCCCCCTCGCCGCGGTCGCGCTCCGGGACGATCCCGGCAGAAGCGTCGCTCGGCGCGCATATATCGGAAATGTGTCACGAGGCGTGCACTCGCTTGGCCGCGAACTCGCAGCTCGGCGCGACCTTGTCCTTGCCCCTGAGAAGCGGCGGCGGTTCGCCTTGGCCGCGGATCGATGCGCCGCCGCCGCCGCCGCGAGCCAGTCTTTGCGCAGCGAAGCAGTTGACCCGACGAAGACTCGCGCGTCCTTTGCCGCCCGGATAAATAATGCACCGGCGAGCGGTCACCCGACCGCGCTCGCTTTCACCCAATCTCGCGGGATTACAGCGGAACGACTGCCAGTCGAGGGTTCGGTGCTGCATCGACCTTTTGGCGGGAGGGCTTTTCTGGGAACGGGACGGGACGCAGGGACGAAAGTTCTTTTTCTGCTCGCTTTCCGCGCGCTTTCTTTGGGGAAAGGTCATTTTTAGTTTTTTTTATTTTTCAGTGAAGGTAAAAATGCAATCTGCGAGTTTTCGAGAATATTGAATACTTTTTTAGCTTATGAAGTTATATTGATTTTTTTAACTATATATGTGTATGGCTAAATTTGCACGCTCCCCCAATTTCCTTCCAATTTTATTAGCTTTTTACGGAGCATTTTCTACAGTCCATCGTGATCGGATTTGGATTTTTAAAATTCAAAGTGAAAAAAAGTAAAGAAATAAGAGTCATCCAAATTAAGACTAAAATTATTTTCCGAATTAAATTCATTTCTCCACCTTTGGATAAAAACAGTAAAGTATAACTGTCTTTCACTTTCCAACAGCTAAAAAAATATATAAAAATTCCAAGTGTCACATTACAAAATCCACGTAACACATTAGAAAATGAAATACTGCCATCCAAATCGGGAACAATGTCTAATTAAAAAGCGACTCCATACCGAAAGCCCAGCGGCATCGCAATTTTCTCAGCAAGCAATTGAAAGTCGACGCGAGGAACATCGTAGCCAGCTGCTGACGATGTGCGCAGCTCCGAGCGCCAAGTGGCCCGAGTTCGAAGTTCGCTCGATCCTGTTCCCCGGATCCCGGAAGTTTACAAGTTCACCGCGAGACGCCGATTGACTCGCTGCAGTTTACGTCCGTTCGCCAAGGTCCCACAAGCAAAAGCTTAACGAGGAGCTCTCTTCTTCCATGGCGGGCCGTGCGTTCTTCGCGCCTCCGAAGCAACGTCATCGCTTTGAAAATAAAAGATCCCTCGGACTTGCTATTTTTCGTTTCAGTCGCGGCGGTTGACAAGCAATATCGCGCGCTCTGAGCTTTTGGATTGCTCAATTTATTTATTTAAAGCGATAAGGCTCCTTTCAAATTCTAACGTTACAATGGAAGAAACGGTCTTTTTATCGATGAACTTGAAATGTTTGACATTGTTACGTATGGTATCTCTGAATAAGGATGGAACAATACAAAACAATTAGCCGTTTCATTGAAAAATGTTTAAACGCTGCTTTGTTCCATTAGCTAATATTTCCTCTACAGCATTAAGCCAACTTTTCTTTCCAAGATATCAGTTTATTATATGTCGATTATTTTTAAAAGCTAATTTTTCGCCTTAATACTACCTCGTACGTTGCAGTAAAAATAGAAAGCATTTATATAGATCAGAGAACCTTCGGCTGCCACCTCCACTCCAAAGATTCATTTGCAAGAGAAAATTCTCCGCGCAATTCAGGCTAAACATTTGCAAAAGTTCCGAGCATTAATTCCGAAAGGAAGCTACACAGCGCGAGGCGAGCCAGGAGCTCGCGACGTAATCGGCGATATTGCTCTTTTTCAGCCTCGTCGTTATTGTCGCGCGATACGCGATTGGTCACGCTTACCTCTGACATTGAAAAGTCCACCGGGCGACGCGTGCGCACAACCGGAATCAAGTGCGCTCCGTGCGGTTTTGCGTCGCGCGCGCAATGCGCCGCCGAAAGCGATCGGCCTCTGCTGCGTCGCGGAAAACTCGACGGCAGGCTCGTCGAATAAATTTGCCTGCAATTGCGGGGCAGCGGCGAACGAGTGTGTGATGTCGAGGCGCCTCTTTGCGCGAGATCTGCGGGGCCGCGGGTTAATTGGGGCGAAAAGAAATTCGGAGATGAAAGCTCGCGGGCGGCTTTGGAGTCTGGACTGGGGAAAAAATAGAACTTGAATGCGAATTATTTTCGTAGGCTCGAGAGATACGTCGCGGCGAATTTTGCAGAATGAGAAATGTAGATGCGGCAATTTTGGCTAATTAATTGTAAATTTATGAGCTGCTTGAGCGATATACATTTTAAAAATAATCCGCAAGTCACTGCGAATCGTTTCATAAACCTTTCTGACATTAACGTAATTTTTATGAAATATCCGTCTGCGATTCTCCGGTCTTTTTTGCGTTTTTCCTTTTTTTTTTTCTTTTTAAACGAGGCAGAGCTGCATTTTTGTATAACAGAGACGTTCAAGGTTGTGGCGATCGCTAAAAAACAGTCAAATAATCGCGGACGATCGTCGAGACACGTGTCGCGGTGTTTTTTTTTTCTATTCTCTCCGGTGATTTTGCAAATCAAAAAAAAAAGAAAAAAGTTTCAAGGGACCTCAAACATAAATATTCGCGTCTATTTTTAAGAATTGGTTCAGCTTCTATTAAAATGTATCTTCTGCTAATGAAAGTGCTTACTGTATTTCGACAGATGTTATATATTTCTTTATTAAAATAAAGCTTCTTTCGTAAAATGAAATCACGAGCTGTATTTAAAAATATAGTACACAGTTTGAATGAATTATCATTGAAGTAAGTCAACCTGTCCGCTGCCTACTATCAATTCTAAATAAAAATAAGGAATAAAGATAAGGCCGAGTCAAAAAAAAAATAAATAAATAAATGAAAAAAAGAACGCCAGATTACTCGACCGTTTTGACTCTTTGTAATTTCGTTATTTCCTTTGTGTCGACGATAAACGGAGCATTTTTACCCAATGCACACGAGTGCGTATAAGTTCAGATAAACAGCGGTGCATATTTCACTTGTCTCGCATTCGAACATTATTTTCAAGCCAGCACTTTGTCCTTGAGCCTGTCTGAAATGCACTTTGCTCCGGAATCCTCCGTTGCGAGAGGAACAAAGCTTAAGCTAGGCGTTTCGGTCGTCGTGCAGTTTCTTCCAAAAACTTTCGGCAACGTCGAGTGTTGCGCAAGCAACACGTAATTAATTTGCTCTCGTGGAAAAGAAGCTGCGAAAGGCGCGTTTAAAAGAGCTGCAAGCCAATGAAAGAAAAAGAGAGCAAGAAAAGAATTTTGCTCACAATTGTGAAACTCGACGTCTTATCGTTCAGCGGGCAATAATTCAAGCTCCGTGTCAAGGACCAAGTTCTTGAGTTACGAGTCCGAGGCGTAACTGAATCTAAAGGCGTGAAAGCCAAGCCGCCGAATGTCCGAATTTCGTGGAAATCCGTCGCGGCCGACTCTCGCGATTTTCATTCTCACGCACGAGCTTGGCGCAGCGACTGCGCAAAAGCCCTGGGCGGCCGAGTTCCGCCGAGTTCGCTAAAGGCTGCTCGCTCGCGAAGTCGGAAGAGCGATTTTTTGCAATTGCTCGAAGGTCCGTCTGCTTAACCTGCTCGCTCCGCCGGTCGGGAGAAGTCAGCCGGGAAATCAGGTCGCATAGATTATTGTAATTGAATATCAGCTTCGTCCTGACTGCCTTATTAATGTGAGAAATGAAACCTGAGGACGATTATTCTGGAAAAAAAATTAAATCGCTCAAGTTTATTGCGGCGTACAAGGGCACTGTAGTCTAATGGCGGTGTGTGATCGCGATCTTTCGTTTTTTTTATCTTCAAAATCTTTTCTAATAAAACGTAAATTGAATTGGCAACCTTGGCGGGTTGTAGGACGCACGCGCGTAACTGGCAAATGTACCGTATAATTATTGCGTATTTATCTGGGTGAACTCATGTGTTTAGAAGCTATAGATTGGAGCGCGGCTGAGCTAAATTAAGAAGCGCCTTTATGTAAAGCTATTCTAAATGAATGTTTTTATACAGCGGGGAATAAATCGGTAATCAATTACCGGTATTTTTCTACTGCGCACTTCGATATACACGAGTTTTTCAATAAATACCGCCTATTTCATCAACTTACTTTTCAGTTTAGTCAAATGCTTTCTCTTACAAAATTCATGATTTTTTATTTTTTATTTCTTTAAAAACACGCGATGGTTACCAAAAACTATTCTTACTGCGATCTTCCACCGCACTCGATGCCCGCGAAAGAATCGTCAACCGGAAGCCAATCTACCGAAATCCGCAGGGCTTCCCACCGAAAGCAAAGAAAAAAGAACAAAACAAAACACCAGAAAGCTGAAATTCCGCGCGGAACGCTCGGATCGACTCGTCTCGCCTGCGTCCGTGACCACGTGGCCTTATCCTTGCTCGAGTCTCTTCCTCGCCGGTGCACGGGCAATTTACCTCGCGGCGCGCGACGCGCTCGTAATCGTCGGCTGTTACACGCGCGAATTGTGCGAGCTCGCGACGCACGCGGGCCCTCCCCCCCCTGCCCCGCTCTCGATGGAGCGCGCCGCGCGCGGAGCTGCTTCTCGTGCGAAGCTTCGCAAGCTCCTTCGCGCGCTCGTTCCACGATGGATCTCGCCTCCGCTTCTGGCCCGCGGGAGGACGGTGCTGAGGTCGGGAGGGCTCGGATTTTTAGGTGGTGCGCCGGAATTGGATGTCTTTTTTTTTTATTATGGAAGTATTGCAGAATTATTGAATGTTAGTAAAACTTATTTAATGTGAAATGAATTTTTGCTTGCTATTCTAAATTTTAAATTTAAAGTTGTAGCAATTTATGGTGGGAGTGTTGGAGGAAGGCCTTGGGGAGTGGGAAGAGCCCGGGCGCCTTTGGGTGCCCGCCCGACTGGTCGCTAGGTGGCGTAGCGCCGGGTTTGTCGCGCTCGCTAGCAGACCAGTCGAGGCAACTGGATATAGGTATCCGGGCTCAGGGGGTATTCATGGCGTCAGGGGCAAGGGTTGTCCATCGTCAGCCCCCACTGACGACTCTTGGTGGACAATGCTGAGACGAAACGAGCCTAGGCTTCCTCCGGCTTCCTACAAAGTAATATTTAAAATACACTCGATATTCATTAAAAATTGCTTATTTACCCACGCCGATCGTTTACAATCAATTTACACAGCTTAGCTAAGAAATTGTTTAATTACGAAAAACAGGTCCCCTCACCTGTTCCTCATCTCTCTTTACGCCCTCCAAAGAGGCAGCTACACCAGCGCAAAAGACTCAGCGGCGAATCCGCTTGTGAAATTTAGTCGACCCGAGCTGAGCCCGCGGCGCTCCCCTGCAACATTCGCAAGCAGAGTACGTCGAGCCACCTCGTGCTCGGCGCTCACGTTTTTCGCGCCTCGCCGAGGATGGCGTGTATTACAACCGAAGATACGTAATGCGCGACGCGGCTTATCGCGAGCGATTCGTCTAAGCTGTTCTCGCACCCGATCGTCGTGCAACGAGCCGAGTATCGAGCGTAACGTGTCTTCCTTCTCGCGAACGCCCGCCGACGACTAAGCAAATCGTCGCCGTCCAATTTTAATGGTTGCGCTACTCTCGGTACAGTCTCTGGCCCAACGAGTATACTCAGCCGCGCGTCGGTGTATTCTTTGGAGCAACGAGACGGAGGAAAGTATCGCCGGTGCTTAATGAAACGGCGAAATATTATTTATTATTCGCGTTTTCAACGATGCTCGTTAAACTTCCGCGTAGTACTGTTTGCGGGTATTAAAAATCATAAATGACATTGAGTCGTGGAAATTATCCTCTATATCATTCAAGGAAATTAAGTAACTTATCCACCGATTTTTTTCTTTTTTTGCTTCCTCGTTCGATTTGCACGCCACTTACGTCTCCAAGGTTCAAGTGGACAAAACACTCGCTTGTAATTGTTAGAAGAGCATGCGTGCTGCATGCGATTTTTAATACTTTAAGCTTTTTTTTTTCGAAAAAAAAAAACATTGGTCGCTTTGCTCTTCAGGCTGCACTCGGAAAATGCGCAAGTAAAAATTTGAGGGTTATTTACATTAATTATTAATCTGATTGCAAAAATTACCGTCGAAAGCTGCTAAGACGTAAATATGAAATATGTTCATTTATTATAGTAACTATTTGCGTAAATTAAATTATTAAATCTACATTAATTTAATTATAATATCGTCTTTAAAGATCGGTTTACATTTTAAGTATATAATTTCAAGCAAATATTACGGAAAGAAAGTATATATGTACTACCCAACTCTTACCAGATGTCGAAGAAAAAACTTCTCCAAATAAAATTGAACATAAAAAAAGAATATCACTACATCGCTATCCCGGCCTTCTGCCAAATCTGCCGATCTCCCACAGCTCTCCCAAAATCCTTTTCAAATTCAAATTACCGCGCCGCCGTCGAGGAAATCGGCAGCGGCAGCGGCATAATTCGCTCGGCCTTGTCCTTGCTTTGAATTTTAGTGTAAGCTTCGGATATCGGCTCGAAGGAGGAAAAAGAGCGAGAGAGAGAGAGAGAGAGAGAGAGAGAAAGACGAGAGCGCGCCGTTCGATTGGCCGATAGAGGAGTCGTGTGCGACCTCGCGACTCCCAGTGTTGTTCCACGAGCGATTGTTCGCGAGCGATATACGTTTCGCCGAGGAAATAATACCGACCTGATTGCTCTCCCCGCGTCTCTGTGTGCGGCGTGCTTTTTGCGGCGCTCTGCTTTCGTGCCCGTCTCCGCGAGTTGATAAGGCTTTTTAGCGCCGACAGTAGGCTCGGGGAAGATTGCGAGGTTTTTCTATAGGTGGGAGGGAGCTTCGATTCGAAGGGCTGTTTAACTTTTTCTGATCGTTGCGTAAAAATACGCCAAAATGGTTCTTTTTGATAACGTGACTGCATAAGAATTTTTGGGAGTTCTCGCTTCGTGTGCGTAATAAATAAACAGTCCGAAAAATACGATGAGCAGCAATGAGTAATGATGCTTTTATTAAAACGATTATATACTCGAGCTTTCATCAATCTTCCACAAAGACGATAATTCAGGAAAAAAAGAAAGATTACTTTCGGAAGCGCAGGTGCAGCAATGAACGTTGCGGTCATTACTGCATTAAACGCGCTATTTATAGATCAATTTCCCGCCTCGTAAAGCCTATCCTCTTTATCTCGGATTATTTCGAAGCTTCCGCGATTCCGCGCGCGGCGCATTATCGCCTATACAAAAGTGACACGCGCGACATTCGACGGAGACTCGTAAGTCACGACGCGACTTTCGCGCCGCGCCGCTCGATGAGAGGAGCCCGAGCCTCGAATTGTTTACGAACTCCTATAGGACGAGCGACGGCAAATTTCGTGAATAATTATTGACTTTCCGATTGACTTGTTTTCGCGAAATAATCGTTCTTATTAAATATGAACAGCGATAATAATTGTTTACGCCGATTTCATTCAATTTTCGAATTAAACTCTTTAATTGTCGGTGTTTTTATGCTCCGCTTCAAAATATCTAAGACGAAGAAATTCACGATTATTATTAAAAAGAAAAGGGATTCACTCAATAAACAACAAAGGTTCCGCTGCTTTCAACGCAAAAATTGCAGAAAATCCGTTCGATTCCTCTCAAGTACATCGATTAAAATCCTTGCCATTATTAATAAACTCAGCGTCGAGTGTTTTTTTTTTGCTCCAGCCGACAATGAAACGGCTCGAGCCTCGGAGGCGCGAAACTAATGAAACAATTCTCAAGTTCAGCAGGAAGGTGAAACGTGTTTTTCCGGCCTCGCGAGTCTTTTCCCCGCGCGAGCGTCCCCTTACGTCACTCCGGCGCTCGGCGGCGGCGCGCGAACGAGTTACCGTTCGAATTCTCAGGTGACGTCAAGCGGCCACGTGCCGCGCCGCTCGCGAGGCGGCGCGCGAGACTTCGTGAGAATCCCGGGCAATAATGGCGGGAGTTTTCTGCGGGACGCGCTTTTTAATTCGCGGGAGATCCTTCGCGTAGGCGGGCGAGCCCGCCGATGCGGAAATAGATCGGTCGATAATGAGCGCGCCGAAGGTGCGATCGATTTGCGGAGCGGCTTTCGGGAAGGGCTTTGTAGTGCGCCGATTGAATTGCAAGTGGAGAGTCGAGGGTCTATTCAATTTTTATGATTTAGGTGACGCGGCTGAAGTTGTCGATTAATCCAATAATTTTCGTTTAAAATTATCGAGGGAAATTAAGGTTTTACGTGAGTTTTCATAAATATTCTTAAAAAATGTTCGCTTTCAAGTCTCTGGGGACCTTCGTATTAAGTTGAAAAAATTATCAGAACGAAAATAGCGTTCGTGCATGATGATTACTTCCAAGCCAACACGACACTTGTTTGGCCATGGCAATTGATTAATTTGAATTATGAATAGGCAACATAGACGCTTCTACACGAGTTCGAATTTTGATTCAGCTGCAATTTCCAGAAGATCGATAATACACGCTTCGAAACGCCGCCCCTCCTGCAAGCGTTTGAAAAAAGCTCCGATACCAGATCGTAGCCCACGCATGCGCTCTAAATCCGTAAAAAAAGTGCCGCCTTCGACAGGCTCGTATCTTCGCGGAAAGCAGTCCGGCCCCGCTGCTCCTCGGCCCGAGACGTGGCGTAGCGTCGGCAATAAAAGCCGGGGAGTCGCGCGGTCGCGCCGCGTCGAAGAAAAAGTCAGCCCACTCTTGTATAGCTCTCGGCTCCGAGTCATGCTAATCGGTCTCGGGCTCGGCGCTGCCGCAGCCTCGGCGACGTGTCCGATAACGAGGAAAGATTATTCCCAAGGACAAGGTCACGAGCGTCTCGCTCCCCCCGCCGCTTCTTTTTTCTTCTCTCTTTCTTTATCGGCCAGACTCTCGGCTCCGCCCTTCCCTCCTCCGTATCATCGTCTCCGTCTCGCGCTCTTTTTCGCTCTCTCTCTCTCTCTCTCTCGCTCTCGCGCGCCGCAGCTCCTCCTTTTTTCATCGCGCCGATACACGCGCGTATTATTCCCCGCTCATTCAGCAGACGCGCGAGGGAGTTCGGCCGGATCGCCGAGCGAGCCGCTCGCGTGCAGCTTTTATCAATGGGCTTGCTGGAAATCGTTACGGTTGGGGAGAATTCGCGCGGACTCGCGGGAGCGTCGTCAGATTTTTTATGGCTCTATTTACGACGGCGAATTACGAAAATCTATCTTTATCTTAGTCAGTCAGCATTGAGGCTAATTCTTTAATAAGATAGTCATGAAATTAACTATTTAATGCTCCGCAATGTCAGAGGTATAAAGATATAATTGTACGTCCAGGCCGAGGATTTAAAGGCGTTGAATGAATGATTTCATGCATTAACCTCTATGAGAATTTAAATGAAGGCATTATTGAAAGAAGTATGTAAAGTAGCTCGTGATATTCTTGTATAAAGTTCGCGGCTTATTCTCCAATGTTAAAATCAAAATGTACGTCCCGATGCAAAGTAAAATAATAAATAGCTGCGATTAAATAAAATAACAAAAGTAATTATACCGAACGTTAGTACATTTTTGTTTATACTAATTTCGTTGCGAACTTGATACACCAAAGGAATAACCCAATTAAGATACAATAATTGCCCGATAATGCTGTTAATAACTTTTCCTCCAAGTTCGGGGCGTCGATTAGATTCGCGAGGCCGCGTATTGATTGACTCGGAGACCGACACGGGGGAAGGGCGAACGAAATTCCGCCGTATCGACCGATAAACTCGGACGGCGGCTTTCGAGAATCATTGTTGAAAAGCGATTCGCGGCTCGCCTCTGCTTTTATTCCCCCTCGGCGAAGGGTCATCGCGAATGGTTTGACCCGTCCTGGGCGGCTGGGAGGAGCGCCGGGGGATAGCGGCAATCGGCCTCGACGAGGCAAATAAATCAGCGAAATTAAGGTATTTTGGGATGTTTGCGCTGCCGATCAATGCTCGGCCGATTGGAGGC
>JAWWEM010010340.1:0-25785 GCA_035582935.1 Ormyrus thymus | reverse complement strand
TTTTCAGGATAGTGCAAGTTTGTCCTTCGATTACGATAGAGTATACTAATTTTTAATGAGATATTTTTCTCAGTGTGAGATTGCGACGTTTTTATCAATTGGTTCGTAATAGATGTTTTGATTTTTTTCGAGCTGTTTAATTACGATAGTTAATAAATCTCGTGTATTTTTCATTTAAGCAAAGTATTTATAGCCACATATTTTCATTAAAATTTATGCTACGACGGACTGCGATTGATCAGGAATTTTCTTCATTGATTAATTAAGGAAGAAGTCCTATCGAGAAAAAATCTTAGATGATTCAGTATAAGCTAATTTACTATCTAATGTAAGGGAAATATGCATAGCTTTTATAATTTATAAGATACTAAAACATTGGAGAACAATGTTGCAAAACATTCTCATTCAAAGTATGTTTAATGAAACAGTAACGAGAAGTCTTTGTGATATTTAGTCTATAAAAGGAAATGATTCACAACCTGAAAGAATTCAGCTGACATAATGAAGACCACTACTCAACACCTCCGTGCCTAAAGAAAGCAAACATTTTCAAGAGCACCTCGACTCCTTAAAATACCTAGCTCCGTCCCACTGAAAATCAGCTCAGAAAAATGCTAGCGGGCAACTTCCTTTCGCCCGCTGCTTCCGGCGCGGCCGCGGCAGAAGAACCGCCGGCAGCTCGCCGCAGGAAACGCTCCGGAAAATCCCTTTTTTTCGCCCGGGGAATCGCGTGCCGACTCCTCGCGCGTGCGCGACGCGTTAATTCCATGCCTTGCGGTTTCGCGTGCCGCGGTTCAACGCCGCCGCCGACGCCGAGTGCGTATTAGAGCTCCGCGCGGAACTTCATTTTCATTTTTTTCTAATTAGTCAGTTGGAGCGCGTGCGGGGAGCCGCTCGAGCATTTTTATACGCGAGCGCCTGCCGGGAGTGCTTTTGCTCGAGGATCGGGGATTTCTTGCGTAATGCTGCGCCGGGTTTGCGAGAGAGGATTCTGGCTGCTGGTTGTCGATTTTGAGACTTTCGTTTTTTAACCTGCGGAATACATCCTTTTTTGACCTTCAGGGTGGAATGGGCAATTATTTTAGAGATCGTTGATTTTTTAAAAATAGTTTTAATAATTTATTAATATGCAATATTATGGCTTTAATTACTGGTAATTGATTTATCGGAGTCTAAATTATATTAGTTAAAACACTGACTTTATCGTTTACTTGTTTCTCGCCAGCAAAATTCTGTCTTTTTTTCTATTTTACTGAGAAAATCCATATTGATTTAGTCTTAAATAACTTTGCAGCCGTTAATATGCTAGTAAACTCCTTAAAAAAGGAAAGTAAACTAAAAGTAAGGTAGAAAGTACGTACTGGAATTTGAAACTTGGAAGCCATAAGCTCGGCTTGATTTAATTTAAAGTTTTACGTGCAATTGAAAACCAGTAGAAGACTTCATTTTAAAAAATGAAAAAGTGAACGTTGTTTTCTTTTATTTTAATTATAAATTGTGCGTATCGTAATTAAAATTTTCACTTAGTGCAAAATGGATTTACTATATTAATATATAAGATGAATTGAAAATTTATGTTTGCTTGAAAATTGCACATTTATGTAATTTACACTCACTATCTTGATAAAAGATAATTAAAGAAATAGGTATTTAAAACGAAAGTAAATTAATGATTATATAAATTTTCTGGGCTGCACATAAATTTTTTGAGTCTGCCAAAAAAGAAGATTTCAAGGAGAATTTACAGATTTAATATGATTCCAGCACTTAAAAGGCCTTCAAGAAATCTTAAACAGTATGATAATAAAAGTTAATTAAAAACATAAACCTTTTTCTGTTCCAGAATTACGTTAATCTCGTCTCTTAATGTACATCATTAATCTTAGTAGATGACATTGTTTCGAAGAATTATGCTCTCGCAATTTAAAACAATGGACTTTCAGCAATAAATTATTTATACGAAACCAAAGCTCAATTTCGCTTTCTTGAGGCCATACACCAATTCGCCACTTTTCCCCGCAGCTAAACGCCCCGTAACGCATCTTCATCAATCTCACTTTCTCCAAATTCAATTCCATCCTCATCAAAAACTTGCGCCACGCTCGTTTACTTGCTAATCCGAGAATTACGATTATTATCGCAGGAACAGTGAAAATCCCGTACAGCGAAGTAGGAGCAAAACGTACTTGGCACCAGCTCGATTCTACAAATTTCTACAATAAGTCCCATTCGCCGCAGTTCTAAGCAGTCGCCCCATAAAAAAGGCCGTCGTAAAGCGCTTAATCCCCCGGCTCGCACCTTCCATCCTCGGGCCTCGCTCGGGACACGGGAGCGCGCATTAGCGCGAGCTGCAGCGGCGGCGTAATGAGCGCCGGAGAGGGGCAGCAGCTCCTCCGCGGCAGCAGGCAGGCGGCGGCGGCGGCGGCCGGGGCTCGCATAATTCTCGCTGATGCGTAAAAGCCTCCGCCGCGCGAGTCCACTTTTAATTGGCGGCATCCTGGCCGCGGCGCGGAATGCGGGGAAGAAGAAGAATGGAAGATGGCCGCCGCCGCCGCCGTCCGGAGATGCTACCGGCGCTGGCTTTTGTTTTCTAAGCAAGAGGAGCGCGGAGGTTCGTTGAGCTCTTAGTGGATGGTAATGCTTCGCTCTGCCGTTCAACGGAGCTTTCGGATACCTTGGGAATCGAGGACTCGGCTATTTTAAAATGTCTTGGAGCGATGAACGGAGCTGGAGTTCGAGTCTCCTTTCGAGCGCATTTAGATTCTTTTTTTGCTTTTTATATTATGAACGTAAAGTAGCGCTTGAAATTAATCAAATTCTAAAAACTAACGTATTAGATGCGAACTCACAATTAACTGAATAATCATTATACTCTACGCATTACTATTTTATCAACGAGAGCACTTTAGATTGTAAATTTTCAACTGGGTAAAGAACAATTATTTTCTCGTTTTATCTTATATAAGAAACGTTGAATGGTCTGCTCCGATTTGAGAAGCACAAATAAAGCGCGCGTGCCCAAGAGATCTATTTATAATTGCTAAAGATTAAGAGCAAAAACTAGAAATACGAGAATTCTCTCGCGACCACTTATTCAAAGTCCGAGCAATAATTACAATGTCATTGTAATCCTTTATCCCCGTGACAAGCAGCCTCATAGTTCGCTCGGACAAAAAGCGCACTCGTGTAAGCTACTCCAGAAGCGAGCATAATCGCATGTAACCCAGCAATAACCGCGAGCCGACAATAAAAACTAGAATTCTCTCTGCAGCTCGCGCGACGTGCGAGTGTGCCGCGGGAATTTAAACGTCGGGGTGCTCCTTAGCCGCTTCATTATCCTCATTACCCTTTACCCCTGAAGGAAAAACCAGAGCGCAAAAAGCCGCGCGTGGGAAAAGACGCGAGTCCGTACATCATAATCGGCAAAAAGCCAGGCGGAAGGATTGGCTTCGGTTTTTTGCAAAATCGAATCGCTTCCTGCCCTCAAATTGAGGATGTGATGAGATGAATTTTCCTCTCGGAGGAACGGTTTAATTGCGGGGAGCCTATTAGCTAGATTTGGAATCGATTCAAGCCGCAGGTTTTACGTAACCTGGCTGGGTTTGTTTCATTTTTCTTCGGAGCTGGTTGTTGGTTGCGTTGGATTTAACGCATGAGATTACCACAGGTAAAAATCTGGGCTGTTTGAGATCGGAGTGTTAAATTAATTATGCCAATGCGAAAGATGATAGAATTTAGAATTCTTCTAAAGTTTTACTTTCATATTTTCGCAAATAAAAAGTTAAAAAAACAATTTCTACTTTAAATCTTCGTTATTAAATATCCATCCCAACTAAAAGTAAAATCCTAATCTTCGATGCACCGCTAAAAGAAAGTATTACAAACTCATAATTAAAGAAAAACATTCGATTTCTTCTACATAAACGATCATTACTTCGATATCTCATACAAAAAGTTCCGTCATCGTCTCTTCCGTGCACAAAGCACCTTATATCACTAACTTTTTGCCGCTTCCTGACGCAACAGCTTTCATCGCCTTAAATTCACTAGCCGACTCTTCATTCCAGAGCAGCGACTCTTTTTGTCCAACATCGCATCTCCATTCGCGCCAAAGTTTCGCGAAATTCGTCTCGCGCGTGCGCACTTTCTATACTCGCTGCTCGGCAACAAAGAAAGCATAAAACGAGTTTTTCCACGCGGCCGCTTCCGTCCGATATTTCCGCGCGCGTTTTTCGCTCGCGGAAAATCGCTGCGAGCCTCGGTATTGTCCTTTTAATTCGCGATTATCGCACGCCGACTCTCCGATTAAAGCAATCTGGTTGGAAAATCGGCGCTGCCGAGTTGCTCAAGAGGAAGCTATAAATTTTAGCAGGAGGCTTTTCTAATTAAGAGCCGCTGTTTGACATACATAAAATTTACCAAAGTATTGTAAGAATGACGCGAAAACCAGAAGAATTCGCGGGGAATTAAGTGTAATTGTTTCTGCTAACTGTGAATTATGAAGGAAGTAATGCGGTCTTGCACTATTCTCATTTACTTATCTCCTGATGAATTTTCAACGCGGCTTTAATTTCCATGATTATCCTCGCGTTCAAACGTACTGTTCAACTTTGCTTTAATGACTTTGCAAATTATGCAAACCATACGTTTTCGGAAATCCGCTCTGTATTCAATTCCCCATTCTTTTCGCAACTTGAAAAAAAACTCTTTCAACAAAACTATTCTTGTCAGTTATTTCAAGATAATTTAAAGAGCGTTTCAAAGTTTTCTCTCCAAGTCACAAAGGCTCGACACCAAAAGAACAGGAAAGTCAATAAAACGGAGCAGAAGCGATGGGGGACTATGGAAACGTCGTCCAGGGTCGGTGATTCACCGCCCAGCGGGCTCCGAAATTTTCAAACATCTCGTGCGATGGCGTGTCTTGTTTGTCGAGGACGCAGGAAACGTCCGTTTCGGGCGCAATAAAGGCTCGTTATTTCTTTAATTGTGGATCTGTGGGTTAAATGCTCCAGAAAGTGATGGATTAGGTTTTAATTTAAGTTACGGTTTTGACAAACAAAAAAGATATAATAAATATTCGACGTTTGTTAATGCTTAGTTTGCTTTGTGTAATCGATTCTTTAGGTTAGAATATAAATATAACTTTTTTTCAGACAAGCTAAGTGCCGGAAAACGGAAGTTGCATTAAGAGCACTTTAAATCTTATATCTCGTGGCTTCCACTGCACGTGTTTTGATGCGTGCGTTTTTATACTCTAAGGTGATAAGCGTTACGCTCTTTGAAATAATATTTCATTACAAAAATTCGAATTAGTCAATTTCTAATTGTCATTTTCTAAAAATAAAGTTTGAATTTAAGCTAAGTTCTTTTTGAAAGACACAATATCTAAATCGCATTTATTCTATTTTTAAAGTCATATTATCTTGATCTGCGCATTTCGCGGTTTTAACGAAAATTCAATAATGCAGTCAAGCTATTTCGGTCTCGAATCAATAAGCGCTTCGCTGAATTATCACGCTCCGTTCCTCTGCTCCGGCATCGATAAAATAGTTTCACACGTCCAGGTGATTAATAAGGAAGGTCGCTAGACAACTGATTAAAATTATCGGCGTCGCACTTCGCGCGCAATCGCAAGCCTCGAAGTCAACGTACGAAGTGTCTGGGGTGCTTTGGTAATAACAACATTGACCTCGGGGGAAACTCGGGTGTGTTGAGAAAATATTTCTCCCTGCATTAAAAGCGTAAGGAAAGTAATCAATTTCTCGCGAAAGGTGTATCCGCGCGGTAACGTAACGCAGTAGCATTATTTTACGTACGTTTGCTAATTGTGACACAACTGTAAACGAAGTCAGAGCTCAGTACGTACTCATTAAGTTGTGTCACAGACAATGTATTAACAAGTATACGATAAATTCGTTTGTAAGCATTAAAACGTGAGAACTTGTAATCTACTTTCTTCTTCAATAAGATCAAGTTACAAAATAATAACAAAGTAAATTCGTAACTGAAAAATATGATTTTTTAACTTGCATTTTTATACTTATTGTAACGCTGCCACAAATTCTTTTTTACCTCGATCACTCGCACATGTAATACAAATTATATAATATCTATTATATTATATTTATATGAACTTTAACGCAATAATATTGATTGTGTGAAAAAAAATTTTAAAGACTACTTTTATATATAGCTTCTAACAATTGCTCCTTCATTCAAGAAAAAAATAAACAATGAAGAAATGCGATTACGTACCTGTCCTTTAGTAATTGCGATTCAGGCTCGATTCTCTTTTGTCTATAAAAACTAACGATTTTACAGATAAATTTAACAATATGCTTTTAAATGAAGAAACAGGAAGTCATAAATTCCAGTCACGCAAGTATTTAAATAATATAATGCTTTATTTCTACTACTTAGCAGTTAAAATATTTCTATTTGATTGATAGAATTGAAATTAACACTCTCCAAATCTATTATTTAATCTTAACGAACCCGTCACCTCTAGAAAAAGAACGAAAGAAAAAAACAGATCGCACGGTAGCGGCGCAAATACCAAAAGCGCACTCCAGAGAACCTCCTCGGCAGCGGCAGCGGCAGCAGCAGCTCCGGCACTGTCAATATAAGTGCCGATAACCCGCTCTCGGCGCAGCCTTGCCGTATGTACCTGTCGGTCAGCCTTTATTACGGCGCGGCGAGATTCCCTGTAAGAGCACGCTGGCCGCTCGCCTCGTTAGCTCGTAAAAGTCCTGCTGCGCACGCTGCGGGCCAGATCGTCACGTGCCGATCGCTACCTGTTCGCGGCTTCTGCGCCGATCGGCGATTCGCTGATTTAGGGAGATTGCCGGGATTCCTGGGCTACCGTCGGAGCTGCAGGTGTGGCGCGGAGCCGAGTTTGACGCGAGCGAGGCTGCGGATGGTGCTTCTGAGGAAAAGGTGTTTTCAAAAGCTGACGAAGATGGAATGACTTCGGGTTTAAACAAGTTCAATGTATGTTTTTCTTCGTTAAGCAAAGGAGTTCATTTTTTAGATTATTCGATTTATTGATTCTTAAAAATAATGCAAACAAAATGAAAAAAAGAACGAAAGAAATGGTTCTTATTACAAAACTGAATTATATAAATTGGCGTTCGTTCATTTTTCATAAAGTAATCGCGGTATAATCTCCGGTTTTATTCTCCTCTATAAATCAAAAACAATAAAAAGAAGCCAACCCACGATTTAATATAAAACATTAATGCACTTTTAATTAATAGAATAAGATCTGATACACTAGTAATGGTCAAGGTAGAACGAACTCCACTCACGTAATTAAATGCAATTAGTCATGTAATAAAAGATGCATCATCATGACTGCAGCATTCCGATTTTTTTTTCTAAAAAAGCATTGTTCCACATAAATTAATGTAGCATCCGCATCATCTGAACCGATCAGCAACTACCTAACCTCACTCCATTTAACTTTCCTGACCTTCGACTCGGCCTTTCTCCGCTTCTCTAAACGTGCGCCGTTAAAAAGAGAAAAGCCACGAAAATATCCGTCCATTAAGCGTCATCCTGCGCGCGCATAATAAGCCAGTAGCCTCTTTCAGCGCGTAATGACGCCAATTACAAGCAGTCGCGCCTTCCAATTTCTTCTCCTCCTATCTCGCTTAATTAATCTGCCGCCGAGGAGGAGAGTGAAAGGTCGCGAATGAATGGCGCCGAGTTTGCTTTGCTTTCGCACGAAGGTTTAAAAGGTGAATAGAGAGCCAAGTGGATGCTCGGGGGAGACGTTATGTAAGAAGCGTAAATATTTGAGGGGTATTGGTCATGCGGGGCGGGATATCAAGAGATCCGAGGCTCTTTTCTGGCGCGAAGCCTCTGAGATTACTTGAGGCGCTTCAAGTGACGCTGCTTCAAGAAGGATTATCGGAATATCTCTCATTTAAGAATTACTTTATCTTAGGAAATGGAGATAATCTTGAGATTGAAATGTACTTTTTCTGAGTTTGCACTGTCCAATTTTAACACTTTTAATGGTTCAAGTAGTAAATTAGAATTAAAAATTTCATATTAGTCACGTTGAGCATTAGTTTTGATTTTAAAGAGAATTAATCTAGCTTCATTTTCGCACGTACGTCTTTTCTTGACTTTGCAATTTTAATTTATGAATCTTAATTTCTACTATTGAAAAACTGTATCAATTTCAGTGAAATATTGAATTTAAGATACATCGTAAAATATAATTAAAATTACGGTAAAATTCAATAAAATCTCTGAAAACTTATATATAAACCGCATTTCAACTGGTTCCGATCGATAAATTTATCAAAATTACCAGCGCAGCATGCGGGTATTCAATTTATCATAATAAAATCTTTTTACCGGGCAATAAAACTATTTTCCTCCGCAAATTAACGGTATTAACGCCGCATTGCCGTATACGACGCCGCGCCGCGGCCACAATAATCCCCCCCTGAAAATTTATTTATTAGTGCCTAATTGCATCCGCGACGTAAACGTCACATTTTCCGCGCACGTTCTGCACCCGTTGCCGAAGGGGCTAGACGTTTTAACGCGGCGCTTTGCCAACTGGGAATTCGAATAATTCTCGGCCGACGGGGATTCGCGATTAATCACGCGGAACGGTTCAAAAGCGTGCACTGCGTATCGTCATTTTTCAATCTGCGGAGGTAATTTCGCTGGCTCTGCTTCTGCGGAGAGTCGAAATGGAATTCGATATTATTTATCGCTTGCTAAGTGTGAGAGATGCTCGTAATCGAGACAGCTGAACACTTAATAAGTACCCGCAGTTGGCTTGTTTTTAAGGATGTAACTGTAAAACTTATGGTTTATAGTCAAAAGCTGATGCATTTTAATTTCGCGAAAAGAGTGCAAAATATGAAATATTAGGGCGTTAAATCTACTATGATAAAGTTATCGCGAAAGATAAAAGATAATGTTTAGAATAGATTAACGATTATTGGCCAATATTTTGCAATTAACTCGAATTTCGCGGGATAAAATCTATATATTTATATTATTCCAATAAATAATAACGAAATTCATTGATTTGTAAAGAACATTAACATTTTACCAACATTTTGGGCAAAAAATGTTTCGTTATTATGTTAATTGTAAAAGTGTGTTCGATGATTATACACATCTTACGTTTAATTATCGCAATATTGAGACCATGGCTACGATTTAATTAAGCCGCCAGTAATTATAAAGTTCCTCTCTAATAATTCAATAACCGCGAAAAAAGCTATCCTCATTATACCTAACCGACGGAGAAAACTCTCAGACTCGAAAAGCGAGGCTTCGCATTCCTATTTTTTTTTCCCTGCGACTCAACAGCTGATTATACACGTCAAATTTTAAAGATGCAAGTCCTTCCTCTGAGAAAATGACACGGGGTTATTGACAGTAATTGCATGATTTTAAATCGATTGCAAGTCTTGCCTAATTATGAGAAGAGTAATGCTTTAAAGACGCGTTTATCAGTGAAAGCTACCTATTCAGTTTTTAAGGAATTTTCGTTTTTTCGTCAAATTGGGATTATAAAATTCTTATTTACGATTCATTAAGTATTTAGAGGCTTTAACTCCTTGGGTATTGATGGATTTTTTTACACGTGCTCTCCATTTTCTCGATTTACGCTTTACAACTGTTTAATCCGTACTCGAGAGATTCGAGTTTTCACATCAATATATTTTCATGGTTAATTTTTAATTGGTCGTAAAAAACAACTTCCAACCTTATATTTTCGTGCCGATTTCACGTTCGGACGTCTCGGAACGCCGACGTCATTAAGAACTCACCTGAAACAGAAAGAAAATAAAATCATTAGATTTATCCAACAGAATAAACATAAAGTTGAGGCGGAAGGCTAATGCACATTGTAGGTGATCGGTTTATTTAGCTTCTTTTTCAGGATTGAAATTTCGAACGAGATCAAACGAATCCCAGAGAAAACAAGAAAGGATCGCCCATAAATCATTCACCAATTTCCCGCAGATAACGTATCAAGGCCAAGTAGCTCCGGTAATCGCAGAAAATCTCCCATGGAAACCCGAGCAAAATTAAATCATCAACCAAAATCTGGGTCATTAATCTTATTCCCGCTCAGGGCTCGCGAGCCACTACCCTTACTCCTGCTCGAAAAACCGAAGCGTCTGTCTACATTTCCTCGGATAGGCTTTCTATAAACGCCCGAGAAAATTCGAGATAAGTCCGTCGCGCGAAAAAAGGGTCGGCGATTATCTTATCGGCTTTTCGCGCGCCGTCCCGGCATTATCGGCAGCGCGCGCCGACTGCAGGCCGGTCGGCGGAGAGAAAACGAGAGCCCCGTCTGGGTCGCCGAGACACGCCTTATTGAAAATTCATTAAGGTTGCGCGCGTAACGAGCGTCGCCCGACGCCGGGCCCATTGTTGTTATGAGACTCCGCGTTTCGTCACGCATAATTTCGAGCCGCGGAATCGCGCTTTCGCGAGTCGTTTCGCAAGTGGAGCGGCTGCCGGCGCCGATGGTCTCGCTTAATTTGACGCGGATTTCCAAGAGACGCGTATACGTAATGTCCGCCGTGATTTATGAAATTTCACTTTTGCTCGGCGAGGAGGCGGATTTCGATTGTTCGCGAGAACGGAGGCGAATGTCACTGATTCTGGAGTGAAATTCTGGATGAGGTTGCCTTGAGGTAGACCGATCGAGATCTAGGTTGCTGCCGATTATGTAGTTGCAGTCTTTCAATCGGTCGGGATTTTGTTTCAAAGCAATCAAAGAAATTCATAGTCACCTCTTTTTGTGAAACTGGCAATTTTATGTTTCTAAGAAAAGCTAGATTTCTCTATTTCAGTAAACACTCACAGCTTCCCGCTATTCACAATTTTTAGTTCTACTGAATTTATTGATTTATTTCTGAGACTTTGTAATTTGATTGACTGCGACCTTATTATGTGATTGCGCGTAAGCCTTTAATGGCACATTTCAAAAATTGGATAGTTAAGATATCAGTAGAGCGGTGGCACTAATTGATGCATAAAAATATGTTTCGGCACTGTTTAGTCAAAAGTCGGATGAATCAATGTCATTTACACAGTAGCTTTTCGTGCGTGATGGATCATTATAACATTTCATTTGACATGTCCAAATCTAGGCGCAGGAATGTGAAAGTCTCTATTTTTGATTGAGCATTCGAATGCATCGGGCTTTTATTTTGTGATTGAATAATACATGCTAGTATAAAAATATGAACTTTCTAACAACAATAGCAATCGGTTCTAGAACAATGTGCCTCGCCGATATGCAGATTCGTCAGAGTCTTACGCAAATCTCCTACGCTTCATCTGTTCCATTGTTCCACATCGACTAAAATCAACTAATTTGCAGAAATGTAACGATGTAAAAAAAAACTATAATAGTAAAATGTTTTATTCGCTTGTAACGGTATTCTCGTCAATAAATTCTCTGCGCCCTCGACTGGAGTCTTGCAGCAGATAATCTTTATTCAAATGACTTCCCGGAAGTGGCTTGCGCGTCTGATTCACGCACAAATTAATGTATTCAAAATGGCAAAATATTAGCAAGAATCCACTCCACCTGTATATCTACTCCGCGCGAGTGTTGATCGACTAAAACGTTTTAATGCTTACTATCTTGAAGTAGCTTATCTATACCTCCGAGCCAATTAAAATCCAAACGGACCAAAAAGCTGCAGCTGCAATTATCCGATCTTGCACCGAACCGCGTCACCGCCGAAGCTCCGGCGCACAAAGCTCGCACTCGACTGTGCGCGAATTTCGCGCGCGTTCCCATAAATAATAAGATTCCCAGCCCGCACCTTCGCGCGCGCATATCCCGGTGTATTATATCGCCGACTCTCGTCTTACCGCGTCCTAGGCGTAGGATTACCCCCGCATGCATCGATTCGCGCAAGACTGACTGCCGGTCTCGGTTTCCCGCGAGATTCCCACCGGTCGACTCGAGGGATCGCCCTTTGTTCCTCGAGCGCGCGCGCGCGCGTCCCTCCCGGCCTCTTTTTTGTCCACCGAGTGCTGGCTGTTGAACCTGGGAGGAGAGATGCGACGTCACGGCCCGACGACCTGCTTGCTCTTGCGGCGAGTCGTTGGCGACGTGTCCCACTGAACGAATGAACGAGCGGAGATGATTGAAGCGCATTGAGCGGCTTTTGTGGCACCACAATGTGTGGAAGTGCTGCTTTGTGGAGCTGTTAGTGGAGATTAAATGGGACGAGTCTATTTTTTTTTTGCGACTTTAGCTGATTGGGTAGTAATTTCCGTTGTAGAAGAACTGCTGCCATGCTTGAATAAGGGATTTTAATTAAAAGCTGTGAAAAGACGAAGAAAGTGCTTCTTTTTATAAAAAAAGGCGCATTTGAGTTCAAGATGTACGAAGACATAAGATACAGTGACTTGGCAATGTTAAAGTGTAAATTATTTTTTTAATTCCCTCTTTTGTTGAACTTCTGAAAAACTGCACACTCACGAAAGGATTAAGTAACGAAATCGTTTAAAAATGTGAATCAGATTGGTCCATGTACGGCACTTAGTTTATTGGTAGCTTTGCTCCAAGATTATTTGTTAATGATACATGCGGTTCATGAATTTTTAAACCGATCTTTCTTGTAACGGAATGTAAAACGCAGGTCTGAAAATTTATGGTCATTTGCATTTTCATGCGCTTTGTTGTTTTTTTAACTTCCGCAGTGGCTTAGATAATACCCAAAGCATTTATGATTCTTTTGTACTGTTGGAAAATTAAATCTTTACCAAAAAAAACTATTTACGCACGCCCAAGTTTTTGTTTTAACTTTTCGTTGCGTCATTTCTACAATACGCTTCGCAGGTTGTGTAAAACTAGTAGTTTTTGGGTCAAATTAAAGTTTCTCCAGTTCTGATAACGAGCTACTGTGCTAACAATTAAGAACTCGCGTACAAACGGCGTCTCTATGTAAACTAGGTCACTAATGATGAAGACTAAATTACAGCGTAGCTTTAACATGTAGTTCAATCAATATAATTCACAAATATAGGTTTTCATTAGTTTCCCTCCGACTAAGCAAACATTTAATCTTTCTTCCGCACATTTTTACAAGGAAAATGAATTATACCAAGTTTCTAGCGCGATCCGCCACCTTGAGAGTGAATACTCTTCTCTCAAAAATCCTCCGCTGTAAAAGGCCATTATTTCTTTTTCCTTTGCAAACGTCAGCGCCGACAACGGCGGAGCTCCGTCCGCCTCGTCACCCATACCGACGAGTCCGTCAAGCGCGAAGGAAGGCAATTCGCACGGAAAAAGAATTAAATGCTCTCGGCGTCCGCGGCACAATGGCCGGCGCGCTTAGAAGGGAGAGCGCGCCGATAGGAGCGCGGATGGTAAGCGTCGCATCACCGGATCGGCCTTAATTGGAGCTGCTGCCGCTGCCGCTGCGGCAGATAAGGGAGATATGGATTTTCTTTTGTTTTACGCTTGTTATTTAATCAGGAGCGAGGGAGCGACTGAAATTTGACGGAGAAATTTGCTTTTTATAGCTCGGCAGAGAAAATCTGCGGCATATTTACAATGGAGAAATTTGTTGAGATTTTCTGCTGCTGCTTGGTAATTATATTGTATTTTTGCAAGCAAATTAGGTACCATATTATGATAGAATCATTACGGTTAACGAGGTCTTCTTTATTCTGCGTTGACTCAAGGAAGTCGTTCGCTGTAATGAAACTAATTTATGCAATACGTGAAATAATAAGGTAAGAAGCTTCTAATTTTCGAATATTCAAATTTATTACTACTCGAATTTCTTGGAAATTGTATCCTCGGTAAGCATCAATTAAGCCGCAGTGCAAAGCTTTACAGCCTCCGTTTTTACAATACAAACGTTCGCCCCTCAAGCGGAAAGAATAATATTATTACACTCCCAGAGCATGACTCGATTACAAAAATATCATCCGAGTCCAGGTCGCGGCTTACTGCTTCGAAACAGAAAACACGCCGCGATTTCTGTGCACTTGCAATTCACGCATGTGCTAATTACGTGTACAGATATCCCCTCTCGAGTCTGCAACAACACATCGTCATCTGTCTTGAAACGCTCACCTGCCGTCAGGCTGACGTCATGAGGAGCGTTAAAAATATACCGCGGAAATGTCGCGCGGCAGAATTGGTCGAAGATAAATGGTTCGATAGGAGGCATTGAAGAGTAGGTATATAGGGAGACTATTGTAGTTTCTGAGCGAGGCGGATAACGAAATCGAAACTTCGTGGTCATTGTCAAGGGATAGAAAAAGATCTTTTGCCGTGTAATTGAATTCTTTTGTGCGATAGCAAAGTTTCTCTATTTGAAGTATAGTAAAAACTAAGTGTTTTCAGATAAGATTAGGGAAATTGCTTTGTTTTATTTAGTCGAATATAGCTGGATTTTGCCCGATAAGATTCGAGGAATTGCGCTGACCTTTTATTGACTTTGGGCAAAAATAAGTCAATATTTAATATTATATAATTATGAAATTTATAAACGTGAATGATGCAGTGATGACGAGTTCAGTGACTTTCTCGAGGCTGTCATTTATTAATTATTATGTCAATGCTATTTACACATGTTGTATGATTCATCGATTTATAATACATTTAGGCATGCCAAGGATTCCTCTTCACGTAATTAAATCATTTATTAACATTAAAATCCATATTTTCATTCTTAAATTTATAAAGAAACGCTTTTATTCTACTTAGTAATCAAATAAACAAAAAGACTCTTTTGAATAGGAGAACCATGTTATTATAGCTGTTATTCAAATTCATAATACACTTTCGAATTCTTAACTCACCTGTCATTAAGATTAAGTTACCATTGTCCACAGTCAACTAAATTTGCATATCCACAATAAAGACTTCCAAAAACAAGCCAACCTACATGACTCAACCTCTCCCGAGCCCATGAAAAACACTCCTCAATTCCCTCCGCGAAAAGAGGAGCGAATTACACATACTAAGTGCGATCTCTTCTAAGCGGCAAAGAAACCTCCTCGTCCTCTCCGCAAACCGTTAGCCCCAGAAATCAGCGAGGCAGGTCGCGAGCTCCCACGCGCGACATCCCGAATCCGACGTCGATTGAAACTCGCGACGCCGCGAGAACCGGTCGCTCGAACAATCGCGCCGCGTACACACATCGACGAGTGCGCGATCTCTCGCACGCACCGCGCTCTTACGGTTCTGCGCCGCGGCGCCGCTCCCCTTTTCCCCGACGCGGACGGCTGCTGCATCGTTTTGGAGCGCAGCCACGGAGGCGGCGCTGCTCTTTTTCGGAGGTTCCGAGCGACGCGGGGAGACGCTCTGCCAGCGTTTTTCTCTCGACCAGAGGGGAGGAGCGTGCTATTGACCTAATACTGCGCGGTCGGAAGAGGCTGCGCGGCGCCGGGGAGTTTTTGGAGCGGAGAAGATTCAATGCGAGCTTGATCGATCGTATCAAGCTCGCATATTTCTTTTCTTCTACGCAGAGAGATACTTTTATTGACAGCTACACTTTTACGTACCACTGGTCCTGCTGGCGATAAATTTCTTTATTGATAGAAGCGACGTTTCGGCTAACCCGGTATGACCGTCCTTGAATCCTGATAGTGATGTGTTAATTATATTTTGATAGATATTTTCATAGTTGGAAATCGTTGATACTGCGAGTATTTTAGAAAAATTATAACATATTTTCATTTTAAATAGCTCCAGAATCGAAGTCATTATCCAATAAAATGTAAAGATTATCCTTGAAAGTGTTGGATTTAGTCCGCATTTTTTGTGATCCACATTTAAATACTTCTACTTTAATATTGAGGTTTTGACAACTAGTTTGAAAAGGAACTGCTTTGCACATAAATTTTACTGAAATGTACCTTTTTATCGAAATTCTGTCAAACTTTTGGACTTATTTCTCAATATATATCGCTTGATAAAATATTTTTATAATTTAAGTGCGTTTCACGATAGTCGTTTAATTTAGTCACTAAATTTAGTGTCTAATTTTTTTGAATATTATATTTTATAAATCAGAGCAAAGGTTTTTTTTGAATTTGACGAAAAGTTTATTAATGCGAAAAACGATGCTTTCTAAAGAATAAAACGGAAATAGATTTATAGCCTATATTCGTTTTCTTTCTCGTTTAGTTATCTTTACGATTTCCTAACGACTTTAATATTTGGATGCAAACAAGAATCAATGTACTGCATTTTTAATTGCTAGCCGTACTTTCTATTTTAACGAGAAGCAAAAATACTTTCACCCCTTCGAATGATTTATTCCGGCAATCACATACCCAAGATATCGAAAGCAATTGTAAGCCATCGTACGTTATACTATGATTTTACTTTTCGAGCATTAATTATTCGACGTGAAAAGCATAGACACCGATAATCAAGATGACATACTAGCAATCTTCTATGATCATTAAAATATATGCCGCTATTCTAATTATAAATGACGCATTGATTGATCACGTTACTCTTGAATACACAAAGCTGCGCTCTCACAATTATTTAAATGAAAATTAACCCGAAAGCAGAGAGGGCCAATGCAGCCCGACCTAATTCCAACAACCGCGCCGATCCTCCGACGAGGCTCGCCGTCCAGCCTTAGCGAGCATCCAGTTTCGGCCGGCTCCCCGGCCCCTCGTCTTGGCTCTTTAGCGCTGCCGGCGATTGTGTAGGTGGGCCCGCGCCGGTTTCCGCGCGCGGCGTCGCGGCTAACTGTTACACCGCGTCCGCGACCTCGAATCGCGGCTGCAGCCGCCGCCGCCGCACGACGGTGACGAGGTCGCCGGCTCCCACGGTCGCGCGCGGTGCGTGCGCCGCGAAAAAACGGGAGCAGCAGGCGCGCTTGAGGTTGCGGGGAAGCGCGTGGATTTGGACGGGGGGGGGGGGGGAGCTGTGGGAAAGGAGATGCTTTCGCGAGGATGACATTATTTCGGTACTGCGAATGCTCTTTTCTGCGGAGCTAAAATAATTGGGTCTCGCTGTTATTATGGAATTATTGCATTGTTCTGCGAGTCTGTGATATTGGGGACAATCTTCAGACCAATTTTTTTCGAGATTAGGTAATTCAATCGATCTTTATCGAATATTTAGCAAGTCGTTTGCATCTAAAAGCTTTTGTTTAATCTGGAATAAGAGGCGTGTCTTTATGCGCTGCAGAAAAGTAGTTTTTATTTTTTCCTGAAAATTATGAAAATGTATTCATATCGCTTCTCTTAAAAAATAATCAAATTCAGATTCGACCTTCTTTCTTAATTAAAACGCATTCTAGCAGGTAAAATTTATCAAAGCTCAAACGCTGCTCGAGCCACAGTCACGCACGAGCTCGTCCATTCCCTAATTGTGTCACTCAGAATAGAACGCACGTCAGGAGAAGTTCTCAGACGAGGTAAGAAAGCGCGTCTGGGTAATGTAGAGCGCTAAGCGCGCGGGTATCTCGCAGATCGTCTGCGAACTCCTGACCACCACCGGGACGGTGGCGGCGGCGGCGGTGGGAAATGCTTCTTTTGTTGTTTTGAGCGACGGTAGCCGTGGTTACAAGACTTCTTAGGTCGATGCTCGCCGAACGACAACGTTGCTATGCCCGCGCACTCCTCTCGGATTCTCCTATGACAATGTTTTTTGATTCCGGTATCGAGCTGCGGTATCTTATGACTTTGATCTGAATCCAATTTTCGCGCGTAGCAGTTGATACATAGTCTTTAAGAATTCTATCTTTTGCCATTTTTAAACCACATTAAAGAGGAAGAAATGAAGTTTTTATTCTTTAATACTTTTTTCAAAATACCGTTATACAGAGTTCATTATTGTTTTAATACAGCGCCCTGACTTTGTTTCGCATTTTTCGAAAATTTCGCTTGCGGAAGTCCACGAAATTAATAATTTCGTGAAAATAGACGGGACAATGGATTACTGTAAAAATTCCATTCGCGTTTACAAATATCCCGAAATCTCGCAAATAACTCCTATTCAAAGTCGAGCATGTGGTAATGATGCACATAAGGTTCGCAAAATTATTACGATGATGCGTTCCTCGAAAATTGTACGGGTGTACATTTAGTATAATAGGAGCTTAACGGTGACACGAATGCACGGCATACTTTAAGAAGGTATGCCTTAATTAAGGAAGTCGACTTACTGCAGTCCAGTTCAAATGTCAAATTTATTCTCAGATGCCGGAAGCGAGACTTTATTATACTAATTGAAAATATTTGAAGATTTCATTCATCCAAATAAAAGCAGAAATGCTCATCAATAATCTGCTTTTCGACCTTTTTTTCATCTGTCAAAAGTATTATTTTAAATCCCGTCTTAGCAGAATTGAAAGAAAACGAAATAAGTAAAATGGCAAGATAAATGATTTAATTACTTCAGCTCTACCTACGTGACAGAACATTCAAGCGCTTTTCACGCGTCGTTTGTTCGGCGAGCACTTCGCGAGAATAGGTCTACTCCGCAGCCAAGTGCAATATTATCACTCGCTCGTACTTTGCACTTGTTCCCTTTTGTCTCGCGTTTTGAGGGAAAGCGGCGCCGTTCCCGGGAATGAAAATACCCGGAGGAAAAGGCCACTTTTGACTTCATTAAGTCAGGAATGCTGTAATGAACGCGAGTCGATCCGCCCGGGATTGATTATGCATATACGGACTAGACTTGTAATTGTTTGTTATTGAGAAAAGAATAAGTGGTTATTTCCGTTTTCGCTCGGCGCGTTTTTCTGCACGAGAACTTTTCAACAATGCAGGCATACTGAGCCAGTTTCTTTTGGAAGGAGAATTCATACATTTAGCTGATGCTTAGCATTACTTCGTTGATTTATAATGATTTTATCTTGGTTAGGCAGACTTATTTTTAAATTTCTTAAGCAATTATATTATAAATATTATTTAGATGAATCTTGCTAAGTTGCACTTGTTTAACTTTCATTGTGAAAACAACATAAATTACTCTAATATCCAACAGCAAGATCGCAATTATTTACGATCTAAAAATTAAAGTATTTCAAGACTTTTCAAGCATTTTAATTCTCTTTCGTCTCGAAAACAACCCAGTCACACTTATATTTTCTCTGAAAAATTCCGCTTCAACTCCATCCTGCCCAGGACTCCCACCAAGTCAACAAAACTTGCGTCAGAGTCGTCGTGAGAGCCCAACGCCACCCAGCAAAAAACGTCTCGCTGCATTTAACAAAAGAAGTTGCTAATTAGCGCCGGAACTCGCAGGAGGCGGCTGCTTAAAGACACGTCGCTTTTTTTCCGGAGGACAAGGTTACGCGCGTTTTTCCGCCGGCATTGGTATATGTACCGGCTGGAAAAAATGCCTACTCGAAAGTCGGGCACAATGCATGGTAGAGGCAGGAGTTGGAGCTGCCTGGCTCTTTTGTTCTTATCTAGGAGCGATCTAATTCAAGGCTTGGTCCGGCTGCGAAAACCGCATCGTGTGAACGAAGTTAAGAGATCAATTCGCTGTTTGCTCCATGAATACACACAAAATAGTAAAGCTGTCTTTGCTAAGGTATTGTGGAAAAGCAGGGATAATAATGGAATTTAGCGTAAATATAAATTTTAAGTTTGATTTAGTTTAAGATTTAACGGAGTGAAATATTAGTAGCAGCGCTAACCTGAAAATACCTCGAGGTCCTAAAATTATTAATTTGTTTCTATTTTCATAAGCAAGGCCTATCAAATGATATATAAGTATTTCATTAGTCAACGGTTCAAAATAGGTTTAAGAATTGCCAAAAGCCATGATTTCTGAAATTTGGTAAATTAACGGCGCTAAATAAGACAATTTCTTTTTTCTAAAAATTGTGCTATAAAAACTTTCATTTCTTTGTAAAAAATGTCTTGCTTTACTTTCAAGCGTAAAAAGCTTTTGCTCGGAGAAATTATAAATTCTTGCAGTTTGTTAAACAGCATTCTCAAACGCTCGCAAAAAGTAACGAGAAAAATTGTTCCAATTATTTTTAAGTTCCAGATAACGTCATATTTAACATAAATTAAATAAAGTAATTTAATGTTCTACTTCTTTTTCCAACTGAATTCAGTTTACGATAAAGCAATTTATCCGAAGCCACCATTTTCTCGTTCTCTGAACGAAACAGCCTCAAATAATCTTAAATCCACGCAGAACTATCTTCATCAGCGATAAGACTCAACTCTAACCCGAAAACCGTCGAGGTTATAAAGTCAGCTAGCATTTCTCAACCTCTAAGTTCACGAGGCTCTCTTGCGTAACGATCGAAAAATATTTATATTGCCGCCGCTTTGTCTCATCTGGGAATCGCGAAATCCCCCACGATAATCTCGAGCGTTTGGCAAGAGAGAGATCCAACGGGAAAAAGCGATTCAGTGTAGAATAACGCGCGAACCGTCGAAAGTCCAGCGTCTTATCTAATCCGAGAGAGGGAACTCAGAGTAAGTGGCAAATAAACAGCGGGAACAGGTAGAATAGGAATGCAGACACCACTGTATGATGGAATTTCCAGGTTCAATTCCTTTCGTACGCTTTCTGACTTTGGCTTTTTTGGGGCTGTAAAAGTGGCGCGAAAAATGCCAAGTGGAGGAAAAAATGGAATTTACGGACTGCTCCAGTTGGAAACTCTGTACTTGTTTGGTGCTTGTACGTAGATGGAAGAAATTCTGTTTGCTAATCAGTGGTTACTTTCTGTACATTGTTTCTAAATATTTGTTTAAAACTTTATTACGAAATCTTTCAAGACTAAAATTTTATCGGTCAATGAGTTTTTGAAATGAAATAATACTCAGATTGTTATCTACCTAAACACAATACGATCTATTTCAAACTGTCAATATTTGCTAAAGTATTAAGATTTCAAACTAAATTTTATCCTTGTAGATTTTATTCTTGTAAGTAACTATGAAATTGATGCCGTGTGACATTTTAAATCTCTAAATTAACTTAAAGTGCCGAAGAAGATAAGGTTAAATTACACATCAGTTGCACTTTACAATTATTCTGATTCGAAAGAAAAGACGCTGCGTCTAGATTGAAAGATTAAAGTTCGCTTGACAACATCTGAGATTGCTATCAGCCTTGAAGCCGTGTCATTATCTAAAAATAGTTTTGTGCGCGCAGGATAAAACAGTGTCAGCTGCATTACATGTTTAAGAAACTCTCTTTATCTATCTAGGACTTTGAACAACAGTTATGAACATCGGAAACGACTATTTCTAATTATTAAAAATATTTGCTCCAGCTGCAGAACTCAACGAAACTATGAAACCTTTTTTGGCTTCTGATTAAGAAAGACGATTATTGACTTTCTACATTTAAATATGAACATGTAGGATAAGGTTACGCATCTGGAAGTATACAATCAGTTTTATATCGGTACTTACTTGTCCTACTAGAGATTTTAATAGTTCCGAATGTAATATCATTTACATATCTTATATAAAACTAACTGGTTGGTCATCCAATCCTCAAACTAGATGTCGATTGCGTCTGATCAAGCACTCAGATTATGGTCTGCTATTCTAATTTACAATTTAAGTCCAAACAACTATCCTAATACAAACTTGGAACGTAAATGGGTTTATTATGCATTTTTTATAGAATAGCATCCGTCTGTAATATAAAAATATAATGTAAAAGAATTTCTCTACATTGTTACAGTTTGTATAATAGAACGAACCTATTATCATAAACAAATAATCATGACTTCCTAAACCTTGAGAACTGGGACTCCCCACAATTAACCCATAAATATCCCCGCGAGCCAAAAGCAACCGTTCTTTTATTCCCTCATCCCGCCCACGCTTTTTCCCCCCTCACCTTCCCGAATCATTCCTCCTCGTTCCGTTACGGAGGACGCGGACGAAAGTCTGGGTTTTGCGCCGGTGCGATTTATCACCGTGACTCGCCTCCTAAATAAAAGCGCGCGCGCACAGCGTCGGTGAAATTTGCCAGGTTGTTAGAAAGTCGGAAAGATGCAATATCGCGGCGCACGCGCCGCGCATGCGCGGCCTCGTGCACTCACACACGCCCTTTCCGCGGAGATTTATGCTTTCCTCCGCGCGATTATGCACCGGGGCAAGGAGGTGGATACGCGCGCGAGGTGAGTTTTGGTAATTGGGAAAAGGCGGATTTTCGGCGGAGGCCATTGATTTATGGAGCTTCGGCTCGGTAATTAGCCGAGGGTGTTCAAAATTTTAATTAGGGAGATGCAATCTTATCCGCGGTAATGTAACGTAATTTAGATTACGTTTTTCTCGTACTCTCGCGGCGGGTGCTTAGCGGGTGTGCAAGAGATAATTCAGCCGAATGAGATGTGCGCTTGCTAAATGATATAAACAGCATTTTTGCTTCGTCATTATTTCAGATCACGATCTCAATAAAAACTATTTACGACTAGTAAACATCCATAATTAACGAAATTAACGATATGCAAATATACTTGCTATTAGGCTAGGCAACTTTAAATTAGAATAAAAGTGTCAGTGCTCGTAAATCTGCTGAACCTATTAAAGTCCAACGGAAAGCAAATAAATTAATCTACGTAACGGCCAATCAAATTAGTAATTTAATAAAAAAAGCCTTTGATCCATTTCGCCGACGCTCTAAGAAAATTTGTGAACATCGGCAAAAATTGTTATCTCACCAGTTGCCAGTTGATTTATAGTCCCAACAACTTTCCTTCTTTTGCGCATGCGCGGATCAACATGCAAAAAGCGACTCGGTTCCCGGTAAAATGCACGCACATCTTATTTCATCGGAAATGACTGAATTTTCCGCGGATTGACGCAAAAAGAAGTCCAGGCCGGTGATGAGCGCAGCTGGAAGCGATTCGTGTGCTTTTTTTTCTCTCGGCAGGAGCGCTAGAAATTTATGTCGTGATAATTCAGACGGTCCGTTACGCGGCGCTCCCGGTTAATAGCTTTTAATCTGCTAATTATTTCGAGGCGCAGTGCTTCGCGACTGTTGACATCATTATTTTGATTGCGACTTTTAGTTACGCCGCTTTGAGACGAGCCAGTAATTTTTTAGATTGTTTATTAAGCGAGCTTTTAGGTTAGGAGGAGAATTTAAACTTACGGATTGATGTGAAGAAACGATTTGTGTGACTCACCTGTAACAAAAAGAAAAGTAACTGTTAGATACGTGATATATACGTGGAAACTGAACTTTCACATCATTCGTTCGGTCTGAAATTCCAGCGAAAGCCAATCAAAACTTTCAAAGGCATAAGTGATGAATTTTCGATGGATCCATTAGATCTAAACGATCCGCTGATTACCATATTCAAAATCAAGCATTCGAACATTTTCCAGTCACTAATTTTTTCCACTCGCAAGACTAATTGCAGCTTCGACTTGCTAAATAAACTCATTTCCAGCAGAGCTTTTTGCGGCTCACTATTACGTAAAAAATAACAAACTGTTACAGAACAGGTATTTCTTCCTCCCATTCGCGGTAGCTTGAATCATCGGCGACGAGGAGACGAAATAATGGCTTGCACCTTCGCGGAAAGGCTGGCTCGCGTGCGTGCGCGATTATGGGATGCCTCTATCGATACTTGGATCGAACGGTTTTTCCGAGAAGGGAGAACCTGATTGTTAAATTTTTCTTGAATCGTCGTCTTGTCGAAGATGCAAAAAGTACAAGTGTTTAAAGGGGTTTAAGGATTTAACGTTTTCTTCAAATTCACCTCACTGCGGAGGTTGCAGTAGATTAGCAAAGCGATGCTTGCAAGCAAGACGGAAGTGAACCCTGCAGGGTCACAATGTTAGTGCTTTAAGAAGCACGTCGGGTTATAAAGAACTCTTTTTCAGAGCATCGAGTCGTACCTTAGATGATTAAGGAGGAAGCGATTTACGGCTGTGGGCTCGGTTTGTTGCATCAATAATGTTGCGCAAATTGTGCAGATATACACGCGCCTTAAATCTTCCCCGGGCGTGAACTTTCGTTTCCCCCCTTTGTTTACTGTGTGTGTGTAGGCTTAGCTTCGCGAGATAAATCACGGGATTTTTTTCGGCGATTAAAATTAATAGCAATTTCACTATCTCGCGATTTGTAACGCGGGATAAATTTTCCTCGTTTTTCTTCCCGTTTAATTGCGATTGTAAATTTTGAAAAAAGTTTTACAATATTTCTTACTTTCGATATATGAAAGCTGAGTTCCGACTTATTTTGCAAATATAAAGGCAGCGCATAATAAATAAGCAATCGTTTAATATTGTACGCGTTGATTATACTTTGATATTTGAATTGTATATCTTTCGGTTGGCGCGCAAATTCAATGAATGGGTCTGTTGCGTTCTCGTTCTACTTGGTGTACTTTCATAATGATTATTATTAACTCGCCTAGAATGTATTTTGAGATCCGTGGGATTTCTCATTACAAAACGTTTCTTTTAGAGAAAGGTATCCGCAAAGTTCCTGATCACTGCGTTATTGCGCAATTAATTTCCACAGAAAATTATTACAAAGTTAAGAAGGTACGTATTAGATTCTCGATTGTTTATAATAAATGAAAAGGTATTATTTTTGCATCAATAAAAGTAGAATCCATTACTGTTTTACTCGCTTCAGCAAATTTTGCGCGATGAAGTAATTTTTAAAAATAATAGTTGCTCATCTGGCAGTCTATTCCTTTCACACAACTTCTTTTATTCGCCATCTTTTTATTCACGCTGCCTAAATCTTTTCCTACAATGAAAAAATTGTACAAGTTCGACTATAACTTTTAGTCATTTCAAAGACACTAAAAAGTTGTTCAGCTAATTTGCAATTTAAAAGAATAAAAATTCAATTCAGAATATCAGTTTCGTTCAAAATTTACGAACCAGTGTGTGTAAATTAGCACCACTTATCTTATAAATATTAAAATATCAGCTAAACCTCTCGACTGAACTTGTTCGTTAAACAAAAAAGGCTTTTTTAAAGCCTGGCGCTTTTCCCAAGTTAGTGATTTTTCCGCAGAGGGTTCGACCTCTCGGCACCCTATAAATAACGAGAGCCGCTCCGAGGGATGATGAAAAAGGTCGAGAGTTTCTTCCTGCTCGTCGATGGACGTCCATTACTCGCGTGCGAACTCGAACAGTGGTGTAATCGCGATAAAGTGGGAACGAACTCGCGCCCTCCGTCCGTAATTACCAGTTTTCGCGGAAACCATCGCCACGGGATGGAAGAAGCGTTCTGCGCGATCCGTTCGTGACTCCTCGCGATATTATTCGCCCGATCGGGAAATTCGTTGTTTTGTTTAATCGCCTTCGGGGTTGGATTTCCGAGTCGGTTGAAAAACTTTTGGGCTAAGAAACTTTGAGGAATGTTTTCGCTCTCCCGATTTCAAGTGTGATTGCCGTTATTTGGGTGAGACGGGCGGGAATAAGCTTGGGATTTTGTGTACTGGCGATTTCTCGGAAGCTTCTCTTATAAATTATAGAAGCTTCGGTGTGTATCGAAACAACTTTCTGTAAACAAAAGTAATAACTGGGTTTAACCTTTATTGCCATTGCCAACGTATACACTTGTATCTAAAGTCTGAAGATTGCGTGGGAAACAGCAAGCAGCCTTCCCTTCTGTTACTGAAGGTATACTGGGAAAATCAATAAAATACCTTACTTGATACCGATAATTAGTATTTATAATTTATTTAAATATATATATATATATATTGATTTTCAAGCGCTAACGTCACTTTATAAATTGCTCACTTTTGATAGATTAATTTTTAATACCACTCCTAACGTCGTACAGTCCGTTATACTCTTCCTTAATGTCAAGCAAATCCAACGAAATGA
>JAWWEM010010329.1:0-25793 GCA_035582935.1 Ormyrus thymus | reverse complement strand
TTGTGAGAAACTTTTTCAACATTGCGGACGCGTGCTCTTTGCGTCGGGTGTAATTACTAATATTTTGACAGACGTACTTATACTGAAATAAATAATTGGAAATTTGTTAGAAATTTGTAAAAATTGAGCGGAATATAACAAGATTTATCAGAGAGACACAAGAGTTTTGCGAGCACATTTAATCAGTCCTATGAGGCGACATTCGCCCATTGAGAATTCAAAGAGCTGGCGCATGAATTTTTAACCCCGTCAGGTTTTTCGCCCCAGCGAGGGGCGGCTTCGTTCTCGCCGCGTTTCCTTACACGCATAAAATTCGCTTCAAGAGCACTCGTGTAATATTCACGCTTAAAAATTTTAAGGCCCCCCCCGTGCAAACACTCGCGAAAAATTACGCGGAAATTCGAAATAGCAGCTGCCGCGCCGTCCAATAAAAATCCGCGCTCGCGCTCTCCTCGTTCCGAATTCGGAAATGTCGCCGTTCGAGAGGAAATCGGGCAGTCCGATCGCCAAGAATCAATTTTCATGCAAATGCCAGCGGGCTCCGGCGGAGAGCAGCGCCGCCGCCGTCGTCGTCGTTCGCAGTTTACGGCGATGGAAATTTTGACAGACTCCCGGAGCCGTATCTCGAAGGGATATCGCTCGCGAGGCTTTACGTGATTGCAGCGTCGCGCGAGATAGCGATTCGCTTATCTTTATTTTTCTTGTAGAGGTTATCGTAAAAGAAGGGCCGGGAAGAGATTTTACGCGGCGCTGTAAAGATTTTGTGCGTTTTTTCGGAGTTTGCCTTCTCGATGACTGTTGTGTTTTTTTGGACTGCGGCTGATCAAACGCAGGTTTTACTACTTTCTTTCGAACATTGTTGTACAATATTGGAACAAAAAATATCACTTTACCTTTATTGAAGTTTTTAATAAACTCTCTGCGTTTATTACTTGTTTCATAAAATATTGAAACTAATAGTAATATTTTTAGATATTAATTTTAGCTGAAAAAGCTCTTAACGCTTAAAAGTAGCTGACACGTCGACCCGTTGGAAGTTACGCGGAGAACACGATACATATTTTAAAAAATCCGCTCGTGAATTTAAAAGGTATACTTTTTATTCATTTTCCCCCAGCATTCCAAAAGTCTCCTTTTTTCCCACCACTTAAAATCTAAAAAAACGATTCGTCCCCCGAAAACTTGAAAAACACAAGCTCCCCTTCGCCGAGGACCGACGATCTCGAGCCCCGAAAAATCCTTTGTCCTGAAAGCTTGACGCATCGCGAGTGCGCCCTCCGCTCCCTGCCAGATCAAACAGGCGCCTTCGCCGGCAATCCTCTTTTTGCCGCGGCGCGCGGCCCAAAATTCGAAACAGCGGCGGAGCGGATCTTGCAGGAACGCCTGGGTGCCGCAGCGCGACGGCGGCGCCGCTGCTGCCCATGAATATTTATTACGCGCTCGCGTTTCGCGGATTTCCCCCCGCCGTGTGTATTTAATACGTGCCCTCTCGAGCGAGCATTTGCTCTCTCTCTCTCTCCCTCTCTCTTGCCGGCGGGAGCGTTACGCGACACTGTTTTGTAACAGCTTGAAAATGGCGAAATTGAAAATTCAGTCTCCCGCTTTTAATTAGCGGGGGGCGCGCAGGGGTGGCTGGAGTCCGCGATGATTTATGCCTTGCGTTTTGCCATTTTTCAGAAATTTCGGGGGGCGAAATAGAATGAAGGGGCGGTTACGATTGGAGCTCGAGTTTCGTGGAATTGTTAAATACCTGGGTATGTTTCTTGTACTATAACGACCAGTCGCACTCAATTTTTAACTGTTAAGTATTGTTAAATGTTTTTTTCGAATATCAGGAGAAGAACGCTGAAAGACAGATTCTAATATTTTGGTTCTAAAAAGGCAAAGGTGTGGCAATCACATTGTCATAGATATATTAGGTATACATTATTTACGACTATATTTTGTATTGTCATTTCCTTTTAATTTATCATCCAACTACCAATCCTACTCTCGAATTGTAAAAAAAATACTTAGAAGGTAAAATCCACGAAAGCTAATTAATCCCGAGTACATCAATTACAACCAGATAAACAACAGTCAATCCACTGACCCATCCCTCCCACCCACCCCAAAAAAAAGCCCAACAGCGGTCCGGAGAACAATTGGCAGCTCTTTTTAATTAAACTTCAGTCAAGCAGCTGCAAGCGGAAGCCCGGCTCCGCCTCGCGAAAAGAGCATCTCGCCGCCGACATAATTCACTTTAACGGATTAAAGGGTCATAACAAAGGGAAGGCGAGGAAAGCGAAGAAAAACAAGACACAGCGGCCGGAGAAGGAGGAGGAGGAGCGGATGAAAAATTCAGGGATTAGCGCGCAAAATTTTTGCGCCTCATGCATATGCGCGCAGCAAACTGGACCGGCGGGAAAATTGATAGGGGGCGCCACCGTGCTGCGTCGCTCATTAGCGGACTAATTAAAGCGCCGGCTCGGGTAATCGCAGACGCCCGCCGGACGTTAGGTGCTTTTTTGACCTTGTGGTGGTTGCTTCTGCCGTTCTTGTTGCAGGTGGAGAATTTGAAAATAGGACAGCAAGTTTTGGAGAAGAGCGCAGACGTTTTGGAGGTTTAGGAAAGCTGTTAGATGATGATGGATGTCGTTTCATTTGCATTTCATATTTTCGTTATAAAGAAGTATGGCGAATATTTTTTAACTTACTAGGTACGAGTGTCAAATTTAACGCAACGTGTGTTTCATGCATCAAATGAATGGTAGCGAAATGAGCAATGAATAAGTATTTAATTTTGATTTAAATTAAAATGACAATTGCAGCAATTATTGCTATTAGTACAAATATTTGCACATATTGTAAACCTGATTTTATCATGATTGATGGATATATTAACGAATATAAAGAAAGTTTCAATACATTCAAGGTTCTGTATCGATAAACGCTCTTCAATATTCCTCTAACGCAAATGAAGCGAAAGGCGATTTCGCATTATAAAACGAAACGCAAATGGCAGCTTATTTGTAAAACATTCTGATTTTATTCTATACTACTGGTTATATTTGTTATGTCTACAAATGACATTCTTAATATTAAATTAAAATTCAAATAAGCAATACGCGCGGTACTCGATATTTTCTTCTGAAAAAACGGGTAAAGAAAGCACATTAATCAGTCCGATGAAAATCTAACGCAAAACTAAACCCATCTTTTGTTTTCACCCGAGCTATAATTTCCATTTTAAGCAAGAGGTAAAAGGTCCTTTCATGCACGGAAAATACTGAAAAGTCCGCCAAGCGTTCTTTCAGATTAAACGTAAATATATGCTCAAGGACAGAGCTGCGCCTCGTGAAGGCTCAGATGAATAGATAAACCCCGAGCCGGGAGAATGTCTGTAAGCGCTTTTTTCGCGCCCCTAGAAAACAGGAAGAAACTCATCTGCGCGCGCTCGCGAAAAACGGCTATCCATCATTCGTCCATAGACTCGTCGGCGTGCAGCCGTCGTATCGGTCCATTCGCTCGTACTACACGGGGATTTCATAACGGGAGGTTGGCTGCCTCTGTACTCTTAATTAATTACTGACCCGGCACTTCTACCCCATCCTCCCCCTACTTCCTTTGTCCGCCTCGGCGAGGCCGCCTCTCGACTTTTTTCTTTTCTAGATAGGTATATATCGCCCGCCGCTGCTGGCCCCTTTGCCGCCAAGCTCATTCGAGGACTCGGACAATCTGCGAGCTTTTTTTTTCTATTAGGAGTATTGAATGGCGAGAGAGGTCGAGGGGATCGTTGAGAAATCAGATGATGATTTGCGTTTAAAAAATGCTGCCGACCCCATTGTGCGCCGCGAGAGACTGTTGAATAATGGTGTTAATTCTGAAAATGATTTCATTAATAATAAACTGTCGGCTCTGTGGTTTAATAAGCTACTTTTACCGCGATAAATTATTTAGCGAACGAGTCTTGTTTGTCAATCAAATCAAATTGACCAGCATCGTGCGAAACTCATTTCTCTCCCAGGTTTTAAAATTTCCTTTATAGTTTCGTTACCTTTTGCGAGGCCGGCGATTAACACGCGACGGACACGAAAATTCAAAAAAGATAGCTCGTCGCACAGCCGAAAACAATAAAAGTACACCGGAACTTGGCCCGAAAAAAAAAAATGAAAGAGAGACGCACACCGGAAGAGACGCTCTAATTTACATTGCCGCGCAGCGAGGCTATACATAAAAATAGAGGAAGAGAATCCCCTTCCCGGTGCGATTTATTGCGCGTAAATAGAGAAACTCGGCACTCAAAATTCGCAGCAGCGCACGCCGAACGGTTCGCTCGTATTTTCGGGCGATAAAATAAAAATTTCGAAAAGAGCTCGAGGGAGCTTTGTAAATTTCACCGCGCTAATTACTGCCCCGCGAGTAATTACTCGACGGGCGGTAATAATAATTTCGAGACGGGATGAAAAGGATATGATTTACGGGTCGCGTCGTAAATCAATTGGCGCGACTACGAAGACTTTTTTTTGAAGAGGGAGTTAAAAAAGTGACGCGTTCTTGTCCCTTGCGCTTGAGGCGGAATGACTTTGATATTGTCTTCATGAATAAATCCCTTTTTACGACGACGGCTTAAGCTGGACATGAAATCTTTTTATAATAAACTGTTACGGAGAGTGCCGGGGCTGTACTCTTTGTCAAAGTTCATAACTTGGGCTTTTTAAAATTTTTTTATATTCATAAGGGCGTATTTTTAGCGGGAAATATTACTGCGGTTAGTACATGAACTTTATTTAGTACTCCGCGAAAAAAAATTACTAGATTAATTTGGAAAGTTTTCTTATTATTTACACACCAGTTTTCTCTGTAAAAGTCACTTTTATGACTCGCAGATATTTTAAGTAAAATCTTACTAGTTCCTTTTTAAAGAGTGTTACTTTTTAGAAAAACGTCCCTGGTAGAAATGGAAAATATTATTTACCTAGGAGAAAACCAAATTATACACTATATTTACATTTATTTTAATTTTATATTAGTTTATTTATGTTTAATGTTCTATAATGGAACAATAAGAAAGATTTATAATTAAAGTTTTGAAAGCTGATAACTATAGTTCTTGGCTATTAAAATCAAATTTTTTGGCAATTTAAAATGTGGAACTTTATCTCACGTATTTACAAGGTAAAACTTATCTTGTTATTTTAGGATATATTTCATATATAACAATAACTTGCTTAGCTATTTAATAGCCAATATCAATTAGAAAAAAAATTATCAGCCCATTTAATAGGGAAATCATGTGAAAAAAAGCGTTTCATCGCGACCTATTAAATAGCCACGGGACTTATCTATTAACATTTTCCTGACCATTCTCAATGCTGGAAATTCTACCAGGGGTTCTGTGTAAAAACTAGTCAATCTACAAATGCGAAATTAATAAAAAAACATTTTATTTCAAAATTTAAAAAACTTGCGACTTCCTTGAATTTTTCACAAAGTTTTATTTCACGCCGTAAAATATAGAAATCGCAGTAGCAAAAAACTTTTACGCACTCCCCCACAAAAAAAAAAATGAATCACTCAGATTCCCATATTCAAAACAGTTTCCCAGCAAGCACTCCCGCATCTCCCATTCAGAAAGCCATTACGCGAAAGCTCATCTCGCGACGTCATTACACGCGAGCAGCTCCATCGCGCATAAACTAAAACGCGCGGCGCGTCCGCTTTATTCCTCCCCTAAAATCCAAAGAAAAAGGAAAAAAAAAGAAGAACCACTTCCTCCCCTCGAATTTCCGGCGTCTAATCGCGTTTCCGACCGATATCGCATTATGATTTTCTAATTTCGAGCCGTCCGGTCGACGCTTAACGACGTTACGCGCGTTATTGCGTTATTAGCCGGCGGCTCGGCCACAAGGGGCCGAAAGGACGTTTCAATTAGGCGCCGTCACCACTTTTACCCCACCTTTGACTTTTCGGCTGAGATAATTTAAACTTTTGCCACAGAGGAGCCCCGAGGGACGAATTGCCCGAAATTTCCCAGACTCGATTTTCCCCGGGCTTAATGTCGGTTTTTCACTTACTTCGTATGATTGTTTAAAACGATTTTAACCGGAATTTTCGTTATGAAGCTCTCGAGTGAAAATTACATACTATTTATTGTAAAATATAAGCAATTTGAATATTTTACAAATATCTTTATTAGAACTTAGATATTTTGCACTTTTGCTTTTTATGATCTAGAAAGAAAGAAATGTAAAGCAAATAAACATAAAATTGAAATTTATTATATTTTTATATTTTTACTTTCTCGTAACGTTTCCAGAATCCCCCAAATTTTGTAACTCATTCTTATTTTTCTTTCGAAAAGAATATTTTTCCGAAATATTTTAAAAAGGAATCCCCCCTAAAACGTTTACAGGGAGGTGCAAAACACTCTTCCGTAAAAAGGCGCTTCAAGAAAGATGTTTTTTACCTCGGCTTGTTTTGCTGTACTGAAAAAGAGTCCGAAAAAAAAGTTCGGGTACTTAAAAAAAGTACAAATTTTGAATTTCGGACAGAGAACTTAAAACTTTCTGAAAATGTTAAAATGTAAATTGAGAATGAATGAGTTTAGTATAATGAAAGCTGAATTATTTATCAAAACTTTTCGTCGGAGCAAGTTAAATTTCGGAGAAAAAAAGCTTTATTCTGTTAAGCGGCCGAAAAGTGAACTAAATATTAAAGCGAGACAAAGGGCTTAAAAGAGAAATTAATCCGCTTTAGAGAAGTTCTTGTAAAATACGATCAAACATTCCGGCGAAAACCTGAACTTCCAAATGAATTTGAAGTCTAAAAGAGAGCGAAGTAGCGCGGAAAAAGCGCTCGATAAACTTCGTCAAAAGTCAACGCGATGTTCAAATAGCTTTCCAACAAACAACGAAACGATTCCAGCTGTGATACATTCTCACGTATCGAATAAAAGCGCCGAAAACAAACATTGAAAGAGATAAACATTAAAAAGATATGATAAATACAAAAAGTAATTAAAGAATCGCGCTTCGAATCCAGTCATCCTTGAGTTTAATAAAAATTTTTAAGCAAATATCAATTACTAAAAGAACTTTCATATTATTTTTTATAATGATGATGAAAACGGTTTCAAGTGTTGACTAAATTTTAGCTTAATCCAAAAAATCAGACAAATATCTTAAAGCAATCCTGTCCCTTTTGAATTCTCAACGAAGCATCATCTCTTATCTTTAAAATCGAGTTTCTCCATCTCCCCAGTCGCCGTTTAAAAACCAAATCAGCCACATTTCGCTTCGATCCCTCAAACCATCGAGCACCGTGCAATAACTCAGCTCCCGTACACCCCGCGCCCCTCCAAAATTTCAATTACAATTCGTCCCACATTTGCACTAACCTTCCCAGGCGAGCGCATCCCCCGAAAAAATCCGTTATTCAAACGCGCTCCGCGCGTTTCTAGCCCGCGGGCGGTAAAAAAAACCCGACCGCGGCCGCGCCGCAAACTCCATCATCCCGGGGCCCGGAAAAAGGCCAAAAGCTGCGCGCGCGCGCGGGAGATATCGCGCCTTTCCATATGGCGCGCCGCGCGCCGTAATAACCGGCCGCGAGTGGCGCCGCAAGATTATACGCGGCTCGTCCCGTTTTCCAGATTTCGGAGGGTCGCCGCCGGGGGGTTGTTTTCTTTTTTTACGTCCTCCGCATGGATATATGGGAGGGCCGCGCGCGAGGCTGCTTTTTCGATGGGCTCCGCCGCCGCTGTGGAGCTTTCCGCTTGTGTTTTTCGTCCGGGGCTAATGAATGTGCTTCAAGATTCTTGGCCGCCTCGAACGTTCGAGGTTTCGCGGGATTCGAGAGGACGGATAATTTTTCAAGTCCTCTGCCTGCTTTTGCGCGCACGACTCGAGTTTCTTTTCTTTTTGTTTCTCTTTTTCGTGGAAAGGATAAGCGAAACGAAAAATAAGTGGATTTCGTTTGAATGTATATTAGCATATTCTGTCGGTTTCCACGCTCAAACTGTAACCTGCAAATCAGCTCGGCCAATCAAGCCTAAAAACACACCAAACCATCAATATCCGCTCGATAACCGGCCAGGCAGCAGCAGCCGGGGAATCTTGCTTCGAGCCGGAATTCCTCGAGCGTTCCGCCGATAATAAACTAATATTCGGCGCGTCGGCGGGGGAGCGAAAGTCAAAGAGAGCTCGAGCCCTCTAAAGTCAAGAGAAGCAGGGCGGGCTGCGGGGCGCAGGGAGGGGGGGCAGTTAGCGGACGGCCGCAGTGTAATCATTTGCGGTGGGCGAATCGATGCCGGCTCGCTCTCTCTCTCTCTCTCTCTCGGTGTACACAAACCTCATCCCCACGGCCACTCTGCGTGTGAGCGCCCGGCAAACTTGGCCCGCTCGCCGTCGCTGCCGCTGCTGCTGCTGCTGTCCTTTTCCCTCTTACGTGCTGGACGGTGGCTTTTTTTGGGACGGGCGAGGGTTGCGGGCAATGGCTTTGGTTTTTGGGCTTTTCCTTTTGTCGGGAGGATTGAAGGCGTTTACGGGGGAGAATAATTTTGTGCGACAGGGCTGATAACGAAAAAGGGATTTACATGCATGTAGAGCGCGGAGTAGCGTTGAATTTCCGAGGGTGTTCTAGATTTTCTTGTCTCTGCAAATGGCGTTTCTGTGTAGTGGAGATATGTTTCTTTGACAACGCTGTTTTCTTTGAATCGAGTAAAGGTTCCGGGGCTAAGAGGAAACGATTTCGTATTCTTTTACGTTAGAAGAAAAGTTACTTGAGAATAATTATTTTCAGAATCGTTGAAAAATCTTTTTGAATAAAATAAAGAAGTATTTGCAAACGCGAAGAAAGGAGTGGATTGAAGTTCGCGGAGGATGTGAAGGAATACAAAATGAGTTACTGTTAGGGTAATTAAAGCACATCCGCTTACGAAAGTCAGGGTTAACTTGGCTCACGTTCGCTTTAGCCGTTTCATTCGCTTCATTTTCTTTCATGCGCCCTCCCTTTTTAAACTTCTCATTCGTGCGGTTATTACTCTGTGTGAATTATTATGCCGCTTCGAGCTAATGAAAGTAAAAACGTATACGGGTCAGTTTAATTAATTCGTTGCCAAAAAAGAAGAGATTCCGGACTAATTTGCATTCAAATGTTCTTTCACAAACTGCAAGTGTGCGCATTTCTCGACTGTGACTTTTAAGCAACCCATTAAGTAATTTATCCTCCTTTATTATTTCCCAGGCTCGTAATTCGAAAATATTTCCCATTTTCATAATGTTTAAACGACGCGAGGCGGAGCTGTTTGAATGAAATACTGTTTATCGGTATTAAAAGGAACGGCAGCGGCGGCGGCGACCATCGCCACCCGGGGAGTTATGAAATTCTGCACTTTTCCTTTTCTGCCCCCCCCCCCCTTCGCGCCGCGCTAAACTTGACCACGTGTGCAAACGGCAACGACCCCGCAGTTGACCCTTTTCACTCGACTCTTTCTCCCTCTCTCTCTCGTCTTTTTTCCCTTTTCCCGCTCCTTTTTCTTTCCAATTTTTGCGCATTCATCCGAGCTTATTATTCCTTTATCGCCGTCGTGCTTTTGCTTTTATAGATTTGGGTCACGCCGGGCGAAGATCTTTTCCAGTGCCATTTTTAAAATTTTTGCCGGGCGGCCGCGGTTTTGTTTGTCGGGGTGATTCTTTTGCGATTGCATTAATTTTCGGATGGCTAAAAATTCCTCGAAGAAGTAAAAAATAATCAAATCTGTCGTTGAAGAATTTTGAATTTCAAATAGAAAATACACGCCGGACTTTGCAGTATAAACATACCGAAGCAAATTTATGGTTACGTATTCGAAAAATCAAATTTCGAATCTCTTAGTTTTTACTTTATTTTCAAAATATGAATTAAAAATTAATGCTCGGAAACGCCAATTAACTAAAAGCAAAGCATAAATCCCTTCTTACATTACTCTTTCAAAAATTCTGCTCTCGATTAATCAACCTTTATCGCAAACTTCTCGCAGCCGCTCGCCGTCAGTCCAGCGGCGTCGCAATCAATTACGCAGGAAATCCATCGCGCTTCCCGCAGCCAATTCCCCAAAAGCGAGTTTCTCAGCTTCCCTCTAAAAAGGCCCCGGCGAGGGAAACCAGCAGCTCTCGGCCCCCGAGTACATAAAACAGATTGATAAAATATACGACGCGGCTCAATAAAACAAACGAGCGGCACTACTCTTTACGAGGCCACCGCTGCTCTCTCGCTCTCTCTCTCTCCGAATGATTTTAATCAGCGAAGGCGAGCGGAAAAGTGCCTAATGACGCGAGGCGCAAATAGACCTTCGACGACGCATATCGTCCGGAAAAAATGGGGACTTTATTCCCTCGCTCTGCCCGAGAAGCTTTCACGCTGATGTGCTCGTGAGCCGCCGACGAGAGCTCATAAATAATACAGGGGATTTTCGGGAATTCCACGAGTTTTACGCACCGCTGGCGCACACCCCCCTCCCCGCTTTTTAATACCGCTTCGAGGAGATGCCGATGGGAGCCGGGGAGATTTGACCGATTCAATCGGAAGGCTGTTATGTTTCGCTCCTTTTTGTATGAGTGAAAAACTGTTTGTACATACTGTTCAGTTGCACAAGAATCTTAAGATTCTTGTTAGGAATTTTACTGATGTATAAAAGATTCTTTTGATTTGGTTTCGCATGAAATTTTATTTTATGGACGCAATAACGCGGAATTGAGATTTCAGTTTTATTATGAAATGTGAAAATATAAAAGCTTTACTCCAATATCGCGCTCGTCTTCATAACTTCGAGTTAAAATAATAGTTCCGAAGGATATTACAATTTTTTTTTTTTTTCAGCAAAAAATTCTTCTCCAAAGCTGCCATTTCAATATATTATTTTAAAATATTCAACTGGAGTTCGTAGAATATGAACAACTGGATACTACTTTTTCTTAAACGAATTCTACAAGTAATATTAAAAAATTTTTAATATTTTCGCTTGCTCGCTATCGGTTCAAAACTGTTTTTACACTTTGCACTAAAATTTTATTCATCGTCGCGTAAATTCCTTCAGCTTTCACTATCATTTTCAAAGTAATTGAAATTCCTGCGTTGAAAAATGATATTGTACCCCTCCCCGAAAGTACGCGTGTAAAAATTTGTATTTGAAATCCAAATAAATTTACAAGCGAATAAATTAACGTTTTCCCGACTAAAAGCGACCAAACCAAACAAACAAACAAAAAAAAAACTCTTTCACTCCAGGCAAATCCAGGAGAAATGTTCGTTCCGGGCCGGTGAAATCCGAGCTCGCGCATAAGGCGACTCGCACGTTTTTGCGATAAAGTCCTTTCTTGTTTGATTGCTGCAGGGGATGAGAATGATAAAGCGCTGCGGGAAGCCGGGAGGCTCTTTATTTAATGAACCGGAGTGCCCGCGACCGATATGCACTTCGTCGCCGCTGACGAAGAGCCTTCGGCCCTCCGACGCCCTTCTTGTTGCTCGCTAATTTCTCACACGACGCCCTGCCGGGGAAAAAAATTGCCGATCCTTTTTTCTTCGAGTGCCTGCTCGAGTTATTCGTCTGCTTTGTTTGGGAGGGTTGGGGTGTTTAATAAAGGATTGTCAGTTGTTGTATGGTTTTATTGAGGCTGATATAATGTTAAACTTTACTAAAGTTTGAAAAAGGTAGCGAAAATATGTGTCATCATTTTTACTGACAGTTATTGTATTGGAAGAAAATTTACTTAATTGACAGAAAATCTTGCGCGAAAAAAGGTTCATTGGATAGAAATAAAATTTGTGTACGTTAATTGTAGCAAAAGTAAAATGACCATTTTGTTTTAGTTTTAACTCGCAATCAGCTGCAAGCTGCTCAATAATGATTAAGTATAGTTTATAAATAGTATTCATTTACGTTTATATTTGCAACTAATAATGTTCGCAAAATACCGCCATACGTGGGAATAATTAGTAAGAAATGCAAACTAGCATTTAATATAAAAAAAAATGATTTTACCTTACACAAGTCTAAACTTTTTGCAATAAAAAAATGGATTTACAGTCTTTAAAAGAGAAGGAAAATCGTTAAGACCAGTTTTTCACCCGCTTAAACGAAGCCGATAATCTCGCGCGCGTCACGTCCTTTGATCGTTACGAACGAAAACGCAGTTTTCGCCGGCGTTAAGCGGATTCGGGAGGGGGGAGGGCGAAAAAGAGGGCGGCTGGCTGCCTTTGAAGAATCAAGCCGACTCTGCTCTTTTCGCGGGCCTTAATTAAAATGAGCTTGCTCGGCTCTCCATGGGGCGCGCGCGACACTCGGCGCGCGCATCGATCTCTTTTGATATATTCCCCCGGACGAGCTTGTCGATTGTTCCGAACGGGGCGCATAATGCGATTTATGCGCGCTCGGCTCGTCACGGCAAAAGTCTCGGGCCGCCCTCGAGAGGCTCGTTAAAGTTTCAGAGGCTTGCAGCATGCAGGAATTTCCAAGTGCGGGGGTATATATGCCTTGCACTTTTGCGCTTTTTCGAGCTGGGCGCGCTGTTCTCTTCTTTTGCAGATTGCCGCCGACTGACGTTGCGGATCGAGTGGAGGGTCGTGCGTTTGGAGGTGGAAGCGCGAACGAATGCCGGTCGGAGGGAAGATACAATTTGGGCGAGGAAATATGATAGAAACAGTCAATTTTGACTTAATCGACAGCTTTGGGATGAAAAAGTCTCGGGAAAGTTGCTTCTTCAAAATTTTCGATTTAAACGGATTGTAAAAGTTTGTATATTGCAAGAAAGACAAAGATTTATAACTTTACAAATCTAAGGAATTTATTCATCATTAAATGCATTACATTATTATTATTGCTATACTAATAAATTTCCCGATATTTCAAACTCCCGCAATTTACACGCATCTATCGCTCATCGAACAAAAAGGAATTCAGATAGTTTCGCCAAGTTGGTTGAAAAGCAGCCGATCGAGCGGAGTTCAATGAGATACTAGGGGCGTTACAAGGCGATTACGCGCCTTCGCCCGGTCCATAATGAGTCTGGATGCGCATAGTTAACTCGTTCGACTTCGCCTCGCGCATAATCGACCAAGTTTTCAGTACTTTTCGCCGTCTCGCTCTATCGCGCGCGAGCCCCTTGTCGGCTTACTCCGTCTCTCTCTCTCGCTCTCTCTATCTCTGGCGGTCCCCTTTGATTCGGTACTTTGACGGCGATGTGCTGCGTTTTAATTAAGCTCATGAATTTCGATGCGCGCCGAGAGTATTGAATATTTATCGATATTTACGTGTAAGTGTCGATACATTTTTTAAAATTCCGCAGCAAGCTTAACAGAATTCTGTTTCAACGAAATAATATCTGCTACGTAATAAAATTCAATTACGACTTTAATGAAAAAAAAAAATCTTCAAACTAATTATTTATAAAATCCAAATGAAAAGGTGAATGAAAAATTAAGTTTTCCTCCGCAAATTTAGCATTTTCGTTTGCAAAGGCATCTCGAAAGTTCTGCATTGAAAAATAAAGGTATCCTAAAAGAGAAGTGCAGGAATGCGGAGCTTAGAGCAAAGAGCCAAGAGAGGAGATCGAATAGTGGCTCGAGCACCGAAAAACAGTAATAATAAGGGTTTAGAGCGTCATAATCGGCTAGAGCTCGGGAGCGATATGGATAAAAAGGCCTCGGCGAAAGTTGCGCTCCCCGGGCAAAGCGAAAATTATTTCCAAGTTGGGGCTATATCGCGGCCAACTTTCCGCCGCTGAAGGAGTTATTTTGCGCCAGAATAAAGCTCGCGAGCCGGGAATTCGGTTAACTTTTCGAGTTGCGACTTCTATGGCTTCGTTCCTGCTTACGAGGCCGCTTGAGCATTATGTCGATAGATGCGTTTTTGGATTACTGCGGATTTCTCGTTTTATATTTCACTTAGGGGAATATTTGGAGTGAGAACAACGGGGATTAAATAAGTTTAAATTTTAATGAATTAAAATATCTTTTCTAGTTTAATAACTATAATTATTTATTTTTTTAAAACCTGCATTTAAATTTTTATAATTGAGTTTTAGCGGCATTTAATTTGATACGATCCAAAACTTTGAAATATTCGATTGATTCGAGGAATTTATTCATTAATAAAAACTTCATTAGACTGCAAGCGAGGGTTGAAAAGATGTAATTAAATGTCGTGAGCAATAATAATAATAACGAATCGTGAGAATTTCGGGTCAAATATGTTACCGAAATTTCGTGTAACTTTTAATTAAATTATTTGAATTTTGGTCACGTACTTGCTCTATGTATTTAATAAACATTTCGAATATCTCATCCTTCCATGTTTAATACTGCATGTACGTACCTAATTTCCCGGGTACAAGTAGCAAAGTACGTTCTAAATCAGTGCATGTCCAGAAAACTCGAATCAAATCTGTTTCTGATTCAACGACGAATTTTTTAGCTGGAATCTGCGCGATGCAAATAGTTTTTTAACTTTGTAAAATGTACATTTTTATTTCCAAAGCAATGTATACACACGGAATGTACTTCTATTCGCGAGACGTCTGAGGATGAAAACTGGCGGGTTATAAGTTTTGCTCTGCAATCGGCGAAACTTTTCGGCGAACACGGATTCCGGATTTTCCCGAGTCCACGCTGCACATGTCGGGATATTTAAGAAAAGTGGAAAGGATTGCTCGAGGCTAATAATGTTTCAACTTTTGACGAATAGTAAATTACACATTCCCCAGTCCACAAATTAATTTAATAGAAGGGTAGGGGTGGCAGATAAATTCGTTCGAAATAAACGATTCCAGTTGTTGACCCGTTATTTTTTAAGTAAAAACCAATCACAATTTTGCACCCTATCAATCGAATACCCGATCGATCGCATTCCGAAAGAAGTGGCACGAATTCCGGGCTACTCGAAAGGCTCCTAAATAATACACGCGCAAGAAGGGTTTATCGGTTCGGTATCGAGCTCGGGTTAAATTCAGCGGCGTCGGTCCGAACACTCCATATTAGCTCGTTTATCTTTCATAAGCCATACCAGCCGCTCCATTGCTTCAAAACGAAAAGGAAAGTACTGTGACGATAAAATATTTAAAATGTGGACATTTTTATCCTGGTAGAATTTCCAATCTACGCTGAGAAACATGTCAGGATACAATTTATGAAAAACTTAACAACATTTCTATTATATAATATGCTGACGGTGAGATACTCTCGCTTTCTAACAAAATATATGATTTCATATAGTAAATATTCTTTTTTTTCGCGTTTTTAACGATTTCACTTCAAAATATTTACGAACGACTTAAAACATGGAATAGGATGCACACCTGGGTAAACATTTTTCGAAAACTTTGGAAAGCTAAAATTTACAACTATATCGTTTCTCGAAGTTTCGATTACATTTTTGAACTGGTATTTATAGTTTTATAGGCTGTTTATCATTCAATAAGGGAGTAGATTTCTTTTCCGTATTTTAACAGTTTTCATTACAAACTTGATTTTGTGAACTGTAAATTTTCAGCGAGGGTATATATATAAAATTTGATATCAATTATCATGCTCACATTTAACATCAAGCAAAATTATGAAATATTATACTTAAGTAAAATAAATATCGATAATATCGGATTATTTCGCCGACGTAATAACAAAAATTTCGTTTTCCCTTCTTCATTCGCATTTCATTCACTTTATTTCCTAATTTCAACTACAGTTCACGAAATAGCTCAACAAAAAGTGGGTAACCACTGCATTACAAATCGCCCGAAGAAAGCACTCGGCTAAAGCATTTAGCAGCGCTTTCTCACGAGTGCCGCGCGCCCACCCCCGCCCTCCCATTCCTTATTTTCACTTCGCTCTCGCTCGATCGTTTCTCTCCAGTTATATTACTGGCCCATTTCACCGCCGGGTTTTTCTATGCCGGACGGGCAGTGTGCTCCGACTCGCCTTAATACAGCCGAGCTTTTTACCGTTTTTTGCACGCGAGTTGCCCTTTTTTTTTTTTAAAAAAGCCGCCGCGGTCGGTGAAATAAAATATATAGAAAATTTCAAGCCACCACACCGCTGGTCTTTCTTTCTTTGCGCTCTTTTTCTTTCCCCGCGAACAGTCGCCTTTCAATTCGTTTCCTCTCTCTCTCTCTCTCTCTCTCTCTCTCTCTCTCTGCTGCAGTTCATTATCATTTTCACGCGCACGCAAAATTTGCCTCCAAGATCGGCGGATATTTCACGAAATGCGTGAAAAATATTATACGCGTTCATTGATAAAACGGCTGAATTGAAATGTTCTTGAAAATGATCCACGATTTCGCTGAGTTTCGTTGAAAAGTTTTCTGCTTAAAACCGAGTTTGGAAAGCGTCGGACAAGCCGAGTTGATATTTTAACGACGCCGTTCTGTTAAATTGATTTTTGGCTGAAATAAAGGCGGAATTTTTCCCGCATACTCGACGTTTTAAACTGATTTATTGACTTTACTTTTTTTTTTTTTAAGCATCGTTGCGTTTTGCAGATTTTTTGAAACTTTTACAGCGAACATACACGTTTTGTGCGATGTAAAGATGAAGCGAAGTTAATTACCTTTCGCGCGAACGAGATTATCCTTCTAAAAGTAATTCCTCGGCGCTTTGGTTTCAAGCTGATCGCACCTGGGTGCGAATCGCGCGTCGCCATTTATTCCAAGCCCCCGCTCCCCTCCGCGCGACGCCCGCACGTCGGATTTCTCGCTCGGCGGAAGCGCTACGTCGGGAGAAAAATATTCCCGGCTATATAGGAGGAGGGAACGAGAAAGAGAGAGTAAGCGAGAGAGAGAGAGAAAGGGCCGGGATACAATAATATTTCAGTAACGACGCCGAAGAGTGAAACCGTGTCGACGTTAACACACGAGCGACTTCTCGAGTGCCGCCGCCGCCGCCGCCGCCGCCATCGTCGCCACCTCTCTTTTATTTTCTGCGCGAGCGCGAGCTCATAAAGGTGTGCGGGGAAAAGAAGGAAAGGCTGTCGCGAGAGGGCGAGAACTTTTTCAGAGCTGACTTTGACTTGCCGACTCTCTCCCTATCGATCCGTATAGATTTCTTTCATTTTAACCGAGGCTAACGAGGCTCTTTTTTTGGGGGGGAGGGAGGAGACGCGCAGCTACGGAGGCTAATTGAACGCGAGCTTTGCGTCAGCTATTCAAAAGAATTTCGTTGAAGATTGGTGTTGCAGTTAAGATTAAATGAATAAAAATCAGATTGTTGCGTTAGGTTATTTATCAATTTTCAAGAAGAGTTATGGACTCTAAATTTTTTTTAAAGAGATGCTTTTCTTTATTAAAATAATTAATTTGAATATTATCCCTAGAACAGTAGTTATAATCCCAATAACCATCACTAAACGCCCCAAAATTCCGGTGCTAAAGAAAGCCCTATCATCCAAAGCTCTCCCCTAATTGCTACTCTCGCCTTGGAAGTAACGAAACCGCAAAGCCGCGCGGCGGTACAAAAGCATACACGTACACCGAGCAAAGCCCCGGCGGCGGCGGCAGCAAGACAAAATAATAAGAGCACAAAGCGAAGGAGACATTCCAGGCAGGCTGCGACACACATCCAAGGAGCTAATTGAATAGGACTATCTCCTCAGGAAAGTGAGTTATACGGCGGCGGAAGCGAAAAATAAAAGAAATTACCGGCGCCGGGGGAGGAGGTTCGAGCACAGACGGCGCCGGCCAAAGAAAAAGCAGCAGCTCCGTCGGAAAAGCCAATAGCAGCTGCTGCTGCTGCTGCTGCTGCGAGTCCCTTGGACAGAGGAGCCTTCGTTTTCTCGGGGAAATTGTTGTCGAGACCTGGAGGGGAGGCGGCGGACGAGCCGCGTGTGTGGAGTGTCTTTGTGAGCGCGTGCCGCCGATGTTTTATTGACTCCGCGCGGTGTCGCTTCGCTGTGAGACCGATGCCGAATCGCTGTGCACGCTTGTCTGACCTGTTCGCCGGTACGTTGTAAGCTTAATCGCTCGCTGGATCTTCGATTATTTTTGCTACCGGATCGTTGGGAACCGAGGCGTGTCTGGGCGTTAGGCCTGGTTTCGCTGGACAGTTTAGAAACGTACGTTATTATTACTGCCGTCAAAACATCTACGGGTGGGTAGCTCGAGAAAATTTACAATTTTTCGATTAGAAACTTTGAAAATAATTCAAAATTATTACGATGGGAATGTAAAAATATAGAAAAGAGTCTGCGACGTTTCAAAAAAATAATCACACGTTAGTACATCTGCGGGCAATAGTTATCGGCAAAAAACTTTTTTTTATAGAAATTGATTTAGAATACAAAAATCTTTTATACCGGAAAATGAATACGTGTTGAAAATTGAAAATAAAATTTATAATGATAATTTATGAAAGCTTTAAATCACACGATCTTTCGTCACCTTCGGCAATCGTCAATCACCTATACGCCTCGCATTAAAACTCCCCCCCCCCGCGGTAAATCTGCATAAAAGTCCTAGCGATATAAATATTTCAATTTCGCGCTCTCGCGACTTTTCCGCGCTATAAACATGCCTTTCATTCCGCGACGGCGGCGACGTAAAATGCGGGGGCCGATTTTCGCGGCGAGGCTTTATTATTTGCCGCGTTTGCCGACTAATAAAGAGCGCGAGCCGAATATTGAGACGCGGCGGAAGACGATAATGACTGCTGCGAGCCGTGAAATTCTGAACGGCGCCGTCGATTCTATTTACAGGGATTCGAGCCCGGCTTAACTGTTGCTTTTCAGTGAAAAATGCGCTGGAATTGAGGAATTTATTCCGATAGTTATGGCATTAAGGTAAGATTAATGTTTGAAATTGAACGGAAAATTTCGAATTAAAGTTGCAGCAAATTTGAAACTTTTTATTTAATCGAACTGTTGACTGTTAATTTTTTATAACTGAAATTTTCTGACTATAATTAAATAGTTTTTTTTTTTTTTTCAAAGAAGTGAAAATAAACTGCGAGTTTTTTAGATGGACGAATTACTTTTCAATTTAAAATGAATATCTATTTTTAAAAAAAAAAAAAAAATAGGTTGCTTACAAGTATAAATTGAATTGCTGTTTGATGAAAGGAAAAATTGCATTAGAGAATCAAACGACGGCGACCAATTTAATTATTTATAATTCCGATAAATGTACTTTTTTAATTTTTAAATAACTGCAGGCAGAAAAGTTGCGCGATGATTCAATAAATTAGATAGGTAATTTAACTGAAAGCTGACTTACTTCCGTTTGATCAGGTCCCGATGGAATCGGTATTTACTCTTATTTTTCTCAGTTGATCGAAGTTTCGTGATCGCGACATCGTGCTTTTGAGAAAAAGAAAACTGGGCCAGTTTACTTTCTGAGTTGTTAGCTGGTTCAGAATGTATATAAGTTGTCAACTTGTTTGTATTTACAATCTGTACATATGCGTTACTCCATTTTAAACTCGTAAATATATGAATTTGTGCAAAATTTTTTATTCGCCTACGTTTTTCGAAAAATAAATGCTTTGATAATTAAATTTACAAGTATTAACTGACATGAAATGCAGCTACGCAGATTTAACAAACCTCTGGTATCTTTAAAAACCAACTGCAAAAGCACACGTTTCCCATTGAAAAGCGGAGAGACAGACAGGAAAAAAGGTCGGATAAAGTAACCGCAAGCTCATCGCTTAAAAATTAGGTTCAGCATCGCGTAAAAAAGAACGCGCCGAACGAACAGGGCACGAACGGAACGAGGGAACGAGAAGAAAGGAGCAGGTGGAAAAGAACAAGCTCGCGCTCGAGCGCCTGTGCCTTATCGAAAAAAGCACCGGCTGCGCACCGCCGCTGCTGCGTGAGCGCGAAAAGTGCAGTCGAATGTAATGTAGGCCGACGACACGGAGAGCGGAGATTATTTGCTCTCGCAGCGCGATTGAAACTTCGCTCATTTGGCGAGCTGCGCGATGGATTTTCCTTTTTTCCTCTTTCGCTGCGTCGCCCGCTCTCTCGCGTTTCAGCGAAACTGCCGCTTCTGCGCTACGCCCCCGATGTTCGCGGGAAGGTCGATTATTAAACGGAAGCGCAGGGTGAAGCTGGTTCTTTGCGGGCCGGCTGTTGCGACGTCTGTAAATGTTTGATTTGGTTTGGTGGACGGCGGTGTTGATTCAAGGTAAATTAGGCTATTTTTGTGTCGTTGTTCTTGTGTAAGTATAGTCAGATTTTGATGGGCTTTGAAATATGAATAATTTAACAGTTTTACGTTATGCTTGTAATTTACTTTATTTTCCCAAAACGAATTGACTATTGAAAGTCTGTCTGTATAATAAACATCGTAATGAAAGCAAGAAATTATCAAAATAGTAATTGAAATGTAATTATATTAATTTGAATAATAACTAATTAATGAGACATTAATAATATTTTAAAATATAACAATGAAATCAATTAATGTATGAAAAGTCAATTTCTATAGGTTCTTTGAAAACTGAATTTTCAATATTTAATTTTAAAATACTCAGCGACATTAATGAAGCAAGCTAAACTTTCTTTTATTCTTAAATTTTTATCTCAAGCATTCACGAGATTGTGGAATTAAGCAACTTTGAAAAATAACCAACAACACTATCACTGATTCCCTCAAAATTGCACAAAAACTCAATGGCCTTGCAAACGAAACAAAATAAAACCATTAAAAATAACCATCGAACAACAACGGTACGAAATCGAGAATCGAGCTTCTGTCTCCCTCTTTCTCTCTCTCTCTCTTTCCAGAGAACGATGCAATTCCGAGCGCGAGCCGAAGCGTTGCAGGAGCGGTGCGCAGCCACTCTCGCATTAGGCGAATTACGCGACTCTACTGCGGCCGCTAACATCTCCGCGGTGCAGCTGTGTGCGCGTATCGCCTCTCTGCAAGGTGAGCAGCGCGCGACGCCTCTCAAGGAGCTACGTCGCGTTTTGTTTATTGCCTCGGCTACCGGATGAGTACATTATGCCGAGTGAAATTAGAGCGGCGTCGCTGCCGCCGAGGGCGTTGCTCCTCTCCTTTGGGCTACCGTGTTTTTGTTTTCTGACGAGGGCTCCGGATTGCAGATTAAATGTGTGTCAATTGTGTGTGGTTAGGATAGAAGAGAAAGTTATTTAAAGCACTTGTTAGAAGCTCTTCTTCATAACACAATGGTAAATTGAAAGGTTGTATGTCACTATCACATTAATTAAATTTATATACTTCATTGATTAAATCTTGATGTTCAATGATAGAGATCGCGATACGAAAATAAAGTGCATCTATATAAATATCAGTTACCTTGGAGCAAAATTCACTTTGCTTTAATGATTAATAATAAATTTTAAATTAAAAGCAAAACTTTTCTCCGCGCGAGGCAGCTAAATAACTGCATGCGCGAGATTATGCAATTCGTATTTCTCCGAATTTATTGCCGCTGAGTGCTCAAAAGTTATGAGAATAATTTGCGTTCGCGCGGCAATAGCTATGTAAATAATTAATTCAGTTAAATATGTGTATATTAATGTCGCGCGCTGCACGGATCAGTGAAATATTTAAAAGAATATGTGCATGCGCGAGTCGTTGCAAGTATCTCATTATCATACTATTAAATGATCTACATGTAGAAATATTTTAAAGCGACTTTATTATTTTTAAAAATTTCGATATAAATAATACGTGAATTTTACGTACATAAAGACACATATATGAAATTTAGAACAGCTTTTTTTTAGGACGAACAGCATCCGAAAAGTAACTGTAAAATTGTTTTACCTCCTAAAGCGCGTTGAGCTTTTATTCTAATGAGGTTACGAGATCGCCCAACGAATGGGATCGATAGAACATCCACAGTACGACAGTCTCTCTGCCTCGCAACTTCAAGGACATTTATCTTAGCGCGGTCGTGCATTGTGCGTTTAGTCCGACACTTCAATAATGAAACTTTTATTGCCCGCGATTCGAAATAAGAAACTGCGCGGAATTCGCTCGTATAACTTTGGAAGCAAAGAGAATTGTTTCGAAGCCTCGTAATTAAAGTCGCCCTTTTAATAATTGAAAAAGGCGCATTAAAGGACTTGCAGTTTATAAAAGATTCCATTAAAAGTAACGGTCATCCCTTAAGTACAAAGACTTCCGTTATAAACGGTATAGTGTGCGCCGCAATAATTTCTTATTTATAACGCGCGACGCTGCTTTAGGCGCTTAAATACTTAAACGGAAAGTAAATAAACCAGAAAGAATTACATGGCCCCTTTTTTTCACGCCAGATTTTCTTTTTTAAATCAGATTAAAGTTTGCGTATAATTGTGGCAAAGTATTTAACCGCGGCGTGCTCCTTTTTAATCGCGTTTGCGCTCTTAAATTCTCAAGCTTATATACCCTTTGAGGTATTTTCATGCCGAAAAAAAAAGAGGTAATTAAACCTTTCGACTCGAGTAGAAATTTTTGCTGATAAGCACAGATTAAAAGCATCCCTTAATCGCGGCAAAAGAACGTTAAATCTCCAATAATTAAAAAGCGATCATCATTAACGCCGAGGAGCAGGGGGTACGTATATATCCTTCCCCTCGCACGCGATCCGCAAGCCTCTCCGAAATCACGCGAGCCCCCTATTTACAAGTCCTAACTCCCCGCAGGAGCAAGGTCTTTATTTCTTAATGGCTCGGAAAGCCCGCGCCGAAGGATATGTACCCACTGGAGCAGCTCTCCCCGCCCGAAGAGGGGGAGGGGGCGGCAGCGGTGGCGGCAGCGGCAGTGAATGATCGATCCCTCGCCGGTTAATTAAAGAGCCGGGGGTGTAATTAACCTCTCGGCACTCGATGGTCCGGTCCGGCCGGCAGCTCGTGTATATATACGCGCCCTTCCCCCCGGCCGGGCGGCTCTTTTGCATTCGCGCGCGAACGGCCGAGCCTTTTCATCCCCGGCGGAGGCCTTTCTTTTTCTCGCCCTCGTTCAGCCGTGCACGTTAATTCGGCGCATGTAACTCTCTCGTCGTTTAAGCGATGCCGAGCTCTTTTTTCGGCGGTGGTTTTTCGCCCGCGGGGAGGGGGGGAGAGCGGGAGTCGGCTGTAATTTTGGAGAGCGGCGAGGGTGGGGGGAAGGGGGTGGACGGGGTATTGTTTGCCGATGGGAAATGTAGGTTAGGTCGACGGTTTTAGGCCTCGCGTCGGGCTTGATTTTCGACTTAATCTCGCTGGTTGAATTATTTTGGAGCCGCGAGCAGAGGAGGCTTCGCGAGAGAAGCAGGAGAGAGAGAGAGAGAGAGAGAGAGAGAGAGAGAGAGAGCTTAGGATAGTTGCGCGGAGTTTCCAGCTTTTATTGTTGGTCTTGCGAGGATTCGTTTTATTTTAGTCTTCTATGAGTTTTCGAGAGAGTAAATCTAATATCCGAAGTGTATTTAATTTCTTTTTTTTTTATTAAAAAAGTTTATTTATTAAGATGGGAGTTAAACTGCATTAGAAACTGAAAATTGTACTTTGAAACAGCAATTTTACGGTCGAAAGTTACTTTCAACAGTGAAAATAAAATGAACGATAACGAATTTTAAAGTTGGATATTTAATTCAGCGTTGAACTGATTAGGAAAATGGCATCCCATATTTACGGGATTATTTGTATGCGGAATAACAGTCGCTCCAAAAAGTTTGAACTATGAAAACAGTGAAAAAAGTTACGCGGCGCGGCTCAAAGTTCGAACGACCAAAGACGGACTAATGAAATCTGCTAATGAGGCCTCGCGAGAGTTTGACCGCCAGGAGAGTATTTTTGCTTCGGCGGCGGCGGGGCGAGAGGGGCGGGGGATTATCAAGTTGCCGGGCGCGCGGAAATTCCTTCGCACAAAAGCAAGACATAACCTCCCTGATTTCTCTCAGGGATCAACTTTGCAAATGCAGCGCGGCGCGCGCGCATCAAACATTTCTCTCGATTTCGGCTCTGCCCGATACAAAGCGCATACTTAATGCCAAGCGGCCTATATCGATTCCCCGCTTCTCTCCGCCGCTTTGTTCCTTTGTTTCCGACTCTCTCCCGCTGCAGTTGTTTTAATTCTTTTTGCGCGGCAGAGAGAGAGAGAGAGAGAGAGAGAGAGAGAGAGAGAGAGAGAGAGAGAGAGAGAGAGAGAGAGAGAGAGAGAGAGACAGAGAGAGAGACAGAGAGCTGTATGTATAGCTCTCTCTAGAATTGTACTCTGCGGTCGTAGACTTTTTGCGGGCGAGCTCTGAAAATTTTTTAATGAAATTAGCACAGATGAAATAACTGCGAGCGCGGGATGTTTTGTGTGCCGGAATGAAACGGCTCCACCAACTTTTCAAGAGGTGGGAATCATTTGACGTTTATGCGATACGAAAGCTCGGGAGTACAATTGAGTTTTATTAGGAAATTGTTGAGCTGGGAATTTAAAGGCACTCGTTTACAATAAAAGATTACTCAAATTACGGGGGATTAAAAAGTCCCGAGTTTTTATTTTTTTCGATTTCGGGGGATAATCCGACGTAAATTTACAAAGCGGCATCAACAATTTTTGCACGCTGCATAATTAAATTAGTGGTTCTTTAAAATTTCAAAAAATAATCCTTTAAAACGCCCGCTTTTTTCGGCGCTATATTTTTCGTCTCTTACATTTCATCAATTTTTCTCTTTATCCCCCTTTATCCCTCTAATTCTCTTCGCCCGTATCTCCACTTCCGCATATTTTTTGTCCTCCCTTTATCTCCTGCGCTTTTTTGCGTGCCAGTTATTATGTTTAAATGCGGATATTGAAGTGGCGCGCAAAAAAAAGTGATTTTCCGCATGGCGAAGTACGAAATTTTTAAGGCGGCCTTCTTTGGCGGTGCGCTCGCGAGGTTCGTTAGCAGTTTTCCCTCTCGTAAAATAAATTTACGAAAAAAACATTAATTCGGTAAGTTTGCACTGGAAAAGTCAAGTCTATTGTTAATCTTAAGTTTTTTGCAGTCTCTTTTAATTCTTACGAATCCGTAAGAGTCGAATTTTCATAGCATCAAACGGAAATTCGACAGAAAAGTGACGGCGCACAAAAACTCTAAATTTAAACTTCGTCCTCCTCTAAGCCGCGTAAGACTAAAAACTCGGCCGAAGGAGCGCCTTAAATTCTGCAACAAACTCTTATCACGATAGCCGCGTTCGAACGCAGCGGCGGCCACAGAGCGGAGAGAAGATGAGCGCGGGAGAATCGCGTGCCGGGGATGAACGCATCGTAATTCTGCCGGCGAACACGCGAGCGGCTTTTGTCTCGAGAGCTCGGGGTAAAAGGAAAAGTGCGCAATCATCGTTGGGCGGAAAAAGGCAAGGATTAGCCGGGACGGGCGTTTTTTCCTGTCCTCGGCGACGCCGCCAGCGAAGACGCGGCGTCCAATCAGCGTTTTCTGCGGGGACAAAAGTCGCCCCCTTTGTAAGCGCGGATTGTCTTCGCCGCTGTAGAATCCAAGCTTTGAGAGTTTAGATTCAGATTGCGGATTATGGGCGGAATGGATTTTTGAGATCAGATGTAGAAAATTTCTAGGGCTGTTCTTGCGGTCGAGTTCTTTTAATTTCCGGCATCGCGAAGTCTAAAAATGCGGAGGATTTGCTTCGCACTGCTATTAGGAAAAGTAGTTTACCAGAATTTTTTTTGCATCTTATCGTTTTGTCGTACAAATTATAATCTTTTATCTTTGAACGAGGAGTAAGAAAAAACCGCATTTTGAAAAATATGATGAATTAGAGGAAGAAATTTACTTGATTACTGAAAATATATTCTCTATATTATATACACGGAGAGAAATACCTGATTAAAAATTAGTATAGTCTATCGTAATCGAAGGACAAACTCGCACTATCC
>JAWWEM010010299.1:0-25821 GCA_035582935.1 Ormyrus thymus | reverse complement strand
ATATTGTAAATGTGGCAGTATGTCCTCCAATTACTGAGGAAAATAGTAATTTTTACACAATAATTTCTCTCAGTGTACCAGCAATCAGAAGATAAGATCAAATCCTATCAATTAAAAAAATTTCATCAAAAAATCTTTATTTGTCCAAAAGTTACAGCCAAATAAAAATTTACAATAAAATAAGCTAATATTTCGTCAATATATTTTCGTCGATTTTTTATGCTATTTTAATGGTCATGATTTGTTTTGCTATAACTTTTGAACAAATAAAGATGTTTTGAAATATTTTTAATCGGCAGGATTTGATCTTATCTTTTGATTGCTGGTAGTTAAAATACGTTATAGCTGCTGCAAAGTTATAAGCGATTAAACAAAAAATAATAACTTTAAAAAAATCGAGCATAGAACGGAACGGCCGTGGTTTCTTTCATATTTTAATATTAAATTACAAGAAAATCCGCGATCCAAAGCTCGCGGACTCTCCTTGTAAGTAGTCTCGCAGCAAGTCCGCGTACAATAAAACTGCGGGGTCCGCGACAACCTGCTCAGGCCACTGTCCGACGAGCACTGTGCTCTCAAAGCGCTGCGGAGCTAGCGAAGCGGTTGCTTGGAAGTTCCTCGCTTCCACGCATTAGCTATATAGCGCCCGCGAAATATTCATGGAAGCTCGGAGCCGTTGAGAGTCTCGCCGAATTTTAGCGATATAAGAAAGCACCTAAAAATGTTCTACAGCTTCGTAAATTCTTTATGTGGCGCGTAATTTATGTTTTCAAATTATATAAAATAAAAATGGTATATTTTATTAATAAAACTAAAATTAATTAATTTGTATTGTTAATTTCATTATATTATAAGTGGGACGTAATTCGCGAATGATGATTTTTAATAAAATTGTGGTCGCATCATAGAAATCCAGCATGGCTTACCAATTTACATGCTAAATTTTCTCATGCGCATACTAATTCATGTTTGTAGAGTTCACGTAGTCGTAGTTTACTATGTTAATTTTGCAAAAAGCGAATATGACGGTTGGATGCGAAATTCTGATACCTGCATCCACTCGAAGTCAAACCACCAGCCTTTGAAAATTCCTGCGCAAATTTCACTTATGATTTATTGAAGTGTAATGAGGTAATATAAGGACTATAATGTCACTTTTTTAATTGTACAAATAAACTTATTATATATTTACCGCACCAATTAAAGAGCACAGATAAAATGAGAAACTCCGGTGAATGAATTATAGATTTCCTTCTCACAAGCCATCTTACATTTACTTTTTATATTTATTTTCACGACCCGCACGCGGGATCACCTCAGGAATAGAAATGTCCCTTTAACGAAGTTTTGAGCTGATGCTTATTTGATCGAGAAAAAAGCAGCAAAACATTTTATATGAAAAGCAAATTCGAGGGAAGTGCCTGCGTGCCCGACGATAATGACATATTGGTGGGGCTTCGTGAGAGACGATCCTCGACCCGCAGGATATAAAAAGGTTCGTCTCCGCGCGGAGACTCGCCGCGCCGAGCCTCGCGTTCCCTTCTTACTTTTCCCCCGAGCGAATCTCGTCAAAACGTGTTCGATATTCCATTACGCGGCAGCGGGAGCATGCAAATATCGTATGCCGTTTGTCTGCGAATTGCACGCCCAGGACGAGGCCATCGTCGCCGAGGAGCACACTGCGAAGCGGCAGACAGCCCTCCGTGCGCATAGCGATTCTCGTAAATTTTTCCCTTCTCGCTTTCATCACCGCATTCTCGTCGCGTAGAAAATTTCAATTATTACACGCGTAATTGGCACGATGGCATTTTAATTGAATTGATTGTGGGCACGCTACTGGAAACTATAACCGGATACACGATTCTTTGCTCTGCGGATAGTATATTGATGGCTTGCTTTTCGTAATATTAAATGAAGATTAAATTAAATTCAACAATAGATATAATTTAATGATCGTTCGAGTGAAAGAAGTTTATGTAATTCCAGCAAATACGAAGCAAAGAGAAAATTGGCACTGTAGAAGAGAGCCGATAAAATATATCTTATAAGCTGCGCGAAAATCAATATAGAAGGCAGTATTGAAGAAATCCGCTAGATATACTAAACACCATTTCTTTGTCTACAGGAGCGCCGATAAGTAAAAATGAGAGAAAAGAGAATGAAACAAAAGCCAAAGACGAAGCTGGGAAAGAACGTAAGAAGCTTTCACGATAATAGGGGAAAAGTCAAAGCGCAGACAACATAATTCTGGGCTCTATCCGTGACATCCGATTTGAACAAAGGCGTCTAGCCACGAGGGATAAAATCCAGACGTCGGACGGCGACGACATTGGCTCCTTTAAAGAATATCCCCCTTAGCCGGAGTAGATAAATGGCGAGAGAGGCCTTATTCGAGCGTCCGGCGATCAATCAAAAACAGCTTTATTTTTTGTAAACACTCGACTTAGAGATCAGCAATACACTTTTGCCAAGATTCTCGCTCCCGAAGGAAAATTGACGCTTTGTTCTGTGCACTGTCTGTCTCGCTGACACGACAGACGTTCGTAACGAAGGACATTTTTCTTTCGGATTAGATTGTCAGCAGAAATTTACATAAACTATTGTCAAGCCGTGATCCATTCGGCAGTTTAAACTTTCTCATTTCCTTTTCATATTCGTTGTTTATTTTTTTTTTCTCTTTTTTTCTTTTTGATCGATGCGTTTGGGCTGGAGCCGCGATTTTCAAACGTGTTTTATCCTTTTGACTTTCGGTTGTCGATGGATTTATTGAATTATTTCTAACTTAAATTTACGGCGACAGCTTGAAAATTACTAATAAATTTAACGGAATGGTCCATTGTTTTCCGTTTTAAACATCAGCTGATCGATTTAATCTCCAGGATTCCTGCTATTTCTGAATTCTTCCAGGAAATAAAGCCGGTTCAACGAGCACTGCGAGAGCAGTTTGCATTTTAAGTAGCCGCATCAAACTGCCAAAAACACTCACCTGGTGATAATAACTAATAAGCGAACCTCTCTGCATATTGCCTAATGTGGGTAGAGAAAGTTTTCTCTGTTTTACCCAGATATTATTTAACGCAACAAATTCGATACCGACGAAATTAGTTTCTGGAGCAAAATTTTCTAACTTAATTTAAATATAGATTTACGCTCGAATTGTAATTGCCCCATATTTTTTATCTGAAACGTTATACTTTTAATGAACTGCGTGTGGTCTCGTAAACTGTTGTAATGTTTGTAATTAATTTTGAAATAATATTACGGTACGGCTGAGTAGCTTCCGCGGGGCGCAGTTTAAAGCGCCGCAAAATTAAGACTTGGCAATTAAAATTTATGTCGGAAAATATAAGGCAGCTTTTAAATAAAAACGTACCTTTGTCATCCTCAACGAGACTATTTTTTAGTTAAATTTCGGACTTCTAGTTTCTTATTATTATTTATCTTTATTGCTGCAGTAAAAAATAATTTGATGTTAAAATTAAATTTTCTTAAATTAAATAAAAACTAATTAAAAACATAATTTTAGTCTAATTTTTAATTAGACTTTTATAAGAAGGTAAAAAATGCAAAATTTAATTTATAATGCATAAAATGTAATGTGCATTATGAAGATTCGTGACGAAAAAGGCGACAGTTTTGAATAAGGTATCATCATTTCGATATTTCCGCGAATTCTCTCGGCTGTCATTTACAACTTTATTTCGGATTGAGCCTGGTTCTAAACTTTGTATAAAAGTAAAAGTGCATTTGCCGCAAACTAGCTTGCAACTTTTGACATCAATTTAACAGACAATATTCCAACTTGACGTAAACGGGAAAATTAATGAATAAATGTACGCAGGATGCAGCGAAACATGCCTCGTCATATTCCGTTTATCTTGCGCCTTTGTGGCTTATCGCAGCCCCGGCAAATTCCAGCTCTCTCCGCACCTAATTCATCAGCGAACTATTCATTCGCGTGTTTTAATTAAGATGCCTCGTCATTCAAGCGTGACAAATTGCAGCCGCGGTCCTCGCCGGTGAAAAAGCCAGAATTTTAATCGATTCACCGACGCGCTCCTTCACGAGTACTCCTTTCGCGGGCTTTTCATCGGGCTGGGCGCACGAGCAAAAAAAAGCGACAGTCTCCTTTCACGGGAATTCCCGTGCATACGTAAGACCGGCCTCGTCAGCAGTCGAAATTAATGAATGAGGGCAGCTTTCTCAGCGCGGCGTCTTCTGAATAGCCGCGCGAGAAACAAGGATGCTCCTGAATGCTCGAGCGGCCGGCTAGAACTTGTTGCTGCACTTTGTATTCGGGCGAATCCTCGGGCGCTAATGAGATAAGCTCCCCGTGCTTCCCTCGATGTGTCCCCTCGGCGCCGCGTTCATTCAATCCCCTCCCGGGGAGTCCCGCGCACACATAACGACGCTCCTTCGAGCTGCACCGAAAAACTTTTCTGATCTGGGCTGCCGGCGCCTCGTCTCCCTTCTTTTTTCGTCCCTCTGCCTTTCCTTCCGCCGGAACGTGAGTCGCCTCGCCAATTCCCCAGATATCCTTGAGTCTCTGCGTGAGAGAGTCGACTGGAGGGGGAATTTGCATTCTCGAGTGGAGCGAACGAAAAAGTCACGTCTGCGGGAGAAGTTAGTCGCCGAGATGGAGAAGAAGTATACAGACTTATTGTCGAGTCGCTGAGCTCTGAGCTCTTGGATCTTTGTTTCTTAAGGGAATGACTTTTGTCTCTCTCTCTCTCTCGCTCCTTCTTGGATGCCGCTATTTATGAACGGGGAGCACAGGTGAAGCTTCGAGTTTCAAAGTTGTTCTTGGCCCGCCTTTGTGGCTGCCGGCGCTTTCTTCCCCGCAGATTCTTATTGCCCTTTTCCAGCTTTTCAAATAAAGCAGAGTATCAATTATACTAAAAACAGCAGGCTGTTTGACTAATTTTAGTTCCTGAGAGAATCACTTGTGGGCACTTTCCATTAACATTCGTTACTCGTGAATTATTGGATGATTATTGCTTTTTCATCGTCATTGCACCCGACGAATTTATTAAGTTACCAAAAATGACGATCACAAACGGAATCGATTAAATGTTATATCATTCTTTAATGCTTCAAAAAAGCGATGTTACAATTCGCCTTTGAAGCAGCGCTAAAAAACTGAGCAAGAATTATTAACTGCAAACGAACGGAAAAAGCGTCCGCCGCACGCAGTGAAATCCGCAAGATTTAGTGAGGCTCTACCTCTCTCTCTCTCTCTCTCTCTCAAGAGGCGATTGGCCAGTACTCCGACGTTTTAAAAATCAGTTGTACCCGCGGGAGCGTCTCTCGCGTGTGCTCTCGCTTTTTCTCCCTTTTATTTCCCAGCAGTGCGTTGCATCATGCGCGAGAGAGAGCCAGCCGCAAAAGAAAGCGCGCACAATAGCAGCGGACGCAGAGCGAGAGAGAGAGAGAACGATAAATATCCGCGGCCGGCCATGTCTGTAATTCATGGCCCCACACGACTCGGGGCACGCATACTCTTAAGCAGATCTATGCCATGCCTGAATGCCATACATCAGGATGGTGCATTTGCGGAGATCGGCAGGCACGCGGAGCTAACGTGCCGACAAAGCCCCGGCTGCCACAAAGCAATATCCAGATGTCTTCAAAGTGTTGAGCTGGCTGCAGGCCATTGTGCGCCGCGGGCTTCGGATATTAATTATAGGGTCACCCTTGCAGGAGGGGGGGGGGACGCCTGCCGTTGCTGCGGGAAGTCAAAGCTCTCCGACAGGAACGTTAACAGCTTCGATATGCCGATGGCGGGAAAATTGAAGCCGCTGAGAGCCCTGATTCTTATACTGCCTTTGAAGTGTGGTGGGATGCTGTGAGAGATGAGAGTTGGAAAGAAGCGCGCAACTTTCGACGAGGGTAATGAAGAGATATTCGCTGTTTGCCGTTTGGTTTCCTAAGCCGTAGATCTTGATAAATCTGCTGCCTCGGAGGGAAATCGCATTGTAAGAGCTTTCAGCTTCAAAGGAATAAATTTCGAACGCTGTTCTTTCAGGTATATTAGCTTAATTTTTTAGGAAAATTGGTAGTTATACCGACAAAGGAGGTGCATTATTTTGACGTTATTTAAGAACCGCTTTTATAAGAGAAACATGGACAATAAACAATATTTCATCATCTACGAAATTTAATTAAATTTAAAATATTAACATGTTGCAGTCAGGAGGGATGTCTTGCGGGATTAAAAAGTGGCTTTTGTGGAAGATGCAGGACAATGCTTTTAAGTCATCATACTAAAAGTGAAAAGGCTTTGTGCTGTAATTACGGTCTCCTTTTTCTTTCCACGCAAAAAGATCTTGAAATATACATACATTATCCTTCTGAGCAAACAAAAAATCCAAGGACGAATATCATTTAAGTAAAAGGGACATAAATTATCCCAACAAAGTGAGATAATCTCTTGAATAATTTCAAAGACGTATCCTCGATTTAATTACACCATTCAAATATCACCTGACAAGTTAACTTACCATTGATCACAGTATTAAGTTGCGGCAGGATTTAGCATCAGTAACTTTTCGTTATCGCTTTTGCAATTTCTCAAAATTTACATTCGCCTTATCTTCAAACGACACTATTTATTTCGCAGACAGCTACAACTCGCAGTTTATGTTGAATATTAATAAGTTTCATAATATAAAGATCGGAAAAGTAACTTTAAGAATTCAGAAGTTTAACAAACAATTTGGATAAGTAAATTTAAATTACTTAACTTTGTCAATGTCAATAACATTAGAATGAACGAAGAATCTGATGAAACGAATTTCAAATTAATAGGCGTGATTTACACAGACAAACCGAGATCGACTTCCCGTGAAACCTTCAGCAACCCAGTAAATTGCGTATCCTTTGAATGAAGTGTTACTTCAACTTACTTCAACCGCAAGAGATGCAATAGTACTTCAAAGTTTCAAATGCCTAGTATAGAATCCTTCCCAGGAGTTTGGCACTTTGCTTTAAGCCTTTGATTTTGTTGTCAGTTTCTCGCGGCACTGCGAAATTATAGATGAAAGGGGAACCTTCTTATTAAACTTATGGAGGCCATATGAAATTGTAACAATCATTTTGCAATTCATAGATTTATAAATAAATGTAATTTAAATAAAAACATAAAAGTTGTATTTGCCCTAGTTTCCAATAAATATTTTTATTAAAAATTCATGGGATCTTAAAATAAATTTCAAGGAGATCGAACTAAGGAAACCCACTTTTAGTTTGAATAGATAATGTTTTTCAAATACTCACTGATATCCTAATCTATCAAAAGCTTAATATTTCAACGTTCCGTATTCAACTATTAACTGCACTTGTCTGCTTTAGCATAGACCGAGGAACCCCCTTCAAGTACCTCGTGATTTTGATATGCCCGATTCTAATGTTGCTATAACTCAAGAGCGAGTTAGACAGCTCCAAAGTTGATTTTATCTTATTCTACAACGAATTTAGGGCATAAATTCCGTATTTCACTATAGATCTTATTTTAAGAACTAAATATCCTTTTTCATTAAATCTAAATAAATACAGTTAAAAGATCTTTCATGGATTAAAAGTCGAGTAGTTCTTGTTTAAATAAATAATAAAATAACAATTAAACTTTAATTTAATATTTTTATATAAAAGTATAATCGATTTTAATTGTTAGCAAAATTGTAGCATTTATTACAAAATTTTTAAAAAACTAAGCTCTGATTCAATGCTCCTTTCTGACAATCTGTCCCTTCACGCTGAACCTATTTCCTGCGATTGTTACTCATCATTTCCCCAGTCTCGACTTTCTTAAACAATGCATAAGCCCTTAAATCATTAATGCCCCCTGAAATATTAATCAAACAAAGAAAAATCACGCTATTAAAGTCAGAATGTTGCAGGATCCCCGCAAAAAGATCCGACAATCAAACGCGTAGTGCGCCTCGCAACTACCCCCCTTCCTATCTCCTCCCCGTGCTTTACGACTCGACAAAACTCGGGCAAGTTATTTTTATTCCCCGCCAGCCGGCGCGCAATTACAGGCGGCCCTGTCGGTCTTCCGATCGGCGAAAAGGACAGCCGCGGCAAAAAGGCTAAGAGGATCGCGCCGCCCGTCGAAGTAATCCCTCCCGGTGGGAAACTGATAAGAATGCGCATAAATCCAGCGCACGCAGGACACCGTAATCCGAAAAAGCTCGACGGAGGGTCGGAGAAAGAAGGATACGGGGGGGAGGGAGATTGCTCGCAGGCAGGAGAGTTTACATGGTCCACGTACGTTGTAGGCACGTGCATGCGCCCGACGTGGCCACTCCGTATAACAAATGGCATATGTACCTTGTAATGTTGGGAGCGTCATGAGAGAGTGCAAGTGAGGGTAATGGCGCAACGCGCGCGCGCCTCTGCGGCCGTGTAAACATTTTCTTGCAAATATCGGCGAGCCGCCCGGTCACGTAAGCTCTTTTGTGCGCATTAATTCAGGCTTTAGAGAAAGGCTGCGGGCCGAGGGGGTGGGAAAAAAAAACAAACAGCGAACTGGCAAAGAGAGAAAAAGCGCAGTCGGGGAAATCCAGGATTCATCGATGCTTTGAAATTTCGCGGAGATCGTCGCTGCATTATTGATCGATTACAGGACGAGTGGCGCGGTGCTAATCACGCTGGATTGTTTGCACTTTCCTTGGGTTTTGTTTTGATTCGCGAAAGATTCCGTGCACTCCCCGCGGTAAACAAATCCTGGAATTACGAATTGCCGGCAGCTAATTATTAAAAAAAAATTCCGACGCTTGTTTGAAAAGTTTCGCGCGAGCGAGCCGCGCATTCGTTTGCTCCCGCGTCGGCGGGAACATTTTTATTCAAATAACGTAGCAGATTTTTCATTTGCGATATTGCGTCATTTCGAGCTAATTAAATTGAAAACGAAGCTCGCGAGTATACAAAAGGACTCGTGCAATTTAAAAGTTTGTAATTTATATCCATTCAAATTTTTCATTTCAACTTTATTAGACATTTTTTATAATTGTTATTAGAATTTTTATTAAACCTATAAAAGTATGACTTGCACAAATTCCAGAACTCAATATCAATGAAACTCATTATCGAGCTTTGATCAGTAAATTCGAAATACCAAAGATGCTGATAAAATATTTGAAACTATATTTTGAGTATTTGATTATTTCATCTACATAAAATCTATTTTGGGAACCTTCAAACTTGACACGCAAGTTCGAAAGAAAAATCGGATTCCTTGAATTGTAAATGCGTGTTCCGTCCCCAGTAGAGCCAACCCAAATGATATTTTGTGCTGTCTGTTGCCAAACCGCAATAAGATTATACTTCGGAGGTATCATACGGGGCCAGAAGCTTTCAGTTTGTACTACTTGCAATACATGAGAAATTTTAACGGCTTCTATTCTCGAAGGACAGAACACGATCCGGGCTCGTCGTGTCTCGTTCTTCCATTCTCTCCGATCGGACAACTAGTCTTCGTAATCGAGCGCGGTACACGGCTGCCTCGATTGAAGAACTGAAATTTCCGCTGTTAGAGATTACTATTTCGAACTAGCACTTCACCATTCAATTGGACTTTCTCAAATGATGGCCTCTGCGCTTCTTGAAAAATTCAATCTCGCTGACTTACGAGGAATGCAATATTACGCTCTTTTTGCGAATTCAAAATGTACTATATTCTTGTCGGAATCCCATACTTCTTGAAGATCAGTACAAGAGTTCCGATAATATATAGAAGAGAAAAGAATATAAAAGTATAAATAAATAAATGAGCTACGGGATGTATTTAGTTTGAAACACGCCAAGTTTGTTCGGCAAAGAACAGCGTTGTTGACAAACACGTCGCACGCGTTAAACCGTGCACTAAGGTCTCCTTTACACCTGCTAATTTCCTGATTAAACAGCCCGCGTGCTCGTTCGTTTCCCACACCACCGGACTGTAAGTGTGTACCTACGGATGTTCGAAGATACATTACGACCTGACGAGATTCTTCTCCTTCCTGTCGAAAGAGACAACTTCAACCGAATGTCGGGATCTAATTAGAATTCTGTCTGCCAGCGCTGGTAAAAACGTAATTCGCGACAAACGCTCCGAAAGGCGCGTTTCTCTTTGTCTGTGAAATACTTGCGCATCTGACTCAGATTTTAGAGCGTTTTGTCGCGGATTTCCGCTTTAAAAAGTACTTTTTTTTCAATAGTCATTTTCTTTTGAATTTCTTTTTCGCGGTAATTTTCAGTTTTCAATTGCTTATGACGTATTTTTAAAACTTGAAAGCATTTCTTGGAAATGTATCTTCTTCACAATTATTCTATTCATCCCAAAGCTTTTTTATTACTATTTTGCATTGTTATAAATATGCTTATGCTCATTAGACTAGCCGTATAGTCGAGTAAAAAATTTGCTTACTTTCACAAAGAAGCTCGAGACAGACAGCTCGTATGACGGAGCTTCCGAAGAATACTATTTTTCCACTTTTTAGAAAAATTTTTTGCCGCACCTCTGTTGCAAACGAGCTTGAAGTAAGCTACTTTATAAACTTTTTAGTAAGTCCCGGTGAAAGGAGGATCACTGGGAAACGTGACAGACGAGGCGAACCGAGGTTATAAAGTACTTCTTTTTATTCTTAAACGCAACAATTTAGCCTCTTGAAGCGACATAACTCGTACTTTTTTCGAGCATCTGCTTTTGATGAATTCTTAAAATTCGTAAACAAACTGTGTTGAGAACTTAACTTGCCGGAATGCTTCCTTGCACATGATCCGCGACTGCTCGAAACTTTACGGGGGGTTTAGCTCCGCGGCAAAAGTTAAGTTCCTACTCTGATTATAAAAGCAGTAGCGCAAAGAAAGATTAAAGAAGGAAATCAACTTTTCTTAAGTGGATTCGCGAATTATTGTACAATAATTGCGCCCGAGATAAGCTTCTTAATTTATTTTTTTAATTAAAAACTCGAGAAAGCGCTTTTTCATTTTTCAAAAATCAGCTTACTTTTTTCAGAATTCCTCTCTCGATGAAAGAAGAAAAAAATGTTCTTTTCCGCAGGAAAAATCGTGGCCCGGGCATTTCCAAGACATTGTGCCATTAGAGATATAAAAGCGAAAAATTTCAACGATATCGGCAGGCGCGCGAAAGGGCTTCTCAATAAAAATCGCGGCTCCTAAAAACACACTCGCCGCGCTGCATTTCAATTTCGCCAATAAAAATTTTCACGATACAGCGCCGTCCATAACAGGTGCTGAATCCGAGCGTGACGCCGACGAGGCTTTTGCCGATACTCGATGCCCGACGCGAGTCCGCCGATAAAACCAAAAAGAGAAGAAGCTCGCGGCCTCGCAATGAGATTAAAACTTCTCGTGTTGGATATACAGGTCTGCTTCGAAAATATGCTTTCCGGAAGCGGCGGCGATCCTCTCGCCTTTGAAATTCTCGACCTCGTCGTTGTCCGGCACAGCAGGACCATAAACCCCGTAGCTTGAGCTGGAAGGAGAAGCTTTTAATGGCAGCTGCCTGACCACTGGGCAGGGTTTTCATTCGCAGCCGGCCGAAGAACGGGGAATTCGCAGCCTCTCGCTTATGACGTCTCTCTCACTCCCTTTTTGCACGTGACGGTGTTTTTAACAGTATAGCTTGCGTTTTATGTCCGCGCGGCTCCGCGCGAACATCAGATTTCACGCGGTGCAAAAATCTCTTTCAGAAGCTCTGCCAAGATAAAACTTATAGGATGCTTCGCGGGACGGAGGCGGGGGAGGAGGAAGAGACGCGCGTCAATTTTTTAATAGAATCTTATAAGCGCTAAGAAGTTTGGTCGACAATTTTTTTTTCTCTCCTTGTTCCCTCGTTAAAAAGACCTTGAAACTTTGCTTTTCATCAATTTACATTTTGCCTCGATAAGTTTTAATTTTCTTTTTGCGAGTATTCCTTTGCCGGACGTATTGAGCACATTTGCATAGAAAAATAAAGGGAATCCGAACTCAAAGACACTGGAGGGAGATTCGTTTTTACCTTTGAGAAGAATCTAACGTGCGCAAGTGTGTACCTTCTGTTTGAAGCAAACAAATTGGAATAAATAAGAGCATCGACGAGCGGCGGAAATAATGCCAAATAAGCTTTCATCCCCAAAAGAAAAAAAAATAAATAAATGAATAAAAACGAAGAAAGGAAAACTGCCTCTTTCTCGGCGCAGCATTATATCTACGCGATTTTAATTAAGAGCTCTCGCAACTATTTAAAATATTGCCTTTTTCCTTCATGCACATCCTTTGAGGTTCCGGGAGCTTCTATTTAGCGCCAGCTTGCGGCACCGCGCGATGCTTCCCTCCTTTGACTTGTCTCTTTATTTCCGTCGAGGTTGCGCGCGCGCGCGCGCACAAGAATAAAGCAGGAGAATTGAAAGGCTCAAACCGCACGCGTCGCGCGACCTTCCATGCACAAGTGGGCGCGCGAGTCCGGAATACGCGACTCGTTTTATTTTTCGAAATGAGCTCCGAGACTTCGCGCGGCTGTGAAAATAAGCGCGAATTTAGAGAGGGGTCGTGAAAGAACGCCGGGGGTATTATCCGCGAGAGGGAAAACGGCGCGGCGGCCAGCGCGTTCAAAGTCGAATCTCGAAGGAGCGAGCATCAGACTGAAATATACGTCGCATTCTGAGGACCATTTCTCGATGATGCCTCTGGGAGCCTTTGCCTGTTTTATCAAGTTGACCCCTGGGATCCTTAGGAAAGAGACGGAGCCGCGCGGGGTTGGTGGCAGGAAAAGAGGGAGAAAGGCGGAGAAAAGCGAAGCGAATTGCAAATTCAGAATCATCCCCAGCTGCGGGTTCTAAAATTAGATTTGCGCATAAAGAATTGTATTAAAGTGTTCCGCTCTTTCTCTTCCTTTCCTCCTTTTGATTTGAAATTAACATTTTTAAACGTTACCGCAAACTGGGCTGCTTAATTCTTTTTCGGGTCGATTTTGAATGGAGGCGCAACGGCTACGTAGGATGCGCTGGAAAGTGCCGGGAACGGCGAATGAATGGTTTTGTCACAATGATATTAGCGGCTATCATGATGCATGTTAATTCGACGTCATTTTCGTTGGACTAATAACGTTACGGGATCACGGAGAATGTCCCCGTTTATCAGAAGTGCTTTTCACGATTGAACAATGATTAATGGGAGCGACATTGATTACGCGGGAACTGCGCATTTCTCATTTTCTTGTGCGTCGAACGAGGCGCGTGTTTAAGTTTTGCTTCGTGACGTTGTAATTATTAATCATAATCAAGTTTTCGATTATAAAAATTCATTTTTAAAAATTGCCGTTAAATTCGATATTTTATGACAAAAGAATATGTTAATGTCATTCTTCTATTATGCATCGATAATTTGCATGCTTAACGATTTCAAATTAGATACAGTTTCATTTTTGTATTGAATGCAAAATAATTTAAAATTTCGAGGTCTCAATTCAATTATAAAAGTGATAAAACTTTTAATATTATAGAAAGAATAAACTTTCAATTCATTTTCTATTTACAGAATTTTTAAGTTTCGCCAATAATATTTACTTAGAAATTTATTATTAATGCATCAAAGTTAGTAATTGTTTTGAACTTGAGACCTCTCTTGAGAAAGACAATTATAGAATTTATCTTGGGGAAAACAGGTAATCTTTTAATTGCGAGTTAATAACTGAATACCGAACTGCCTGGTTTAATTCAGCGAGATCTCGGTAGGTTTTCCTAATCTACTAAAACCTGGGGGGGGGGGGATTGTAAGTCGATTATACTATAGAATAAAACGAGTGCATTTTAAGCAAAACTTTAGTTAGAACAATCTACAGTTTCTTACCAGAAGCGCTTGAATTCACTTCTGCCTCAGTTTACCAATCTCCGTTATTTTGCCTGAGATGCATTCATTTGAATTAAACAAACGAAATACCCACCACATTCCATCATTTATTAACCGTCGCCGGAAGAACAACGTCAACAGTTCATTAATGCGACAAAAGCCGGGGACGGGAATAATTCACTCGGCCGGTGCCAGTCGTCAAAAGCCAGGCGCGCTTATCAGTCAAGAGAAACAAGAGCGCGCGCAGTCGGCGGCAGTCGACAACCGCGCGCGCGCGCTTTTTCGGCGGTCGTTGCTCCAAAGTGTGCGCCTGACGCTTTGCTCTCTCGCCGCTCGTTCGCAATCTGGCTAGCAGCGGCTCGCTCTTCGCGCTCAGATTAGGTCTCGCCGCATGCGTTTCCCCATCACTTTGCAGGCGTAATTCATTGCTGGACGCGGCGCATAACGCACTTTGCGGAAGCCGGCAGAGAGAGAGAGAGAGAGAGAGAGCGAGACCGATATCTATCCGGGCCATCGGCCGGCCACCGGCGCCGAGGCCGGCAAGACCGTCGTCACTGATCGTCCGATAGCGGTGCGTATGTAGAGTCATACGTGTGCGGGGGGAGAGGGACGATGCAATCTTAATCATTCCCCCGCCGTTATTTTCGCCCGGCGCAGGCATCTTTTACCCTCGTTCCGCCGCGCGCTGCGAGCCTGCTTCTGCGTGCGCTCGGAAAATATGAGCGGTCTGTTTGCGAAGGGGACGGAGCGGAGGGCTGGGAGAGAGTCCGGCAGGAAGGAGCGAGGCTTTGTTGCCCGATTACAACACGCTTTGTGGATGGTTTCTTTTGGGCTGATCAACTGTTTGCAGTTTTACTTGTCGCGATGGGCTCGTTGAATTTTTTTACGGGAGGGGACGAAATTTGGATCGTTTTTTCGATTTTGCACTTAAGTCGCGAAAAAATTGTGCGCTACGAGATGGATTGACCTGAATTTTGCTGAAATTATTACGTTAATGATATATAACTTTAATCTTTATACGAGTAATTTAAGAATTGAAAGTATAGTGCTAAACTACAATTTAGTCTAAAGGAAAAGTATAAAACCTAGTATTATACATTGCATTTCGCTTGAAAAGTCTATAATCTTTCATCTAGATTATTTAATCGAATATTTTTTTCTCACATCCATTATAAGCACATTATACCGAGGCGTGGCTTAAACGTAATTATACTTAGCATCTAACACCTTCATTTATTTTTCAAAAGTAATAATTTCATACGAACCCCCCTCTATTAATCTAGGCTAATATGAAATTTAAATTTCTCCGTATTACACGACGTCAAGATCGCCACCAACTTTCGGTAAACCTCGTTTTCTTCTCATTTTTCGTTTCATAGAAAACGAGCAATTAAAACACTCCAATACAGTTAGAAGCGCAAACCTCTGTCTTGCGGCGAAGTGCAGCGGCCGATAAGCACGCGTACAGCATGCGATACGGCTTTGAGCTTCATTGTCTCTCGTCGATCTGATGCTCGGTGCTCAAGCCCCCGCGGCCATCCCGGGCATTGCGCGCGATTGTTGCTCAAATAGGCCGGCTTTTCCACCGATCGAGTTCGATTTAATGGCTCGTTATTTTGCCCAGAGAAGAGTTTAAACCGATCGCGCGTCGACGGCCCTCGGAGAAAGGCCGAAATCCATCGAGTGACTGCGCCGGGATTTGCGGGGTTTAAAGCCTGAAAGACGGGAAACAAAGAAGGCAGCATTCATTATTCCGCGAACAATACAGCCGCGGTAATGGCCACCTGACACTTTAGCCGCGGTTATGCATCGCTAAAACTGTTTTTACTTGCCGGATTGCCAGCGTCGGCTTCATATTTGATGACTAAGTAGTTTTATGCGGCTTTTAACTCGCGGATGATGGCGCGGAAGGCAGGTTTCATGAAAATTTTGTTAAGGGAGGAGTAAGTTTTCTCGGGAAACAGAAGATGCTCTCGCTCTTTCATTTGAAATGCGAAAATAAACTTATTAAGGGAGCAGTATTAACGTGTAATTGCTTACGCGGTGCTTGCAAAGCCTTCTTTAACCTCGTTTTCTTTAATCAGAAGGAGTCTGCTTAAGCGCTACAACGAAACTCGTCTTATTAAATAAGCATACTTATCAAATTAGAGTTACTCTATTATCTCGTATCGATTTATGCAAATATTTAATTTTAGTATGTAATTTTAAATAAATGAATAGGTTATTTCTAGAACCGCAGGACTGACATTATTTGTTAATGGTCGAATTGTTTTCTCAGAATACAGTGAAAAGTGTTCTTTATTCCAGTGGAGGCGCGTGTGTACTGTTTCATTATTTCCCTTCAGAAAGGTCAGACACCGAGAAAATGAGAGGTATGCGAGGGACGAAAATTGGAATTAAAATTTAACTCACCAGCTATGTTTATAAAGCCGGCGTATATATATGCACAATATGCTAGCAAGGTCAAAGAGTGTAGCCGGATAAGCATGTGAAATCGGCTCCTCCGTGCATTTAGTCATATAAAAATATGACTGTGCTCCAAATTTCAGCCTCCTAGCTTCAAAATTAACTGTCAAATACCAAAAAATGTATTTTATCGTTTTTCTGCCATATCTCAGCGAAATCTTAACGGATTGGGAAAAACTTGGAACGAGGTTAAAGGTTACAAAAAGGCATCAAATTAACGTATTTTTAAAATGTTGTAGATACATATAGGATAGTAAAACGTCCTTTAAAACTTTCAAATTGCCATTAAAATTCAGGATTTTATCAAAGACTGTTCTGGTACGCACCAAAATCTCTGTTTTTGAACCCGATTTAAAAAAAATTTTTTGCTCTTTTTTATCGATCAGAAATGCAAAAAACCGCTCTTCTAAAGTATTTTCGGTGCTTTTTCTGAATAATGATTGGTTTAGAGTAGCCTCAAATAATTTAGCGTCAGATTGCAGCATTAATATTAAGCTTCTTCGGAGGAATTGATTTTTCTCGACAAAACGGCATTAGCTTCACTTAAATTTCGGATAAACGGGGTTGAAATTTATGGCTCGGGCAATTTTGGAGTTCTTCCCGGAGACGGTCTCAACTGCGCGGGGCGACGGGTGAGATTAAATACTTTACACGTGCGAAAAACAGCTAATTCCGTGCATGTAAACATCGTCAAGCTGGAGGCTACGGAAGGCCGCAGTGCCGGCTCGTTACTAAGGATGAAAGGAATGAGGATTTTAGCTTTCGTTAGTAGTTAAGCGCTTGCAAAAGTACGGATTTCGCGTTACCCCTTTTTGTCAAAGCTAACGAATCATAATGCTGTCTTGACTTTGCTTTGAAACTAAGATTTATACAACATTCAAATGCAGCCTAATTATTTAGAAATGTATTTCCGTAAAATGTGTTGACTGGCTATAAAAAAAAAAACAACTTGAATTCCAGTCACGCCTCAAAGTTTAATATCGCGACATAAAAATCAACACTAAAATAAAACAGTGAAATCTGTCGTCGGGCTCGCGAGCTAAGCAGCCTCGTCGTTTCTTTCACAAGACAAGCTCGATGACGACTCGAACGGTTCATTCAGACGTTAGTACCTCGAGAGAGCGAGAAACGTTCGCCAGCGATATCCGATCCTGACCGCGATTTTTCCATTGTCGTTCGGGGTTCTTTTCTCCCTCCGCCTTTCGTCTACGTGCTTTATCAAAGTCGCGCGTGGCGGCGCGCGCGTCTTATATGCACCCGGCGCGATTCCGGCACCGCCGCGGCACGTATAAGCTCTCTGTTCCGGAACAGGAAGCACTCCTCCGAAGATTTCTATTTCCGGCTGTTCGTGCATCGTGTCGTTCCTCCTCCTCTCTCTCTCTCTCTCTCTCTCTCTCTCTCTCTCTCTCTCGTCGCCCGGAATCATATCCGCCGATATTATCTTCGCGGCAACCGTAAAACACTTTTCTCGTGAAAAGCAGCCATGATCACTAACGTCTCCCTCCCGTCTGCCGGCCATTATCGAAATCGAAATTTAAGCCCGCCACTGCCTTAGCCGTTCAAAGCAAAGAGCTGCGGTAGCTGTATTCGGGTAATTCTTTTTTATTGAATGCGGATTGGATTGCGGCCGAGGGTAAAGCTTAATGGTTTAATAACGCTTTTTTAAAGCGACTCCGGGATGCAAATAATGCTGAAGTAGCAGGAAGTTTTAATATTCAATTTCATTTAAATGTTGATAAATTTTGTAATTTAAGCGATGCACGTTTTTTCAAAGGAAAGTTTTAATAAGCAATTACAAAGGAGGGCTTGGAAGTTGAAACTTGATTAGAAAGAGGATAAGGCGAACGAAATTTATTTTGAAGAGAAGAACAATGAAACAGGTTGCAAAATTTTAGTTTACAGAATTATCGAATTAAAACTGTAAAACTAGTTTATAAAGTAACTACTCTTTTACTTGATAAAAATAAGGTAATGCTGCCTCGAACGTATTTCTTCGAATAAAGCTTGGAGGAAATAGAAAATGCTACGAAGTTTGTGAATACACATATTCCAGTAATTGAAAGTCAAAATATTAGCGAACTCCGAGAATATATTGAACTGCGCAATGTATAAAGTGCTCGACTAAACATTGCGCTACTCTGCTGAATGTATAGCCTATCTCATTATCTCAGTCGGAATATTCAATGTATTTCACAGTTATTTAAGCCGTAGAACGTAATGCATGGGGGCGAAATCCTAAATTATTTCGCCGACTAAACAAAAGCATTTCTAAATCACCCTAAACGCTGCGAAGTCATTCGATTAGTTGCTTTAAAGCCGGCGAAATACTCGGAGCGAAAAGCGCTCGGCGTTTAATTAAACTGCAGAGAGCACACTGCAGCTCGAGCTTATAAGAGTCTATAATAAATTTAATTCCAGCGCGCGGCTCGCATTTGTATGTAAAAAGCCGAGGCGCTCTCCGGGCCTTGAGCCTCCAGAGGATATTATAGGCTCGAAAGAAAGAGCACCGCTTGTAGCTCGATTAAATATTCAGCGCTCGTGTGGCGGAGCCGTTTGGCCGCTGACCAAATGGAGCTCCCGGACAAATGCACTCGAATTTTCATAGTGCGCGCGCGCGCGAGAGAGAGAAAGAGAGAGAGAGAGAGAGAGAGACGTCAGCTGACGATCGGATGCTAAAAAAACTTTCCTAAAAAGACGCACCTGGAAATTGCTGCCCGGTTTAAAAGAATTTAAGCAAGAGTGCGAGAGAGAGAGGGGGGATGGGAGAGGATATATTATTTGCTCGATAAGGGGGACACGTCGGTGCGGCAATTTTCAAGTGTCGCATGCATCTGCCCCGTTAGACTGATTGAATTTCAAACTTCAGCTGAGGCAGCCATCAGCGGCGCCTACGGTACTCTGCGCGGGCCTCCCCGCTGACTGGCACTTTTACGACGCGTCGATAATCATTCGTATTATGCGACCCCCGGGGAAAGGATTAAAGAAATTTCGGCTAATTAATTAGGAAGCGTGCTGGGGGCAAAATTTCACAGCCCTGGCCGGGGGCTGAGTTTATTTTCGTCCCTCGGCTTCATATTTCTCTTGACTTCTTTGTAATTAGCGGCACACGTGTGCGCTCGAGCGCTCATATGGAAAAGGAAATTAAGCCTTTTAGATATTTGTCGATAATTTTTTATCCGTCTATTTGGATCGGGAGTGAATTAATTGAAGTTCGTTCGATTTTTTAATTTCAGGATTAATAAGCTTGGAAGTGTACATTTTGAATAAAATAATAAATCTATGGCGCAGTAACATTTATTCCCAGCCTACATGCAGATTACATAATTTATGAAAAAGCTGCAGCGAACAAGTTTTCATACTTTATCACAAGATTTTTAATTAAGATAGCATACGTAGTTTATGTTTAAACAACGTAATTACGCAAACATGCTAGTTCCGCTACTGATTAACATTGTTAAAATAAGAAATGTTAAAATCGATTATGTTTGAAATTTAATATTCTATGCATCGCAAGTATTTAATTAATTAACTAATATATCGCAAACTAGCTTGTAAATAAACACTTTATCGCGAGCTATGCCGTCAAACTTAATAATTCCAACAATTTATTATTCATTAAGCTCCTCGAAATCGCTACATCAACGCGGCGTTACGGTAAAAACCCGACAAATCCTCATAAATTCGAGGTTTTATAGTAATTTTAAAATTCTATTCCGACCAGTTCTTATCTCCCGGAACAAAGAAACAGATCGACTGTAAATCACAGAGTTTCGCGGAGAAGCGGGGTGGGGGGAGTGAAGGGTGGACGAAAGCAATAAAAACACTGGCGCACAAATTTTCGCCGGAGCGTGTATGGATTCCGAGGACGGGCTCTAATGAAAACTCGGACGATTTGCTTGCTGCTGCATCAGCTATTTCCCTGTTTCCCCGGAGGCGGCTCGATTCTTTGCGCGTTCTTTTGCGCGGAGTATGAGTAATCGCTTCTTCCGCGGGGCTTGCCGTTCCAGCGTGAATTCGCGTTCGAGGCAAGAACGTCGGGGGAGGGGGGAGCGAAAGATAAAAACCGTGAAATCTCTCGTAACAAAAATGTAGTGCGTTTTATGGACACGCTTATGTGAACTTTATTGTGTGTTCGCGCGCCGCCGCGAGACGCGAGCGAGCGAGTTCTCGATTCTTATTTTACGAACGTTATTTTTGCGGGGTCATTCTTTTTCGCTCATTTGAAAGGGGAAATTCCGGTGTTTTACGTCGCTGATTCTTCCGAGTGGAAAGACAAGGTGGGAACATCTCGAAGAGCTAAACTAGATGGAATTCATTAAATTAAATGCAACTTTTTCTTGTTAATATAACAAAAAAATAGTTAAAGTAATAAACTAATTCGAAAATGAATGTAAATATAAGAAGTACAGAGAATGGTTTTTTTTAATTAAATTTGTCTGACCGAACGTTGATATAATCTACTTATCACTTTTATTCAATATTTTTACATTTTTAGTTACATTTTTTATCGATTCTTATACACATGAATTTTTAATTTAGCATAAAAATTCTTATTTTTATTTATCTTTCTTTATTGATATTTAAATCACTAAATCAGTGACGAATGGAATTCTCGCAGTCTGAAAAGGTAATTTTTCTTGTAGATAATTTGCTCACGAAAGCGGGCAAAAAAGCTGATAACTCCTTTTCGAAATTGAAATTTCACCGCAGACTGAAATTTCAATCTCGAATTCCACTCAGCGCTTCCCTTAAATCTACAGTTTTACATTTTGTAATGTATGGAAACGGATAGTTCAATATTCAGGTCCGACAATTTTTATTACAGGCAGGAAATTGAAAGTTGATAAAATTTTACGTGCAACTACCTTAATAAAATTATATAGAACTTTCGACAAACTCCGCGATAAAATATTCGCGTAAAAGGAAGAGTGCTTAAAACTGAATCGAAGCGGCTTAAACATTGTTTCGTGGGGATTTTCAATAAATTGCCCACGTCAAGGGACGGCGGCAGTTAAACAAATGCCATTTCCCGGCTTAAAAGGCTAAAATTTTAGGTAACGAAAAAGGCCAGGAGGGCTAAAACGTTAATTATGAGGGGGGTAATTAAAAGTCGAGTAGAACCGCACATAAAAGCAGCGCGTCACCGGCCGTTGTTTGTATAGATGCGAGCGAAAGAGAGAAATAGAGCGAACGAGCGGCTCCCTCTCTCTCTCTCTCTCTTTCGCTGCCGGCAGTTGCGTACCGCTGCTAACTTGGCTACTGTAAATTTAACAATTCAACACCATGCGATAATGACTTTTGCCAGATCTACATTGCTGCCGCGACACTGAAGCACTTTCAATTAGGGCTGCTCTCGTTACGTTTTCGCACGCGCAATTTTCTCGGCATTAATTTCGCCGAGCGGCTATTTTTTGCAGGAGTCCTCCGCTTTCCTCGCGCCGCAGCATTAATTGCCGTGCACTGCCTGCGAGCGGATTTTGTTGCCCTCTCCGGATGGGGAAATAAGCTATTGTACTTGCACGTTCAATTTATTTACCAGTACGTGCCGGGGAAAAAAGAGATGTGCCGGAGGAACGGAAGAGATTTTATCGGAGTTTTTAGTTGAAGCGGTTACTCGCATTTGACTGCAGATATAAAAAGGTTATAAGAAGATTATAGAGTATAGATAGGCAGGAAGAGTTGGATTATATTTAATAGGCAAGACGTATTATGGTAAAAAGTGCCACTTTTGTTTACCAGCTTAGCACAGTGAGATCGTGTGACTTTTACATAAATAGTTTATGAGCAAAAAGATAAGAAGAAAATAAAAACAAGCTTTTGAAATGAAAAACTATTTAAAAAGTATTGGGCATATATTTCATGAAAAAATTTAAAAAGTATTGGTCATATATTGGATGATGTGTTTTAACAATACATTGCCAAACTATTGCCAAACTATTGCCAATTAATTATTAATCTATAACCTCTGCCTTTCCAATATATTGCCCATATATTTGATTTTTGCGCGGGTAACGATTTCCCAAATTGAAAATTGTTTTAAAATTCCACTGATAAAAGCTTCGTATGTGGAGAAACTTCGCCGTCTGGCTCTCTTCCTCATGCTTTTCATACAGCATATGCATCGTAAAAATTTGACTGCGCTTGAACTATTTGTACGATATAACAATATGAGAAGCGGGCGATTTTCATGCTTGTAAACCAAGAGAAACTGCCCGCTCAGTTTATAGTTTGCATGTATAAAAAGTTTACTCGTCGGGCAGCCATCGAACTTTGCGAAACAAAAGTAATAGTCGCTTGGCGGGATGTCGGGAAAAAAATGCGATCTCACTCGAAGGCGCGCAGTTCATCTTGCACTGATGCATTTAATTAAAGTGAATGGTATCGTCGTAAACAAGCGCGAGAAATTTTCTGAGGATGACACTTAAATTTTATCGGTGGATATTGAAAGTGACTTCATGCAGATCTACTAACTTTCAGTCGTCAGCGTTATTCGCCTTGCTAAAAGTATTAAAAATTTTCATGATGTACCAAACAAAGTAGTTACCGAAGAGTCACTCCCACGCGAGCACTTGAAAGTTTAACTGGATGTAGGGAAAGTATTAAAGTTAAAGCTGGGGTTTTACTTTTCTTATAATAAAAACCTGGCTAAATTTAATCTTTTAAATTGTGCTATTTAAACGTGTTTAAAGATATCAAGCCTTAAACTTTTCTTTAACAACTTGGAACTTAAAATAGAATCTAAACAGAACAGTTCTAGAACATTTTGATAGTACTTTGAATCTTTTAAAAGTATATAATAAACGATGCGATCTAATTAAACTCGTTTTGTTATATTTAAATTTTAAAAATAAAAGCTTCCCTTTCAATTTCTAATTAAATTTATTCAAATTTATTCTAAATATAAGTGATTTCTAACCACAATGACTTTGGGAAATCTATCTTGGAAGAGAAACTTGAAGCCGTAAACGAAGTTGGGTAGTTGAGCAGCAGCTGTTTATTAGAATTCAATAAATATCCTCCCATGTCGTTACCCTTCCCCGCGAGCAATCCAGCTCTCACCCCTCCAGCGAGCAAGTTTCCTCTCCCAAACATAGAAAACGATCTAAGCAACTCACCCTTGATGAAGTCGACGGCCATTTCGAGTCCGTAGGTGTCCTTGTCGCAGTCGTCGAGGATGTGGGCGCCGATCTTGACGCCGGGCACGATGCCGCGCTCGTTCAGCTTGTCGAGCGTGTAGAGCATGGCCTCGAGGGCCTGGACGCCGCCCTGGGGCATGACGGGGCCGCAGGTGACGGAGTCCTCGCGCTCGTGGACCATCATGAGGCCGCCGAGCAGCAGGTCGCCCTCGACGACGGCCTCGTGCTTAACGGGCCAGATGAGCGGGCCCGTGCCGTCCCTCAAGCTCAGCTGCTGCTGCTGCTGCTGCTGCTGCTGCGGGTGTTGCTGGCTCAGGGTGGAGGTCATCGCTCGGAACTGCAGCCACTCGCCGTGCCGGATCCGGTGCTGCGTCTCCGGGTTCTCCGGGCGCCACTTGTGCTGCTGCTCGCGCGGCTGCTCCTGGAGGTAGCGGCTCGAGCGCCGCTTGCGAGCCTCGCTGCAGACGCTCGCCCCGAGGACTGCCAGCACGATGAGAACGAGCCGCATAATCGCCCCGGTCACATAATCGCACGCCGACTGCCCGCTGCGATCACGTCATCCTGCTGCTGCCCGGAGCGACGTGCCGATGCTGCCGAGCTGCCGAGCTGCCCGTTGCTGGGGAGCATATGCGTCGAGTCTGGGTAATGCGACGAGGAACGAGTGTCGCGCTTAAGCCTTCGCGGCACCTCGAGATCCGAGGAAGGGTTTCATTTGTTTTACGTTCGAGCGCAGCCTTTGCATTTGCGTTGTTTCAATGAATGTTGTATTCTTTATTTGATTAACATTAGACAAATTAATTATACGGGGTTGAAAATTTTGTATTTTAATGGAAATTTCTGTCAGATATATTTTGGATATTCAAAAGCTTGAAAACATGTACAATGTAAAATTTTAATTTTAAACAAAGGTAAAGTATGCAGATAAAAGTATTATATTTACCCATATTACGAATCAGAAGTGTGGAAATTTTCGAAGCATTGAATTTTTAATAAATCATTTTTAATTTCGAAGAAATTTCGTACTTTAAAGAGTTAATGAAGAATATCAAATAATTAATTTGCCTGTGTAGGAAAATCTTTTGTTAATTATTGTTACTTTTACGAAATATTAAAATTTTCTTTATTAATAATTATTTAATTATTAATTTAATTAAACTTTTTTAATAATCCATTTCAAAATTCATTTCAACGCATTTGGTAAATTGTATTTTAAGTAAAATATATTATTAATCGTCTATCAAAAAACTATATTGAAATGGCCAGATTATTTATCACTATTGTAGGCTGCACACCTTTTGATGAAAAGTCAAGCACTAATTGTTTCCGAGCATATATGTTTAACGATTTATTTTGAACCGAACGATAATCGATTGGTGTAATCTAAACCATTATTGAAATTAACGTAGAACGTTCGTAAACAACAATATACGTACATATAGGTTCTATTGTGTGTGTTCCTGGTCGATAATGCCCTTGATGGTTCTCCTTATGTCAATGATTATATTGTCCCGCTATACATGTTGCTCGTTAATGAAAATAGGAAAATATTCTGCTTCGCGGGGTATTTTCGATTACGACCCAAAAATAACAGACAAGCCTCGTGAAAATAATTTCCTTATCCCTATTTCAGCTTTTATCGCGATTAATAATTTTCGATTACACCTGAATTTAGTACCTATAAAATTTCGACCGTTCGCTGTAGTTTTTAACGAAGTGTGAAAGATAATAGCCATCGCGACCCGCGCGTGAGTATATAGGCAAAAATTTTCGGGATAAAAATTTGATCGTATAGACTATTCTATCCTTCGTAAATTTTCAGCTTTAAAAATAGAATATTCAGTTTTATCGGTAGAATAAATTCGACCTATACGTGTACTCTTTTAATATTTAAATAAGTAAAATGGAATGAATTTCTTCAAAATACGCTTGAACATGCACGTGCTTTCCTTTTTCGCGACTGACAATATAAATAAAACGACAATCCGGCATATAATCCTCATTGAAACAATTGAAATTTTAATTCAAAAATAAAAAGCTCTTTCGTTCCAGCTCCGACCGAACAACGTAGCTAAGCGCAAGCTCTCAAAGACGATCGGCAAAAGTTTAAACTAATAATTGTTTGTCCGGGGTCGGTTTCGCATACCTCGACCGATTAACAGAACAGACGATTACCCGAAACACATTTCAAGCTCCCATTGTGCCGGAGCTTACACCCGGGAGTTCTCCCGAAACATTTCGGTAGCTGTGCTATGTTAATGACGGTCCAGCCTCCGCCTCTATTAAGCCCAGATAAGGTCGCCTCCTCTCTCTCTCGCTCTCTCTCTATCTCTCCCTCGCTCTCGCTATCTCTCTCTCCCTCTCTCTCTCTCTCTCTCTGTCTCCCGTG
>JAWWEM010010251.1:10479-25858 GCA_035582935.1 Ormyrus thymus | reverse complement strand
ATCGCGCGATGAGTTTAGCGCGCGTAATTGAAAACGAGCCGTTGGCAATGGTTACGATCCTAAGCAAGCGGCAGCCACGCAGAATCTAATTTTTAAACAAACATCGATTAATAAAAAATTTGGCAACTAGAAAAAGCGAGGTCTCGATAAACGCGATTCAATTGGCTAAAGCCAGAGTAAGGATCGGCTTTGTTTTAATTATGATATTGTCCGGTAACTTTAAAATTTAAGACAGTTAACAATCCGCGTTTGAAATGCCCGTCGAATAAAGTTTAATAAAAAATTATTGAATTCTGAAATGCGAGGAAAGTTACAATGAATTCCGAACAAATGCATATATATTTGAGTGTACACGAAGCGCGGCGTTGATTTATTTCCAAATCGTTCAATTAATTAAAACAATGAAGTGAAGCGTTTGCAGTTAGCGAAACTTGTTAAACGACAATAACGAATCAAAAATTGATAGGATAAATTAAATGTTTAAAAAGTTTTTTATACCCTCGCTCTTGCCAAATTAAATCCGACAGTAATTAAAGCCCCGTTTTCGACTTAGACAATAAAATAACTATCAAGGAAATGTAGGCCGAAGAAAATTTACATTTCAAATCAATTTCAACGCCTACTTGCTGTTCAAGTCACAGCGAAACTTTAAAAAGTCATTCGATTTACCGCCTTTATACCTTAAACGCAAAAACCGAACATTCATCATTATTTCGGCCAGCCATTAAAAATTTTATCCCCAGAATCAGCACCCCCGAAGCAGCGAGTCTTACTAGACTCATCACTAAGCAACCCGCCCTAATTATCCAAAATGCATTACACCGCCTCGGAGCCTCCCCCCCGCCGTCGGCCGCAAGCCCCCGAGTCCCGGCATCAAAAATTCAGTCCGAGATTTGGCCGCGCGGCAAACAACAACGCATCTTGGTTCGCCGTCGTCGGGGCGGGGGGAGGAGGGCGAAAAAGCAGCAGCAGCAGCAGCAGCAGCAGCTTGTCGGCGCGGCACGCGGCTGATAAAATCATAAGCACTTAACGCCGCGCGGCGCGCGCATGAAGGCGCAATTATACGGCCTCATCGACGAGCCGCGCGCGCGCGCAGGCACGGGGGGAGAGAGGAGCGCCGCTCGCGCGGGCACGCAGCTCCCTCCCTCGTCTAAATTTCAGTATTAAAACCACAATTAGGCAACTGCAGCGGCAGGCAGGCAGACAGGTATATGCCGGAGCTCCGCAGTTATGGGGTATACGTATATACTCGCGCGGGGCTGTAATTAACACGGAACAAGCCGCCCCGTACCCGCGGCTCACTTGTGCGTGCGTCGCGTCGCCGCCGAATGCGGGAGAATAAGATGCGCGCGGCGCCGCCGCTTGGCTTGAGTATTGGAATAAAGCCGGTGATTTAACAATGAATGTTTGATGAGAGACTTTGCGGACTTTGGGGGGGGGCTGGAGGGGGAGTTTGTTGCGCCTTTGAATGGAACTCGCTTTTCGGGGGGGTTGAGGTCTGATTGGAAAAGGGATTGCACAAAGCGAGGCGGTTGCAGCTTTTTCTTTTAACTTTAGAATTAAGTTACGCTAAAAAAAGCATTTGAGACACGACTGTGATTAAAACGTCATTTAGTGATGTATCGCTCCCCCGACGGGATATTACTTCTTCACCACGAAGACACAATGCTCGCGAATCATCCCGCCGCGACCCCTTTCACCCTCGCAATCAACAACCCGAATTCACTTACTCATGATAACGACCATTAAATAATTAAGACGGGCCAAAGCAAACGATCCGCCGTCGCAGCAGCAGCAGCGGCAGCCTCGCGCGCGTATCCCCGAGAAAAAAAGAAGGGGGCGGCGGCAACTAATTAGCCCAGCCTCTCTCTCTCTCTCCCGACGCAATCCACCGCAAAGCAGACGCACGTCAAAACGCTCCCGCGGCGCGGAGCTCATCGCGGAGCCGCGTTACTATTCCAGCACAATTCCGTCGCCGGGTAATACATGTAAGCCAAAGGCGGGCCCCATCGTCGGGCTGGAAGTCCTCTCCATCGCTAGATTACGTATAAACACATGTGCGCGGCTGCCGCGCAGATGCCGCGGGGGGAGAGAGAGAGAGAGAGCTTTAAGCGCAAATTAATTAAGAGCCACCCCCCGCTCGCGAGCTGTGCGTGTGCGCCGCGCGAATAATCCTTTGTAATCTGTGTATTGAAATGCCGGGCCGCCGCCGCTCTGCCTGCCTGCCATCCGCGAGAGCTGTACGTGTCGCCGGGCTAATGATGATAATGATGGATAATTTGCCGGGCCGCGCGCGGGCATTTATCACACTCTTATTTGATCGCCGCCTGACGTTGACTAAATGCTCGAAGATGATTTATCTCGAGGCGGCGGCGGCGGCGGGGCAGACCGGCGAGTTTCTCTTTGCGGGAATTTCGACGGGCTTGGATATAATGGTTCGGAGGTACTAATTTGGAAAAGTTTCCAAGGGGTAAGCGGGGGTCGAGTGTGGCATTTGTAATAATTTCGAGAGGCTCTCGAGAAGTTGCTTTAAATTTTGAGTGGTGTATTTACGCTGCATTGAACTTTCAGTGTTTTTTTTAAAATATTCAGCGGCTCTTGTAGCTAAGCGATGAAAATTAATTTTGAAATGAACCCGGTAGCATAGAGAATTGAATTCCCTTTAGTGGAGTCTATATTTGCGACATGATAGATTTTCCTTACACTAAATTGAATAATTCCGTTTTGAAGTATAATTTCATTCGCCTGCACTATTATTCAAATTTAGATTCTATTTTAGAATGTACGTATCAGTTTCAGAGCTTTTTCGCCCAATAAATGCACTAACTAAGTCATCATACGAAATGCTCGCACAGCAAGAGCCAGATGAATTTTTCAGAAATTCAGAAATCAAGGAGCCCGATAGCAATCAAACCGCCTCCTCCTCCTCCCCCATGAATTTCCCGATTCGGCCATATTTGTTCCCGCCGCGCAGCGAGGCGCGCGCTGAATAAACTCTTCTAACGATACAAACGCTAACTTTCGTTAGCTCGCTCGGCCCTCGAAGGCAAACCTCCGGCGTACGGATGCATTACGGCCCGGCGTCTGTATACGCCCTCGCCCTCTTATATATCTCGTTGCACTTTAGCCGATTGCTTGATTGAACGTATAACGTATCGGAGGCGGCCGGCGCTTCTTCGGATAATAAAAGGAGGAGCGGAGCTGCAGGAAGCGCGGAAATTCATTCGTATTTGTTTACCCGGCGCGATATCATTGCGCAGCCTTTCGTTTGAGCGATGTTTGACTTCCCCCCTCTCCTCGCCCCCTATATACATTCCCCGGGATTTCGCGAACAGACGCGCGACGTATATATGTGTATATATATATATATATATATATATATATATACGTCGACGAGAGACGCGCCCATTGTGCGCCCCGACGAAATGCAGTCCTCCCCCCCCCAGAGTTCACTGCTCCGACGTTTGTCTGCGCTGAATTTTCGATGGCTCTTGGTTCGATAGACTTTTCGGGGTTTTCGGGGGACGAAGCTGGTAGTTTTTGGGGTGGAGCCGATGAATCTTACTGGGATGTACGAGCGGGTCTTTGGGAAACGGAGCTTTAACGCTGATCACTTTGGTGCTGTAGATTTTTAATCATCAACTGTGTAAATTTAATGCCATTTGACGTGGAAACTTTTACCACGACTCTTCGAAAGCTTTCAGAATGTGAAAATTTAAGAATAAGACTATTTTCTGCTGGAACGATACTTCCATACCGAATTTTGCCGCGAAAATTGATTTTTTTATCATTTAGCATTGTAAACCCGACTATCTGACCCGTAAACGATATGAACTTAAAGAAAAAAGAATAAGAGATCAAAAGAATGCAATGAAAACTCGAAAATCCCTCGGCGCCACACGTGATTTTTCCATAGGAACGATTGTTCCGAAGTCGTCGGCTTCGAAAAGTGGGCCAACGTCGAAAACGTCGCTGTACATTACTGAATTGAATATCGATTATACGTCGAATCTCGGATCGAGACTGCAAAAACGTCCTTGAGATAGAGAGAGAGAGGGAAAGAGGAAGGGTTTTAAAAGTCGGAAAAAGGGCGCGCGGAAGGGATTGCTTGTTAAGTAAAGTGGTTAATGAGATTTTATTTTAATGCTCCTCGCAAAATTACATTCATTATATTAAAGTGCATAATAATTTAATTCCGAGGATAACGCCAGGTTTTATCGGCTCTCCTCTCCCGAGCTCGCGATAATCATTGCATAATTTAACTAGAGACCCTTTCCTTGCCCGCGCGCACCCCGAGAACGCTGAAAATATATCCCGTACACTTCGATCCGCAACCTCGCGGATTTACGATAATTTTGTCCCGTCGTGTCGTCAATTTTATTATAGCCCACCGGCGGAGTCCTCGGAAGAGCCCGGAGCTCAATCCGGAGACCTCGGCGAGCTCGTCGTTCGGCTCTCTTCTCGAATTACTCGCGCGGCCCTCGAAACGAACAGAAAGCCGTTTAAACGAATCTCCGCGAGAATCTCCATAATTCAAGGCGCACTTCCCGGCGCGGAGAAGGCAGCCACTCGATGAATTACAAGCTAAAAAGGCAAAGCTAAAAAGAGAGCGCGGCGGCGACCGAGGCGGCCCCTCCGATACCACAGAGAGGCACTCACGTGTGTCTAACGCGCATAAATCGCAGGAAAATTGCTGCTCGTCAGCGGCACGGCGTACCCGCACACACAGACACACACACACACACACAGACACGCGGCCGAGCAGCTTATAATACACTCCGCGCTCGCTGCTGCGGCACTTGCCTCGAACGCGTCACTACTCCGGGGCGCACTAATCCATTTCTATTTTCCAGGGCCTGAGCCGCCGAGAGCAATTGGCCCAAGATTGCCGGAGAGCTGTTAGCCCCGCTGGAGTTGGAGAAAAAGGCTCCCCCCGACCGATCTCGACAATTCCAGCCGGCTAATGGCCGATAATTCCAGGGGGGCGGGCTTCCCCGTTTTTCCGCCGCGACCTGCCAGACTCTCCTCAAATCTCGGGAGGGTTAGAGCGGAGAGAGGAGAGATACGATCGCCAACTGATTCGACCGCTCGGCCCCCGCGCCGCCGAGTTGTTTTCTCCCGATGAGCCTTTTTATTTCGGGGCGCTTATCCGGACGGGGGAAGGCTCTTTTTGAAGGACGGAAATCGCGCGGGAGGACACTAATTCTGGAAATGGGACGGGAGGGAGCCGCTGCTGATTCTCGCGATGGTCCCTTCCTCGGTGAGGCCGGCTCGGGTGTACCGGCTGATTGACCCTTATTGATAAGGTGTCTCGGATGTTTGGACAGACTTTCGCCGGACGGCTCGGGGGGGAAAAAGAGCTGATACGTGTTTTTTCAATTGTTATGATGATGTGCCGGGGGACTGCCGAGGGAAGGACTTTTCTTTTCACCCCCGGCGAAGGCATTGCTGATTTGATGGCGTTTAGATAAATTGAAAAGGCAAAGCTTGTTTTCGCGTGATTTTCTCGTTTTGTTATCGCTGCGATCTCTCGTCGATGAGGACGATGTTTTATTTGTTTTAAAAGGAATGTCGAGAGCTTGCGAAGAGACTGCAAGTGATCGTGGCTACTTTTGACTAAACTGTGGTACTCGTGATATTGTTTAAAATGTACAAAAATAATATTAATTTTAAAGTCACGACGAAGAACTTTATCGTTTAAATGGTTTGAGCAGAAATTTTTCAGGCTACCCTGACAGCTTCCATGACTTGTGATGCATTAACTTTTCCGTCCGAATGTTTAGTCGAAACCCCCCTGACAAGCAAAATTACCACCATACAATTCCAAGCGTGCCTTATCAATATCTCCCGCCCCGTCAGCATCTCCTGGCGACGTCCAAAAAAAGCAGAAAATCCAAATCCTTACATCCAAAACGTCTTCCCGTTCCCTCTCTCGCTCCCGTCTAATTACAAGAAAGCGAGGAAAGAAGCCTCGGTCTCCGTATGCGTAACCATGTCTTCTCCGCTCGCGGAGAGGGGGGGGGGACAGGCACTTTATTCCCCTCGAATTTAATTGCACACTCGGGCGATCTTGATTCCCGGCGCCGTTTAGCGCCGAGGAGCGGAGGGAGGGAGCCGCGCAGGAAGGAAAGCCCGAGAAAGCGCCCTCTATCTCTCCCCCAGAGCCATAAGGAAAATGAAGATAAAACACGAGGCGAGGCGGTAATCGCGAGGAGGGGGAGGGGGGCTCGGGGGGTCGGCGGAAGCTTACAAAGGGAAATATTGAGCTTCCTCGAGCGGCGGATGCTCTCTAGGAAATCATTGACGAGCCGCGCGTTAACCCGGTTTTTTATGCGTTTTTAGTGTCCTTTATCGTTACGGTCGCCGGGGCAGGACGTTTCGCGAAAAACAGAGAAGAGAGAGAGAGAGAGAGAGATGGGGAGAGGGAGCTTTTTTAATCTGCCGCTCTCATTGGCCGGAAGGGAATCGAGCTACGAAAGCTCCGGATGTGGGGGCGATTCCTGTATTATAGGAGGCCGCGGCGCGGCGGCGGTTCTTAAGGACGGCGAAATAATCTCGAAGGCGAAGGAAGTTGATTTGATACTACATCTTACTGTCGTTCGCTTCCTTTATCCTTTCTATACTTACTTATTTCATGACTTTCGGTTATCTTTTACAGTTTTCACCGTAAAACCGCTTTATACGGAGAGTTCGGGCCACTTGGCCTCGGCTTCGATGGCTTTCCCTCCTTTTTTTTCTTTTAACATTCTTCGATACGGAGAGAGAGAGAGAGAGGGGGGAGAGAGAAAAAGGGCCGAGACCAGGGATTGGTATTATATATCGGGGGACCTTCGGAGATTCTTACGGTTTTTGGTTTTAAACCGTCGGAGTAAAAGTCTTTATTTCAGGTCAGCCCGCCGAGGGCTTACTTGGCTGTTCCTTATAGTGGATGTCATATTTTTATTCGATTGTGCAAATAATGTATAATTAATAGGGACTTTTTTAAATAAATATTTTACATTAAAAATATTATTTCATCGCACAGAATCCATCGATAAGCGATCGGCGAACAAGCCGTTTGGATTCGAATTCGCGAGATGGAAAACAATCTGAATAGAAGCTAAGTAGGATCTTAATAAAAGCTCTCGGGACGAATCTGCAATTCATAATTTAACGGAAGATTAGACGCGCCTCCGAATGAGAAAGGAGCTGTCAATCTTTCAATAATGGCAAATCAATACCGGTAACCGTTTATCTTTTCTTCGTTTACTTATCTTATAATCTCGGAAAGGGTCGGATCGGGTAGGCAGGGATTCGCCGGCGAGCGGAAGTTTTCCCGGGGAAGGGATCCGCCGACGCGAGGACGGGACGGGAGGGCGAACAATGATCACGAGGTGATCCAAAGCGAATAAATCACCGGCCTGCTCGGCGAGTCGACGAGAGCATTTTTTTACCCCGCGCCGCCGAAAAACTCGGCGTTAGGTTTCTCGTTGCGTTTTCGTACGTCGAACGCTCGGTATTGAATCGAGGCGCGGGAGGCGAAAAAAACGTCGGGAGCTCGAGCGTCTGTATGTTCTTGGGCTCCGTTTCGGTTTTGGCCGGCGAAGCGTTTGCCAAAATCAACGTCCGGGCGGTTAAAAAGCCGCGGGAAAACATGAAAATTATTCTGAATTAATCAGGGGCACTATTTACGCTAAAAGGCGGCAGTTAGAACCCTTCGAGAATTAAATATTAATATATTCAAACCGGCATTCCGGCGGCGATATTTCCAGTGAAAACAGCGGCTGCCTCTGTATTTTGAGAAAACAGCTCCCTTCCGAAAACCGATGATTTTTCTTTTTTTTTCTTTTGCCCCCTCCCCCCGACGAAGCTCGGCTCCCTCGGCGGAGAAACGCAATTTAAACAGTTCCCGCCCTCCGCTCTCGATATTTCTCGAGAGCGCGTACATCAGTCAATGGCGCTCGGATATTACATTAATTAACGCGGGGGATAACTTTGAGAAGTAAAAAGAGGAGAGAGCGAGAGCGAGTAGGCGGAGGGGGGGAGGATAAGACGAGGTGTCGAGCGTGGAGGCCGCCGTTGGAAATAAGAAATGTCATTAAAGTTTCTCTCTCGGAGCCACGTGTCGATTCTCTTTTTCCATTCCGATCTCAGACTTTCTCCCCCCACCCCCCCGTAACCCGGGCGTTTTTCACGAGACGGCGGAGAAAGCCGTCGTCGTCGTCGTCGTCTGTCCTCGGCTTGCTCCTTTCCTTTTTTTTCCCCCTCTCCCCCGCGCGCGCTTTATTTCGTTCTCTCTCCTCTCGTTCTCCCTTTCAACGTCCCTTCTGATTATTTTTCATTCTCCGCAGGTGGCGGTCCCTCGGCTATTTGCATTGAAAATGAAGGGCCGGCGGAAAAGCGGACGAGAGGAATTCTGGGGAGAGACTCTCGCGCACTTTCTTCTTCTTCTTCCACTTCTTTCGCTCCTCCGCGCCCACCTTCGAGTGTACGAATCTCCGGGCTTTTTAACGCCCGCCTTCTTCTGCTCGCTTTTGCATACTTCCACCGGCTCTCTCTCTCTCTCCCTCTCTCTCTCCGCTCTCCTTTTCTTGGCTTTTAACTTTTCTTTGCGCGCGGCAAGTTTCGCCGGCGAGCCTTTTTCGTCCCCGACGCCTGGGCGCTTCTTTTTTTTTTCTTCTTCTTTTTTTTTCTGTCTTTTTTTTCACGGCGCCGTTCGCACCCCCCTCAGCTCCCTCTCCGCACCGTTTTCCCGGCCTTTTTCGCCGGAGAGGGAGGCTGTAAGACTTGTCAATTACCCGAGTCAATTGGCTGGATGAAATGTTAGCGGTGACGAAATTACTCCCGACGAAGTGGTATGGATTATTGCGAATTTATTGGGGAAAAATGCAGCTCGGTGATGATTTTTCATTGTTTCAGAGGCTCTGCAACAAAAATGAAAAGCAACATAATTTTAACGGTTAAAAACGGCTCATCGCGCAATCATTATTTCCTCCCGAGTCCCGAAAACAAGCTGCGAAAATCCCTCATCGCCGCCTTACTTTAAATTCAATTAAAAATCTGCTCGCCCCGCAGCTTATATACCTTTCCATAAATTTCGCGTTAATTGAAATAGAAACTCGCGCGCGTTCATTTTATCGGACACTATCCGCCGAGAGCGGTCAGTTTTACGAATCGACGCCGCGACGTGCGCGTGCATGTAGCGCGGATTTTTTTCCGAAGAATAAACACACTACTCGCGCATTAATCAACTCCGGATTCTCACCCCTGCGAATTCGCGGGCACACATTTTTGTTCCAGTTTGTCAGGCCATTAAACGCCGGGCAGAGATGTTATTCAGATTCGATCAATCCGGCGATACGGCCTATAGGTTTACACCGCGCGCGGCAGTGGATCGTCGCGGATGGGGGAAAAAAACACACACACACACATTTTAACGAATCGTATTGTTTCCGGCGTAGCTCTCTCTCTCTCTCTCTCTCTCTCTCTCTCTCTCTTCCTCTCTGGCATTACGCTACGAGAATTAAAAAGGGACGGCTGCCGCGCGTCGAAAGTCGGCTGTTGCGCCCGCCGCGGAAATTCGATTATCGCGCGGGGGTTGAAGCATTGAAATTCGCGATCGGGCGGCAAGCGGGATATACCACTCGGCGAAAGCTCGAGCCGAGAGCTGCCGGGCCTCTGCGATTGTAGGGGAAACGCGGCGGCAAGTCAACTTTTTAGCCAGCTGCGTGGCGGGATCGGAATTTTAGTGTGGCAATGCAACATCAGCTGTCGGTCGTCTGGTACGTTCGTCATCTTTAGAATACGCGTCGTCTTTGGAAAGTGTAAAAATTGCGAAATCCAGAAGTAATTATACATTTTTATTATTCGGCGCTTATCAGTTAGAAGTGCGTATTAAAGGCAAACAATTTAAAAATCGAAGCAATGTATTCCCAATATTATTTTTATTTAATTTTCAAAATATATCGCAATAAATAACAATTTAAACGAGTAAATTCGAAGGAACCAAAAGCCGAATAATCGCACCGTCAAAAATCGACATCCCCAAAAGGCAAAAATTCTCCACGTAATCCCCAATAGTTTATTCGCCGCGCAGCTGCGAGCGCGCACATAAACATCGCCGAGATAATTCCTCCCGAACCACGCCGCTCCATAAACTCGTGCTCGCCCCCTAAGAATGCTCCCGGCAAAGTCTTATTGGCTGAAAACTCATCAACTCCTTGTCTTGATCTAATAACCCGAAAGCGAGGCGCGCGTCTCCTCCTCTCGCCTTATATAGCCTGTCCTCCCGTGCCATAGGTGGCACGCAATTTGCCGCCCCCCCGAAGACGAGCCGCGCGCGACGCGCCAGTCAGCTGGGCCGCGCCGGTGCATCGTGCGTTTCTCTCTCCCCGGTAATACGATACGCCGCCATGAATAATAATGTTTACTCGTCGACGGGCGCTCGCCGCCGTTAGCGCGTTACTCATACCTTCGACTGCCGCTGCCGGGGAGGGGGTTGATTCTCGGCCTATTGACTGCCGCTACGCGACGCGGCTCGGGCTTGACCCTATATCCTCCGGGCCGCGGGGAGGAGAAAGCCCGACAATGCAAATTATCGTTACCGAGTAATTGGGGCCGCAAATTGGGTCGAGGACGCTAAGTGATCGGGGGCCGTTTTTCAGCGGCGCGACGGGGGACTGATTTTTCTCGCGGGATTGAAGTCAATTTTATGCCCGAGCTTCTGAATAATGTTCTCGGTTGTTAAAATCCGTATTTTGCAAAAAAAAGAAAAAAAAAAATTACAATGAAGAGCTCGATGAAGGAAATGTAAATGAACCCCCTTTTATTTTTTTCAATGACCTAAACAGTAAACGCGACAAAGATTTTTAAAAATAAACCTCAGCTTCTCGCTCGCTTAACGCATTTTGCGAGAAAACCCCGGCCCGAAAGCACCCTCCTCCCCGCACGCCCATATAAAACGCCCGATCAGCAGCAATCCTCGGCGGGGAGTCGCGCGGCATATTCCCGCCGATAATTCCCGTCGACGCGCATCCGGGCAACTAAGTCAGCCTGGCAAAGCCGCTCGCTGACAGTCAGTAGGTGAGAATAAGCCCCGGGTGCCTGCGGAACGGCTCCCTCTCTCTCTCTCTCTCTCTCTCGCCGTCGCAGGCAGCCTATAAAGCCCCGGCGGATGGGCGGAGAGAGCCGGCTGGAGATGAAAGAGGGTCGAGCGGCCCCAGGGCTGATTGCATCAAATAAAGTGCAGTGTTGCAGCCTGAGGAGAGAGAGAGGGGAGGGGGAGGCTCTCCCCCCCCGGGAATATTTCGACTTATCGATATATCTCGCGAGGAGGAGGCGACGTCCCGCGGGTTTCGTCAAAATCTTCGAAATGAACTCGTAAACTGATTTGCCATCCTCGGATCCTCGGGCGCGGCGTAATAAAATATGCGAGCGGCAGAAGGCTGCCGCCGCCTTGTTCGACGAATTCTTTCCCTCCCGCCGCTGGTTTAATAAACTTAATGCACCCGGAGAATGGCAAATATTACGTTTGCGGGGATTACGAATTTCATCCGAGACGCGCATACATTGTCTGGGGGGCTCTTTCTTTCCCGGCGTCGGGTTCGGCCTGCAGCGCGAATTGATTAATATTACTTTTTGCGTTATTTCGTATCCCACTCTCGAGTTAGATTTAATAATCTCGGGGGCCGATAATTCCTCCCCGCCCAAGTCGGCGCTCGCGTTTCGTGCCATTACTTTTATTACGAGGGGAAGCGTTTTGCGCTGAATTTTTAACCCATTTTTTGAAAAATTCATAAAACGAGATCGCCTTTTATTGGGGGTCGCTGATAAAAAATTCTTCTCTCCGTGTGCACTTTCTTACGGCTGCGGCGCCAAGTATACTTTCCAGAAACGTTGTTTATCGTACCTCTCCGGCCGCGGAAATTCAATTAACCGGCGTGTAATTGGCTGCTAGCAGCGTTCGTTACACCGATGAAGCCAGTCAAGCAGAAGATGCAATAACGCAACCAGTGCGCATTAAGGATTCGCGGACTTGACCGCGGCAGCGTTTGCGAGCTCGCCGAAACCAAAGCCTCGCTCACGTCCCATTACCCCCGCCGTCGGTTCCGCGCTCGATCAGCCAGTCCGACAAAGCGCGCGTGTATAATAATAATAAAAAGGCGCATTACAGCGGTCTCCGAAATCGCTCGGCGCGCATCTCGAGAGCTCGCCGAGATCTCTCTCTCCGCGTCTCGACCGCCCGGAGCCGCGCGCATAAAGACGCGATATCCCCGCGTCTCGGCGGAGGGGGAACCTCGGCCGCGCCGCAGATTTTCCACCGGCGCTCTTTTTTCTCCCGCTTATCGCGCTCGGCTCTTAAAGCCGGGAATAGCTAAGCGGGCCCGTAAATTCTGTTTATAAATCTGACGAGTACTTCGGGCCTGGGTATAATGGTGGAGAAAGAGAGAGAGAGAGAGAGAGAGAGAGAGAGGGGAAGGGGGTGAAGATAGCCTCGAAAACGCGGCCGCTAATGAATTCATTTGCGAGGCAAGCGAGCGAGCTATCATCGGGCGCCGGAATTGCTTAACGAAACGGAAGTCGCTCTCTCTCTCTCTCTCTCTCTCTTTCTCTCTCTCTCTCTCTCTCTCTCTCTTTCCCTCTCTCTCTCTCCGGGAGCGCGGAACCGCGGATATAATTGTGATTCGACAACGAATTTTAATTATCATACCGCGGACGGGGCGGTCGAGGCAGCTCTCTCTCTCTCTCTCCCTCTGCTTTCGCGCTCTGCTGAAATTAATCGCCGAGCAGCGCGGAGCTGTGTGCGGTCGGTCTGATCATCGCGCCGCTTCCTCGCTTTGTTGGCAAGCGTGTGCGGGGCGGCTATGTACTTTGATCCCTTTGCTGTGTCTTCGCTTCGGGTTATGGGCCGATGTGCATTTCGGATATCCTTCTGTTTAGCTCTGCTCTTTGGATGTCTTCGTTCGATGGGAGGGAGGATTTTTTCGCTTGCCTTTGTATACCCTTCGACTTATTTTACGCGTTGCAAAAATAATTTTAAATTGGCAAATTTGGTTCCTTCCAGGTTTCGGGGCGCCGCTTAGGTTTTCGTTAAACGATAGCACGATTGTAACGATTGGAATTGTTTATTACTTGAATTTTTTTTCCTTGAATATTATTACTTAACGAAAACCATTCGTCAACTCAAAAAAACTCGGACTCGTCAATTAAACAATAACAATAATTTTACTTACTGAATAAAACAAGGAAAAATTGGATGAGAAGTCTGCCGTTGAACTAAAAAATTTCAGCTACTGTTTCCAACTTTATAATTATACAATTATCAACTTTATAATTATACAATTTTTAATAAAACTTTTCTCAAATAAAGCGCAGTGCTTACATTTTTCTACAGCCCACTCGACAGCTCCACTGCGGAACCTCGAGCAACTCGGACACTGACACTCTCCGTCCCCGAGCCACTCAACGCAGCCATCAATCCTGTACATCAACTCATTCTAAACCGCCCCGCCTCCCCCACTCAGCCCATCCACCCTAATTTCCCATTACCGCGCAAAATCCTTAAAAGGCGCCTCCAGCGGAAAAAGCGCCCCCCCATTCGTCCTCCGCCCCCTCCGAACGACAAGCGCAACAAGACTAACCTCCGCGGGAAGCTCCGCTTTTCGGCTCTCATGCATCATTTGCATAATACAGCCTCGGGGAGAGGGCGAGGCGCGCTCGTCTCGTGAACGTCGCGAGGCGGCGGCGTCTGACCCAGTCGCTCGCGAAAGAGGCTCTCGCGGCGATAAACGTTCGGCGGAAGCGCGCGGCGGAGAGGAGAGCCCCCGCGGTGACGGAAGCGCGGCGCGCGGCGCGCTGATAGAGGCTGCCGGCGACTTGGGGGCGGTGGCGCATTAGCCTTAACGAGCTTTTAGCGGCGAGTTTTTCCATCCGAGATTATACCCGCGACTCAGCTTAATGTCGACTTCTTCGACCGGCCGCTTTTTGCGCTCGTCACGGAAATTTCGGCCTCCTCCTCCTCCTCCTCCTCCTCCCCTCCCCGCCGCCGCGTCGCTACATTCATTGTCCGCGCTTTCTTGCCGCGCGCGCGGTTGGAAAAAGAAAAAAAAAAAAATTGCCTCGTTAGTCGCGCGCGCGCGCGGATGTGGACCGACTGCTCGGTTATTTTCATCGGGAGGAGGGCGGAGATGGAAATGGAGAGCTGGCTCCTGCTCTTACACTTGTCGCGCTTTTTGTTCTGGAAGCTGGCGGGCCGGTGTTATGTATACGCGCCGGTTCTTTAGATTCAAAGAGGATTTGAATATCGCGCGCGGTTTAAAAGAAATTTCACGCTGCCGCTTGCGCGCCCCCAAGCTGCCGCGCGCGAACGGAATTATTTTAGGCTGCTGGACTTTTTTTTAGCTTGTTGCGCTTTCTGGCGATGAATCGGGGTGGATTTTTAAATTCATCATGAACGCCAAATTTTGTGGCTTTTTCAGCGGGGGAGATATGTTTGTAGTTGAGTAAACCAGTGGTAATTTTATTATTAGAATGTTCATTTCTAACAAAAAGCCAAGTCTTCCTTGCAACGATCAATTTAGCTTCCCCGACGTTCGACAAATCTCACCCCCTGATTATCCACTTAATTACAATGATCATCTCCGCCGCCAGACACGACCGACGACCTCCCGGAAGCGCTCGCTCCCTTACCTCCACCGGCCGAAAAACAGAGATGATGCAAAGTGGGAGTTAGCGGCGGCCCGAAATCGGCGGCGGAGAGAGCAAAAAAAGAAAGGAGTGGGCTTCGTTCTCGGGCGGCCGCGCCGCACTGCACAGTCGAAGAATCTCCGCCGGCAGGTGAAGCGGAACTCTCTCCGGCTCGTCGGGAGATCTTCGCCCGATAAAATATCCAATTTAAAGTTTCATCGTAATTTTACGATTCTTGGAAGTAAATTAATAGTATTATCAGGGCTCTCGCTCTCTGTCTCTCCTACCCGCCTGGCTCGCGACCCGAACCCGGAAAATAAGCAGGGCTATTACTCATTACAGGCCTTATCGGCGCGCCGCTCCTTTCTCTCTCTCTCTCTCTCTTCTTTCTTCTGCGTGTGCATTCCGCCGATTATTTGGCACGTCGCCGATATATAGTCGAGAGAGAGAGAGAGAGAGAGAGAGAGAGAGAGAGAGAGGCTTCATCCTTTACTTTCGCGCGCCGCGTTTTATTACGCCGCCGAACTCTTAATTGATTCGGCAAAGTTGGGGGAGCGGACGGGGGGCGGGTTTGCCCTTTTCATCGATTCGAGCTTTAAGCGCGTATTCCGCGCCGCGCCGACGGTGAAATTACAAGAATTAGGGAAGTTCCTCGCGGGTTTTTACGCCGAGAGCTTCGCGGGGGGGGGGGGGGGGGGAGTCGTGGGGTTTGTTT
>JAWWEM010010230.1:0-16720 GCA_035582935.1 Ormyrus thymus | reverse complement strand
TCTGTCCTCCAATTACCAGAATTTATAGTAAACTTTACTTATTTTTTTCAGTATATAACTAGACTTTTGAATTTAATAGTATGTTGATACTAAAATACCTTCAGCATTAATTCGTTACCGAACCAACAATATAGCAGTACTTGCAGCAGTATGCATAGTGCAAAAAATAAAAGTCCTACAAATTCCAAGCTGAATATACTGAGCTAAAAATAGTAATAATACACGGTTTTAGTCATTTGTTTATATTAACCATTAATGAGCAAAAAAGATTTTTACTCAAGATTACACAAAGTGTATAGTAAGAAAGGAAACTAAATGTTTATGCTAGTTACTATATTATTATCCTTTACATTTCAATTGACATATATCAGTAATAGCAAACAAAAAATGATATGTATATATAAATTTATTTTACCTCAGAGAGTTTAAATACAGTAGCACAGACACTAAGTAGGCTAAATAATAAGAAAGGTATTACAATTCCAATAATAAATGATTCAATTTTGTCTATAGTGCCATTGATCAGCGCATTGTGAGCTATAAAATCATTCATCGAATCGACACTGTCTTGGGTCAGCTTGGAAAATCTGTGAGCATTGATCTCTAATTGGCCAGTTAATAACATAAAGAATCCTGCTGCCATAGTATCAAAGGCAATGTTAATGCTAGCTGACGTTATTGTAGCTATCAATTGAAAAACAGCAGTAGGAATCAACACTTTTTGGCTTGTGACATTATAAAATTGGTAAGCTGTGAAAGGCAATTCCACTGCACCACTAAAGACTTGAAGCACAAAAATTAAAACGAAATGAATAAAGTCTGCAAAAATACATATTAGCAGATAAATAAACACGTTTCTAGCTGTTCGCGAATGTTTTTCTAAAATTTCAACTTCCCGGGCATCAGTAGTTTTGCAGTAGGGGTGACGAAAATCATTTAGAATGTCAATCATTTCAGTTCGACGGAAAATAAAATTACAGATTTTCATGCACAATGTTATGTAAGTCACGGTTAAGAACATACTCTCCGTCAAATCGCTCACATCACTAGTTTCCACAAAAAGTTCAGCTGTTAACGTAAAGGTAAAATAAAACACAAATGATACAACGGCAAATCTATAAATCACTCTAAGAACATTTAGTTTTTCAGTTTCCTCGTGCCAAATACCATATAACCAAAGGGTTCGAAAATGTATAGGTAGCACATCCATTGTAATGTGCAAAGTACACGTCAGTTTTAAAGGCAGAAGGCGGGTAACCGCCACTCTCACGTTATTCCCCGTGCTATTTTGGATTTTAGAGGAAGCAGTGCATATTTCATGCGGGCATGCATAGACGCACGTATAAAGTTCTTAGAGTTAAAGAGAATCATGAACTTAAGTGGACATAAACTGCACTGTGACAATTTGCATAGTTAGCAAGTAACAATTAAATTCAAAATTAACGCAAACGTATTACGTTGCCATGGCTGTGGGTTTGCGGGGATTTGCCAAACAAATGGAAGGATTATTCAAAGATTTTCTCCAGAAGGTGACGCAGAAGTCTAGCTACCTTAGATCGAAATTTGTACGTTTGAGGCAATGTATATTATATTGTAAGTAAAAACATTTCTAAAACTTTCTATCATTGCTTATTTGATTAATTTTTTAAATACTTATTGCAGAAAAAAATTTCTTGTAAAGAAATTATTTAACAATTATTACAATTTAAATAGTATCTATTTGGACTTCCTTATTTTTTGTAACTGATCAGTAAAATTAATTTAATAAAAATATATTTTGATTTAAGCTAAAATTGTTACTTTGAAAAATAATATTTAAAATTTTAGTAAAATATGTTTCAAAGATATAGAATATCTTTCCAAAATATTCTATATTTTATTTATAGCCTAAATAATTCGAATACTGTTCTAAACTTTATTATAAACAATAAATATATATTATACTCGTGCACAAAATGATTTTTGAAAACACAATATCCTTTAAACAGATCTTTGTCCTATATTCTAGAGTAAGAAAATACATTTAACAATCTTTGACTTACTTAAAGAAATACATAACAAATTGGTAACGTTTATGTTTCATTTGATGCTCGCTGTAGTAAATTAAAAGCTCCGTATGAAGTTTTAACAATCTGAAAACGATCAAATTTTTAAAATAAATCTAACACAAAAATTGGTGTTTCCTTTTAGAAAAAAAGGACCGAAATTATTTTATTCTTAAATTACCCATAAAAATGTATCCAGAGACAAACTGCATTGACCGTAGCAGGAAATATGCGAATCACGTTGAGCTGACAGCATTAAAAACCAGAGGTTTTTTTTATTTTTGGCTGAATAGTCCACCCACTGACTTAAATATGCAGCTTCTGTAATAGCTTTACTCTAATAAGTAAAAATATTTTTTAAATTTAGGATTTTTTTAATTGATAGTGAATTATAATTTAATAATTGAAACTTTTCATGTCATTTTCTAAATATTTTGTATTATTTATAATGAAACATAAATTTACTTTTTACTTTAAACAAAAATGTAACGAAATCTTTCAGAAAAATATTTTTGTTTTAATGTTATACAGAACTTTTATTATGAACTCTGTACGTGTATATTTTTGGACTGTAAAAGTTTCAAAATATTACTGCTTTGTAAGATTAATTTCTCTTACCTTTAATTCCAGTTCATTGCCGAACCAACAATAAAGATAAATTTGAGCCAACATGCAAACAAGATACATTATTAAAGACAGGAATTCAAAACTCACTATATTTTTCTGAAAAAATTTAATTATTTTACTATTTAAAATTTTCCTTACCATTTTCTAATACATGCAAAAGAAGTATTATTTATAGTATCTAAAAGTTAACAAAAATTTCTTGCAGTAGAAACACCGAATTCTTTCAATTCCGAATTCTGTAAAAAATAGTACTAAAAATATTTTCTTTTGCAAGTCAGAAAATTTCATTATTTATTTATTTTTGTTGAAATCTTTAGGAATTACGTCGTTTATATAGAGATACCAGAGTGACATTTGTTTTCAGCCATTTAAAAATCACTAAGGCTGACTAAACAACTACTTCCCGTAATCGAAAGAATTTTTGAAAGTAGCCTAATAAATTAATACCAATTGAGTGTTCATTGATTAAAATAATGAACATTTGTATGAATACTGCTCTGTAATTAATTATTTACTTTTGATTTTCAGGAAAACTATTTAATTTGAAATCAAACACAAAATTCAGAATGATTCACCATTAAGTTTGTAAAAATCTTTTTAGACACATGTTAAGTAGTAAATAAATGATCATACCTGAGACATTTGGAAGATGCTAGTACACAATGTAATCAAGCTGAAAAAGAATAGAGGTACAATAACGCGAATAAAAAAATTCTGAATTTTCAGGACAATATTTTGTATTAATGTATGATGTTCAATACACTCCTTTATTGATGTCGTAGCATTTAATAACCTGTGGTAATTTATTGCGTATTGACCAGTTGCCATTATAATGAAACCGTAAGCCATTGTGTCCAGTGTCACGTTTAAAAGAACGCCATAAATAACTGCAGAAAATTGTAATGCATAAGTAATCCAAAAATTCACTGCATTAGAAACATTATACGGTTGGTAGGTGTTGAAAGGTAGTTTGTAGCTATCATCAGGCGTCAAAAATGGTATAAATAGAAGCACGAAACCTGTTGATTGTGATAGACTCATTATGCCTAAAAACATAATTTTTATTTTCTCTGAACATGTTTGAATAACTTCTTGCTCTTCCAGTGTTATTGTCCGGCACAGTGGAGATCGAAAATCAGTGAGTAACTGACGCATCTCATCGCGTCGAGAAACGAAATTCAAAATTTTAAAACAGAGTGCAGCAAAAGTAAGTGTTACGAAAAGTATTTCAGTCAATTGGTCAACACTACCTTTCATTGTTGCTAATTGTGCAATTTGACCAAGTGTGAATTCATAAACGACAAAAATTACTGCCGTTCTGTAAATCATTTTTGGTATTAGAAAAGAATTGTCTTCGAACCACAAGCCACAGATTTGACATGTACGAAAATTAAAAGGTAAAATATCCATTTTTATATTTGTAATTCGTATACTTCGTAAGACACACTCTAATTTGTACCTTTTATTTATTGTAAGATATTTATTTTGTTCCAGTTTTCTTACATTTATTTGATATAAAGAAACTGTATCTGTTTAAATTTCCGAAACTGATATTCGAAGACGAAAATTTGAAAATGAAATATCGTTTTCGCTGAACGTCTCATTGTGAAGCATTCATTCAAACTACCAAGTATTAGAACCTTCTCATTATTGCAGTATCCTACCCCACTCTTCGCTCTATTATACATGCATAATTGCTTGAAATAGAATTTATCGAACATATGCATACATATATAGAGTAGCTACGCATAACGTTTAATAATCAACCTCTCCTACTTTCTGGAGGGTTGTTGCGCTTCGTTGCGCATGACCAGCCACTCACTAAGTCTGTGACAAATTTTTTTATTAGGTACGCGATTGAAAACATACGTCAAAATTAGTACTAAACTATAAAGTATAATATTAAAAATTATTTTATTATTTATGATATATTATAGACGCCTACAAATGGAACATAGCTTTATTGTGTTGCAAAAGTAAAAAGTTTTTCAAAACGTGAATCTCAATAAAGAGTTAATTCTACAAAGTAAAGAAAAATGTCAAAAATTAATATTATTCTTACTGTGATTAAGAACAGTTACTATAATACACATATGCGTAGACAACCGTATAAAATTAAACAAAGTGATAAAGTATGCACAATAAGATTCACAATTGAAAATTTTTTGTAAATCATTAGTTAATTCAATTTCGATTATAAAATATATGCAATAAATAAGTAAATAAATAAATGGTTTCTTAAGAGGGGAGCTTCCTCCAGACAACAGATTCCAGACAGGTTTTCAATCATTTTTTACAAAAAACTGAGAGCATTTATTGCAATGAATAAAATTGCATCATAATATTGGTGTTCAAATGTATACACACAAATTTTTTTATGCGTGAAAAAAAGTAGTCCTTGCAGTTAACTGAAATCCGACCTGAAATCCTGGGCGTTCCGCGGCGCAAAATTCAAGAAGTCAAATTTGATCAACTGTGCCATCATTTTGTTTTCTTGAATCATAAAAAAGTTTGTGTGTATACATTTGAACGTCAATATTATTATGTAATTTTATTTATTGCAATAAATGCTCTGTTTTTTTGTAAAAAATTATTGAAAAACCTGTTGTCTGGAAAAGGTACCCCCTGGAAGCAAAATACTGACAAAATTATTTTACTCCTAAAATTTATACCATCGGCTTCCAAATATTATCAAAACACAACAAAACAATACTAGAATTTTGTATCGATATAATAGAAATTATTCATCAATGAAATACATTACTTAAACAAATGTTTATTTTCTTTAAGTTAAATTGTAAAAATCGTCTCACTGTACGCGCATGTGCCGCGACTGGCAAGCTAATACGCGCCCCGCGGGCATGTGGAAGACAAAAGTAAGGAGTATTAGGATGGAGTGAACGTCCTTTATCTATATGTTACTATATAAGATTAAAATTGTGAAATGCGAGCACATGTGTGGTTAATTTCACAATTAATTCGATAGATTCATAGGTTTGAAGCAAATGTGAAAATAGAGAATAATTAAAATTAGAACATGAGGCCGGATATAATTCGTCACTTGCTAAATAAACTCCTTTAATTATATTAAAAAATTTTTAAACATCGAATTTGAAAAAAATAAATTTCACAAACTATTGTTTTAAAAGTTAAATCTAAAAGTAAAAATTAATATTGCAATTTCTAAAGATTAAACTTTCTAAAAGGAAAATTTAATCAGATATTAATAATGTGTAACTATTTGTCGGATGCTTGTTGTAACAAATTTAATGCGGAATAAGCAGTTTTAACAACCTGCAACATTTATTTTAATTTATTTCACGTTTTCAAATAAAGATCAAAAAATGAATTGAAAATGAATAAATACCCATACAAAAGTGTTTACAGACAAATCGCATTGCCCTCGAAAAGAAATATTTGATCCATTTTGGGTCGATAACATCAGAAACAGCATACTTTTTTTTTCTTCAATGGATGAGTCCACCCAATCTCTTGAATAAACTGCATGTGTTACTGCTTTACTCTGTACAAAAATACAAAAATCATTATTCTAGAACATTTAAAATAAATATAGTTAAATTTTCTTTTTTACTTTCAGTTCAAGTTCATTGCCAAACCAGCAATAAAGAAACACTTGGAATAGCATTGTAATGACATATGAAATAAGAGACCAAAAATCATAAGTGAGTATTGATTTCTATAAAAAATAATATACATTTTATATCGAATTATGTCTAAGTTAAAATACAAATAGCCTACCTGAGACATCTGAAAGATGCTAGTACATAACGTAATAAGACTAAAAAAGAAAATTGGAACAATAACAGGAATGTAAAAACTTTGTATTTTTGAAACTATATTTTGAATTATTAAATTATGCTCAAAACAATGTTTCATTGATTCTGATGAATTTTGTAGTCTGTAACAATTTATTTCAAACTGAGCAGTAGCCATGATAATGAATCCATACATCATTGTATCCAAAGTTACATCCAACAATATTCCATAAATTCCAGATACAAATTGTAATGCATATGTTGACCAATAAATGGTTGGACTATTAATTCTATAAAATTGAAAAGCCTTGAAAGGTAATTCTGTAACATTGCTTTGAGGTGTCAATAATGGACTAAGCATAACCATAGATCCAGCAGATTCTGACCAACCGAGAATGAATAAAAATATTTTCATAGCAGTTTTTGAAAATTTTTCTATTATCTCTTTTTCTTCCTGTGATTTTGGTTGGCAAATGAGTAAACGAAACTCAGATAATATATCAGCCATTTCACTTCTACGAGAAACAAAGTTGAATATTTTACAACTTAGTGCAACGAAGCTTAAAGTAAGAAACATTGTTTCTGTGAATTCGTCTACATCTCCTTCCATAGTTGCTAATAGAAGGACTTGGCCCAAGGTAGTGTTAATTACCATCAATATTATTATTGTTGTATAAATTGATTTAAATATAAAGAAACGATTATTTTCGTACCAAATTCCAGCTATTTGACTAGCTTTAAAACTGTACGGTAAAATGTCCATAATGATTTTCGATATTCTATTGAATTTTATATATAAAAATATTTTTTAGTAATTTTGATAAATAAAACTTTTTTTCGTTAGTTTTTAATCTAAATAAAATTCTGATCTATATACGTATACACTTAAAACTTCAAAATTTTGAAAATCTTTTAATATAATTTATTATTAAAAGTTATGGATTAAAACAAGTCAACATGAAACCAAAGATGAAAAATAACTTTTATATTATATGTAAACCCACGAATGAAATATAACTTTTACATTAATTAGAAGTTTAATATGCTAAATAAAGTGAAGAATATATACTAAAACTCTTCTTGCGAAACTATTCGCTTGTGTACTTACACTACGGTACATATTCTATTCAGCCTACTTATACATTATGCATTCGTAATTTCGTACAGTACACGAACTTATGAAGCATTATTACGTGAAATAACGTACAATTTAATGTAGTTTTGACAATTGACGACGCCGATCTATCCTTTCCTGAGGGTTGACATCTTCTATTGCATACGATCCTATTTGAAGAATAATTTTTTTCGGCGCATACCATATGTTGCTTTTCAAAAATTCTTATAAAGAAAAAGAAATCTATAGAGTCCATTCAAAAGCCGTCTTTAAAATGAAAGATAACTGAAAGATTCAACTAATGGTATCTGTGTTAACTGAAAGGTGCTTGTACAAAGCGTTGTGAGATCAGAACAAACTGGTAGTATAATGAATATAAAAGTTAATTGCACTTTACGAATAAAGGTTTGTATTAAATGTAGATGACTCGAATATTCGGTTTTAGTTTTCCGATGATGTTGATCTAATCATTATGTGAATCTAAACAAACATCTGCGACGATTGCAGTAAATACTGGTAATGTCTGAAGAGAATATGCTATTGCAGAACTGCACCGAGTGAGAAACATCGAAAAAGTAAGTTTTGAAAGGTAGATTAATTCGGTGAGTCATAATAATCAAAAACGTAAGCATTATGAGTTATGAATTTTTTATATCAAAGACCAAAAATTTGGAAAGTACGAAAATATACCAGGAGAACGTCTATTTTCACGAAAGTTTAGCACTGAAACTGAAACTAATCCAAAAGAAGCGAAATAGGATAAATTTAGATATTCCTTGATTGCAGACTGCCGTTATGCATACATCGAGACATACATACTTGTCGTTATGCATACATACGTCAGCGAGATCCACAGAATTATACTAATATCAAGGGTAATTTTCATAATAAATTATCAAAGGAGGTTCTGTAATGTAACTCTATCTCTCCCCTTTCCTTCAAACGAATTTCCGTCATATGCAAATACAATTCAGTAGCAGATCTGACAGTTAGTTGTTCCGGGACAATTTATTTTATTGTTTAAACATTAAAAATAAATTTAAATTTTCGAACGAATAAAAAATTTAAAATTTATTTCACATACACCAGTGCATATCCTATATTACATTTATAAAGTTCTTTATAATTTATATAAAGTTTAACACCTATTTCTGTACGCTCATTATACTTTGTAAGTTTTAGTTGAAATTCAAACATCTATTGGACCAGCAAGATACACTTCTTCTATCCCATAAAACCAGAATTTGATGAATCGATTTGAGAACTTTCATCTTATAAGCAGAAAGACGTAACAAAAACCGGAACGAATTGACCATAGCCTTATTTCTTAATATCGGATAAAAATTGTAAGTATTATGTGATTTATCAAAATATTTTTTGCAAACTATTTTTAATGAATGGAAAACATTTACAATATCTATATACTATTTTTATTTATTAATTCGTATTTAAATGTTGTGCTACTGTATGCCTAGTTAGTAATTTAAAAATTTATCTTTAAAATTTGATTTATAAAGGAGGTACAAGCGAAACATACGTATTTTACCTTTTCTCCTCCTGTCCATACTGTTATATATTATCAATAAACTGAACTTCAATAGGTGATATAGTAGCTGACATAACAAAAGATTGGACATGTTTTTAATACAAATGTTAAATTCATAAAAAGACACTGTGGTTAACTCTAATACATTTTTATCCCAATGAAAAGTTTAATAACTTCCGATAACGTAAATTGAAAATTCAGAAAACTCAACGAACGTTTTGTATAGCATTTTCGGAATTCAAAAACTTTTAGGTGATCATTCATACCAGAGGCCAAAATAGCACAGAATGCAAAAATTCGAAGATAATATGTCCATTACTGACTAATTATTATTACTGGCCGTTAGAAACGGAGGGAGAACCGACACACGGGAAAGGAGCTCTTTATAGAGAACTATAAATAGATTTTCTATGTCCCAGATTTTTCATTTTCAGAATAACGTAATTACACAAGGCATGCAGTAGTAACGTACTTTGTACAGCCATTACGGTGCAGCTCTTACTGCTTGAAACAATGTACCCTGCAATTAGATAATTATTTGAAATGCGAGGTATAGACATTGGAATACATTTACGTTTCTGCGATGTCGATGACATTTTGTAGAGAATTATAGATAGATTTTCTTACGTCCCAGATTTTTCATTTTCAGAATATCGTAATTATATAAGGTACGCAGTAGTCGCGTACTTTGTAGCTCTTGCTGCTTGAAACAATGTACCCTGCAATTAGGTAATTATTGAAATACGAGGTATAGATATTGGAATACGTTTCTGTTTCTGCGACCTCGATGACACTTTGCATATTTTAGATTGTAATTGCTTTTCGGCTCTGCTTGGATAATATTTCTGTCTTTTCAGATATTTACTGCAAATACATAATAATGAAAAATGTTACGAAAAATCAGAATCGACATTATAAACAATTTAAATAACTTATTAAGGTATATTTCTTAAAGTACGCAAAATAATTTAGAAACATTTTATAAAAATATTTGTCTATCAGCTTTGCATTCTTATTTGCATAAAAACTTTTTCTATGAATCGTGCAGATACTATTTTATCGAAGCTTGTTGCAATAAATTAAAGGCTGAATATGAAGTCTTCATGATCTGAAATTAATTTTAATTTACCACAATACCTCAACGAACTAAAATACTAGCTTACCCAAACAAACGTATCTAAAGATAACGAACACTGCCCTTTCCAAGATATATCGCATCCTTTCTGAGCCGACATCATTAATATTTGCAATGTCTTCTTTTCTCGTAGATCCCACACTGTCCAATCACTCTCTCCAATAGTATTTGTAATAAATTTACTCTAAAAAAGATATTTTTTTTCAGTATTCACTTCATTACAAAAAATATTTTGTTCTGTTATAGAGACCTGAAGCTTCAGTTCATTCCCATACCAACAATACAAAAATACTTGACAAAGCATGCAAGATAAGTACATTGCGAACAGCAAAAAATCGAAACTTATAATATCATTCTGCAAAATTAAATGGACATTAGTGATTGCGTCAAAAATGTTTAACATTAATTAAAGCAGCTGTTACATACGAATCAATCCTTTTCAAATCATCATTCATTAAATTTTAAAAGTGGCCAAATTGAAAAAATTCTAATTAATTCACTTTTATCAAATTAAAAAAGTACTAAATCCAAAAATTTGGCTCTGTGAATAGCTTCAATCGCAAATGACATAAAGTACGCAAATTTACGCTTTGACGAATTAAAATTCATCAATTAGTACATTTTGTAGCTTAACTTTTTTAGACTTATTTACCGTAACCAGTAGAATACACTAATTGATAAATTTTCGTTCTACTAGACTTAAAATATTTGCATTTGATACCATTTAGGACTAAAGCTGCTCATGTGCTTAAATTTTTTAATTCAGTATTTTCCAAATTCTAACTAATCAATTTATCTTATATCAGATTGAGATGGTTCAACCTCCATAGTTAGATTAAGGTTGGAAATGTGCGATTGCTAAGGTACACTAGCCTGAAGAGGTCCGAAAGCCTAACGGACGATACGTCACAATAAACTAAAATATTGCAAAAATAGTGTAAAACAAACGTTGTTTTTATTTTGCACACTATTACCCTCAGCAATCGCACATTTACAACCTTAATTTATCTTATATTGCAGATGATTTTAAAGAGGCACAATTATCATGTATTATATAAAAACATATGCTTATGTATTTAACTTCAAAAGTTTATACAATCTAAAGCATGCGGCAAAAATAATGCAAACCAAAAATATTTAACCTGAGCCATTTGAAAAATACTGACACACAAAGTTATCAAACTGAAGATAAAAAGTGGACCGATGATACCTATATAGACATTCTGTATTTGACGTACTGTATCAGTCATAAAAACGTGATGAATGATGCACTGTCGTAGTAATATTTTATTTGTTTCTTCGGTAGATTTTGTAATTCTAAAATTAATTAATTCAAACTGACTAGTAGTTAAAATAATGAAACCGTAAATCATAGTGTCCATAGAAACGTTTATGAAAATCCCAATAATTATAGCAGAACACTGAATAGCGCATGTAATAACAAATCCAGCAATGGAAGTATCATCATAAAATTGAAAGGTTTTGAATGGTAAAACGTAATCTTCTGGTCGTAGAGTAATAAATGGTAAAATGCAAAACATTACGCCAGTTGCTTGGGACAAACCTAAAATCCTTTGAAAAATGTTCCTAATTTTCAGTACATATTTTTGTAAAATAAGTTCCTCTTCCAAGGATACTGATTGGCACATTTTGTTACGAAAATTTCCTAATAAATCTAAGAGACTTTTCTGATGAAAAAAGTAATTCAAAATTTTTAAACACAATAAAACGTATGTTACCGTCAGAAACATTACGTCTACAACTTCTTCAATATTACTCCGCAAATGATATATTTCAATTAATTGCACAATAGTGAAATAAAATATGTTAGCAGCAATTAAAAATCCCCATAATCTTCTTAACAAAAATAATCCCGAAGAATTTTCTATCCAAAATCCACAATACGTAAGAATTCGAAAATTTAAAGGCAGAACATCCATTGCCGATTTTGCTAAATGCTTTTCTAGTTTTAGAATATAATAATGCGAGGTAGGTTGTAAACTGACTTTAGATTTTCTATAAAGTGACACGTCACGCTCTCACTCCAGCATAATTACCATATAATAGCCATAAGCAGGAAATTAGCAGTAGTTTGCATATTTAAATGATAATTGTTCAGTTTCAATGCGAGTATAGCGGGACACAAGGGTTGCAACTCTTCGACTATCAACAGCTTACATGTAAGTTATGTGAGTGATTAAAATGTTTTCATAAAAATTTCTACAAATATTACAAAATTAAAAAAATCATTATTGGTATTATCTAACATAGAACAAGTAAAAGATTCAAGAAAATAGAAGTTTTATAATTAAAAATTTAAAGCATAAAATGTGAAGAACAGAAAAGTTTATTGACTAAATAAATCTTTGCAGATATACTACAGAATACTTATGTAAGGATTTGTGCAACAGTACCTCCAGAAAACTCGGTTTGCTTGTGAGAGATGGATCCATTTGAATCTATGTATTCTATACATTTCACATGAAGACTTAAAGAAATATTAAAAAAAAAAAATACGTAAGTGACTATTTTATTTTAAATCTTTTCATAAATATAAAAAATGATTAAATTAATGAGCATGTATCTAAGAAAATGAAATTAACTAGTATTTAAAGTACCGCCTGTGAATACTGACATGATTATTATAACAAATTATGATAAAAATTGTAAAAAAAAATTGAATACGATTTTATTGAAAAGAAAGTATCATGTAACTTTCTAAACAGACAACTTTGCTCGTTATAAAATATTTTTTATCTGTAAAGAGTCTGATGGTTCCTTTAAACTCTGTCACCGCAAGAGGAATTTTTATCATATTGTTATAATCGGATGATTGACCATGCTAATCACTCTTAGCAACCAACCTCGTCTGACCGCTGCAAGAAAAATAAATAGTTCAATATGGTTTGCCAAATAGTGTTATCTAATCTACTTATTTCTTATTAATAAAGTTAGCTATTTTGTAAACATACGGATTTATGTATTTTTAGTAATCCTTGAATTCGGTCCTAACAATGCAAGAGAGAATTATCAGCAACTACAGGAAAGCTGAACGAAACGGCGTCAGTGAAAAGACATCGCTGGAAAGAATTACAAGAGATTCTATGACATCGCTCTGCTGAAGAAAAAGGGTACATTATTGCTGATCTCCGCACCCATGACGTTGAACTCGTAAGATCAAACTAGACTTTTTAACAAATTGTTGGACCATTTGTTATTTTTCTTGCCTTCTCAAATGAGGGTTTCAAGATCAGTTTTCAATCTAAGTATTTTACAACTTTATCCTATGAGCTTTTTACAATTAGTGTATCACTTCGGAGATACTTTTGTTGCATTTTGGCACTACTCACGGGAACTTCAAAACCGCGGACTTGAATGCAAATTATTTTTGGTTCAACAAAATTGTCGCATTCAGAATGTCCGACTTCATTTCCAGAAAATAGTTGAGCATATTATATTATATTCACAGCAGGGATAGTGTTTACGAGTTAAGCTAGGAAATCCGCCTCGTATCGCGTTGTAACTGGCAACTTTCTGATGATGGCAGCTACCTCTCTTGACAGCATTTTGCCATTTTAACCTAGTTGCTTGATCGGCATGTACTTCGAAAAATCCTAATTAATACACATTTTGGAAGTTCTATTCAAAAAGACTTTTAGTAAAGGTTAAATATATATTTATTTATATCTTTGTAAAAATACAAATGTAAATATTTTAAACTAGGGAGTATTACTTGTAAAAGTTGTATTTAGTAAACTGAAAGCTCCGTAAGAAGTTTTTACTATCTAAAAATAAATCATAAATAAAAAGTAAAGGTTCATGAAATTACAATTATTAAGGTAGTTGTGAACCAAGATATAAAACTTTACAAAAAAATTTTAGCATACTTCTATCATCTGATTATATAAGTGATGATATAAAGTTAACGTTTATGAACAGAAAAAAAATTGAGAAGTCAATTTGATATTGTAAATAAAGATATGATTCACAAAGAAAAAGTTTTTCGAAGTAATAAATTTTTTTAATTCTTTAATTTATTTCAACGTAAAAAGGCTCATTTTACTCGTTAAATAATTATCAAGAGATTCACCATGAAAAAATTTGAAAATAATTAATTTTCAAAAAGCGAACTCCAAGGTTTCATAAGCTCTTGTGTACTTGGACATAAACAATGGCTTTCATTCCTTGCAGATTAATTATTTCAAAATTTTTCCACAGCGAATCTCTAGATAATAGTCGAACGAGTAAAATGAGCTTCTTTACATCGAAATAAATTTAAAAACTTTAAAAAATTCATTATTTTCAACAACTTTTTCTTTGGTGAATCATATCTTTATTTACAACATCAAATTTTGACTTCTTAATTTTTTTTCTGTTCATAAACGTTAACTTTATATCATCACTTACATAATCAGATGATAGTCAAGTATGCTAAGATTTTTTTGTAATGTTTTATATCTTGGTTCACAACTACCTTAATACTTTTATCAATAATATAAAAAATACCCAAACATAAGTTTGCATAGTAAGATTACACTGTCCATGCCAAGAAATTGTTGATTCGTTTTGACCCATTGCAATTATACTGAAATAATTTTTTCTTTCTATTGGTGATAATGTCGTCCAATTACTTTTATACACAGCATCAGCTATACTTTGACTCTGGAAAGTACTTATACTATTCTGAATAAAGAAAAAAAAAAGAAAAAAAGTTAATTTAATACAATACCTTTAATTTTAACTCATTTCCAAACCAACAGTAGTAAAATATTTGGCACAATAAACAATTCAGGTATAATGTCAAAACATAAAATTCAACGCTGGTTATACTATGCTGTAAAATATAAAAACAGATTTTTTTAAAGTATTTTTCAATGAAAATCGGACGTTTATAATATAATATAAATATTAATAATCACAATATAATATGAATTCTTTTTTAATTCATAAATTTCATTTTTAATATTAATTGAAAAATGATTAAAAGTATTAGCTTTACCTGAGGTATTTGAAACAAACTGGTACATATTGTCAATAAACTGGACATAAATAGAGATATAATAGTTAATATAAAAAGTGACTGGACATGTTTAATAGCATCCTTAATCAAAACATGATGCTTGACAATTAATTCAGTTTTAAGATTTTCTTTTCCACCAACTATTCTATGACAACACAGATCAAATTGAGCACATGTCAAAATTATAAATCCACATACCATTGTATCTAAAGAAACATTTACAAAAATACTAATAATCATAGTAACGGCTTGCAGAAAATACGTAATAAAAAACGACGTTTGATTGTCCATGTCGTAAGGCTGATATGTTTTGAACGGAATCTCTATTTTATGGCTTTTCACTCTTAAAAGAGGTATCATATAATATGCAGTAGCTGTCGTCTGAGTTAAACTTATAAATATTGTATAAATTTTTGAGATAAACCTGTTGTAGTCAGAAATAATTTGTCTTTCTTCTGGTGATTGTGGTTGACAAATATCAGCTCGAAATATATCTAAAAGAATCTTAATACCTTTTTGTCGATACATAAAATTTATTAATTTTATACAGAAAGTTAGATATGTGAAAGTTAGAAAAAGACACTCTGTTAACTCGAACACATTTTTATTCCCGATAAAAAGCTCAATAACTTCCGATAATGTGAATTGAAAAATCAAAAACACAATGAACGTTTTGTATAACATTTTCAGAATCCAAAAGCTTTCAGGGGACGATTCATACCAGAGACCGAAGTAACGCAAAATGCGAAAATTCAAAGGTAATACGTCCATTACTGGCTAATTATTATTACAGGTTTGAGAAAGGGAGGAAGAACTGACATACGGGCTAGGAGCTCTTTGTAGAGAATATAGATAGATTTTCTACGTTCACGATTTTTGATTTTCACAATAACGTAATTATAAGGCATGCGCTATTCACTATACGCGTACTTCGTAGTTCTTGCTACATGAAACAATGTACCTTGCAATTAGGTAATTATTTCAAATACAAGGTATAGCGATTTCAGTGAAATCGATTTCCGTTTCTGCGACATTGATGACACTTTGCATATTTTAGATTGCAATTGCTTTTAGGCTCTGCTTGGATATATTTCTCTCTTTTCAGGCATTTACTACATATGCATAGTAATGCATAAAACAGTTCCGTCGTTTTTACAGTGATTTAATTAGTACTATTAGTTAAAAGAGAACATCATTGACAAATCATTTAAGTCAAAAAATTAATAATGACAGTTTTTAAAAATTATTAAGATCAGCTGTTAATTTAAATTAAAAATCATAAGCTTTTTTAGAAAAAACACGCTTTTGTTAAAAACAAAAGAACCATAAGAGCTAGAGTAACTTTTTTTCCTTGAAAATATTGGTATTTTTGTGCTCTTGAAAATGGTCTTTGTTCGATTCAAATATCTCAATCCTATCATTAAAAAAAAGTAAAATTAAATTTTTCAAAAATCGAA
>JAWWEM010010219.1:0-25866 GCA_035582935.1 Ormyrus thymus | reverse complement strand
CTTTTTTTTAGTAGTTTTTAAATCGAAGTTTATGTATTTCAAATAATTATTTAATTAATATTGATTTCAACGGAAAATACGTCGAGTTATATAAACAGTATTTCAGTTTTCAAGAAGAAAAGAAATGTAGCAATATTCATTGCTGCAATGTGCAATATATCGAATATTAATTGCGTCAACTATTTTGCATAAAATTTCTTCGATAAAAGCTTGCGAATCAGGAACGTTGAAAATGAAAATCATCTGCTGAATTTCGATGTAAAGTTAGTTTAAATTTAATAGAAAAAATGTTAAGTTTTTGATTAACTAAATTTAAAAGCTAAATATATTGCCTTTAATAATTCATTTTACCAATATGATTTATGCTTTTATAAATTACTTACAAGACTGTGTATAAGACGTTAATATTAATTATCTTTTTAAATTGGAATTAATATTAGAATTGATTTTAAAATAGCTGTTAGATCTGAATATAATAAATAGTTACAATTGCATTAAAAATTAAGATGTATAATAATTGTTTACGAAAACTGAAATAAAAAAATTTTCTAAGAAATTTCATTTTGTCTCAAATAATCATAGTACATTTAATAATAAATTCATTTCAATTATTAGCTCATAATATTATTAATTTTCAAAAACTTTATTTCAATTTGAAATCAAACCAACAAGGCGAAAAAAAGACGTCGCTGTACAGAGTGCAAATTATCAGGGCAAGAATTTTGTTTGCCTAATTTTGTTTGCCTCTCCGAGCGAGCTTGGCAATATATATATACCATGCCTATAGTCCCCAAGAAACGTCAGTCCTCCAAACAAAGTTATCAAGATTACATCGTTACCCTCCACCTTTCATTCGATAACAAGAGCTACGGGTTCCTTGTAATTTGCGCTCGCGACTTAATTGCACGCACGCGTTCTTGTCATTGATGTACGAGGCAATTAATATTAACGAGAGAGAGAGAGAGAGAGAGAGACAGAAGCCTCGCAGCCTGCGACGATCCGACGGCCGAGGCCCTCTTGCTTAGCCTTTGCTTCTTTATGAACCCGGCAAAAGAAGAGCCGGAGCCGTAGCAAGATTGATCGCTCCCGCGACAAGCCTGCAGTCTCCAAGCGGAATTTAATAAAACGGAATCGGTGCGTAAGGGACGTATACAGCGGGCTTGCGAGCGAGCCAACTTTCGAGGCAGTCGCCGTCCGTGGCGACCAGTTCGCTCGGCTAGATTAATGAACCGGGGAACGGCAACGACAGCGCGGCTCTCGAGCGCCGCCGCCGTCGGGGCCTTTAAAAATTAAATCGCGCGCTCGCGAAACTGAGATTCATTTGTCTTGCGGCGGGCTCCACGTCCAGGCGATGTCTGCGTTTTCATAGGGGAGTCGTTATGTGCTGTAAGTGAATCTCTGTCCCTTTACGATGTGGACCTCGAGCTTGCTCTTTCTATTTATACGAGAGTTCATTATTGTGAAAGCATTGTGCGTCTTTAAAATGTTTATGTCCCTGTGGCATTTAGTAGCTGCATCCTATGGATCGGATAAGAGTTTTTAAATCAGCGGAACATCTGCAGCAGCTTCCGATCAGAAATCCCGCTTAAAATGACATACTAATCTATGGAACTCTGGTTGGAATCCCATCTAATTTTATAAACTTTAAAATCACAATGTAAAACGCCTGATGTGTTACTCATTCAGAGTAGAACTAACAGCAAAAACATTTTACAAAATAAAAAAACTTGCCTTTACGTATTTTTTAAGATTTTATCATGGAAAAATAAGTTTGAAGGCCATAAGTTTTTGTTTTTGGATAATGGAATCTATAAAAGCACCAACAGAATAAAATTAGATTTTCAATAGGCAGCAACGCTCAGCGTAATTAAAGTAAAAAGAATTCAGTTCAGCAAGCAAAACGCAAGAAATAGCGAGCAATAGAGAAACGAGAGAGAGAGAGTGAGAGAGAGAGAGAGAGAGAGAGAGAGAGAGAGAGAGAAAGAGCGAAGCAGCGGAGCATTTGACCGCCTCATTAACGCCCGATAGTTCACACGCTACGCTGTACATTAGTTCACGCATACACGCCATACCTCAGTGTGCCGTGAGTACAGTGGATATAGCGGACAGCGGTGGAAGAAGAGCCCGTGACTATCCAGCCTGCAGGAAGAGCGGGAATCGGAGGATAAAACTGAAGAGCTCGCGTGAGACCGAGAGGGGGGGCGGCATGCACAACTTGCGCCGCAATACACAACTAGGACAATCAGTCTTTTGTTCGCGCGTTAACGAGGTGCGCGCCAGTCCGCGGAAGGAGGGACGCACGGGGAGAGGGGCAGGGAGAGCCGGCCGGCCACGTCGGCGATGCATCAATAAGTTTAGCGTGTAATCGACTGCTCTCTCGCGCGCGCGCCTCGTTATATCTGCATGCGAGCGCGAATCGACGGAGAGAGAGAGGGAGAGCCCGAGCTATTCTTTGCTGATTGGAGCTATTATTTTCCGAGCGTCCCGGCGCTTGATTGACCGATTGCATCGCGATCCGCTTTCCCGGAGGAGGGCCTCTTGCTCTCCGCTCGCGGCTTCGATGATTCATTGTCTTCCCGACGGGGCGGCCTGCGATTCTTATAAGGGCGCCGACGGGCTTTTTCGGAAAAAAACGAGAATTAATTGCTTTTCGTTTCTGTAATGATTTAAAAGCCAATCCTGCATAAACGCCCGTTTATCGAGACAAGGTGTCAGTCCGCTCGGGGTAAAGCGAGCGGAAGCCCATCGGAAATTCAGCGCAGGCCGCCGAAGACGCTGCAGGTATAAGAAAACTATTTCGAAAGCGTTTGGAAGTTGAAAGGAGGAGAGTTTTCAGCGAGTATAAAACAGCTGGGAAACTGGGCGAGAGAGAGAGTGTATATTAGATGAATACGTCTCCCTCCGCCTCCCTTTTTTCTCTCGCCGCGCGCCGCGCTCGCGCGACATGTTTTATGTATAACGATACGGCGCCGCCTTCCTCCGCGGAGCGGACGACCTTTTGTTTCTCTTCCGAGATACGATTATGAACTTTTCTTATTACTCGCCCGTTTTCCCGGGACGCCGCCGTGCGGCCCGCTCGCTCGCGTCGCGCGTTATCGCTCGCGAAATGGAAATTACCCCGAGATATCTGCGTGCGTCGCCCCCCCTCTCCCCCCTCGCCGCCCTTTTCGTAGACTTAACGACCGCCGTCGCCGCCCTCGACTTTCTCTTTGCGCGAGCTAATGCAGCGCGCGCGGGCTGCCAGCCGAGCCAGACTGTTTTTCGACTCTCGCGCAGACGACCGAAGCAACCGGCACTTTCCTTCCGTCTGCTAAGCCGGCGCTTTTTCCTTTTCTCCCCCGGGTTCTTTCGGCTGCCGCTTTCTTCCGGCCTTTAAAGGCCGGCCCGGAATGCAAAAAACAAGTCCGAAACTAAAACTCGGGGGGAAACGGCTTGGAATGACGCTCCCGCCGCCGGCGTTGAGCGCTGCGAACGCTAAATTAGAGCTTTTATTTAGATTTTCGGTTTATTGTATCATTCGCCTAACGTTCAGTCCTCCCAATTGAAATGCCGCCGTGAAGTAATTTTTTGAATTATTACAAGGGACAGATTTTCGTGTACATATAATTCTGCGCAATTTCGTCGCAAAACTTTCGAAGCGCAAGCAGAACGCGAAGGACCAGTCAGAAGGATCCAGCAGCTTTTTACAGTTGCTTGCTTGCGTGCCTTTCTTATCCTTGGGCAGAGGAGCATTGCTGCACAAGTGCGCCGCGGCTGTTCCTTTCTCCAGATTTTCACGTCTCGCTAACTGTGAGCAAAATTTAATGCTGCTCTACGTGCCGGAAAGTATGCAGAGATTCCCTCGTTATCTTTATTTTGGATATAGTTTCTTCAATGGTATTATTTAAATATTGTTAGAGATTCAGCACTAATTACGGTAAGGATTGCTTCAAAAGTGTAATTTATGACTGTTATTTGCACTATTACAACAGTTACCGGGCAATTTATTAATGTCATTATTTTATTCTAAAAACGTTTAGACATTAATAAAAACTTGTTAATTACATCGTAATATATTTATGCATGCCTGACTAAACTTGCTTATTATCACTTAATGATGTATATCCCAAAACCTCGTAGTTGATATCAAACATTGACGATTCATTTCTATAAAATTACCAATTATCGCAAATTTTGAGCTAATGTTCTCCTATTTATTTAAAAATATTAGCGGATTGTATATATAAACTATTTCAAGATCGCATGTCAGCGAGCATTAAAAGCTGTTTACGAATTCACTCGAGTATTTCAAGTTCTTTTAAGCAGTATATTTTTACCTTTGCGGAATCTTTTATGAGAAGAAAAAACTTACCGACATTGTCAACGCAAAAGAACCATTTTTAAGTAATTTTAGATACGATAAGAAAAACATTACTTTTCCGTACGGCTTAACGACCATCTTTTTCTACGTAGGAATAAAAAATTATGAAGGACGTTCTTTTCAAAGGTAAATTAAAGGTCATTTGAAGCTTTGATATGCAACTCCTCCGCAACATTGTTTATAAAATAATCCTTCATGAGCGGCGCATAAAAATGTAAATATCTGTTAATTTAATTAAAAGGCTCTGAAAACTCTCGGCGAAGACAGGCGAATACGCGCAGCCGGGCGCGCGCGCATTATCATTTATATACTGCATAATACAATTTTTTATACGTCGGACGTTCTGCGCTCGAGATTTTATTCAATATCCGCGCAGCGCTTTTTTCCCGCACGTCGCGCGCCCGGGCAGCGGGGATATAAATTTATTCCGAAAAATACATCCGCGTGCATACAGTGCACACTCTCCCGCGCGCCTCCGCATACATGCAATCTTCGCCGCGCGTCGAGGCGATAAAAAGGGTCATTTGAATATGACATTTTTCCGGATTTCAAGCTCGAAAATCGCGCCCTCTCTCTCTCTCTCTCTCGCCGGGGCAAAAAGAGACATCGACGTCGCTGCCGTCGGGCGCACGCGCACGCACACGCTTGCGTCTGCAGCGCGGCGGTGCGATTGTGCAAACGCAAAAGTAGCTGCGTGCTCGCGGGCCATTAAACCGCGGGTTTGGCTTGAGGCGGGCATCGAACTGGAGGGGTAAGTGGAAACTCGCGATCGTTCGATCTTTTGCCGTCTCCCGCTCTCTTCTTTCGGTCGTAAGTAAAATGATTGCCCGGATTAGGGAGGCTTGAAAGCGAACGAGGCTTGAATTGAAATTCGTGGAGACTTGTAGTTACCCCGATCCATTAAGGCCTAACCGTTATAACTGTTCTAAAAGAACGAACGATCGGTCTTTTTTCGCGTATATTTGGTATTGAGAATTTTGCTGAACTCGAAATATTTTACTAAAAATTTACTTTTAAAAACTTTCGTACCGACAGTAGGAAGAAAGCAAAACGCTGACAAAATATATTTTTAAAAATGTATTCTGAAATACGATTATTTATGTTACCTGCAGATATACCAAAAAGCAAAAACCTCTTGGACTATTCCCATTGTCCCACATAGTCTATTTGAAAAAGAAATATGCTTTTCAACCATATAATAATAAACAAGTTTTATTTTTAATAAAAATACAGTAACGGTATATATGAGTTTTAAGTCACTTTATTTTAGAAATCTTATAAATTCTTTCTGGATAATTGGGTGCTTGAATGGAATTCTTTTTATTTAATTATATATCTGTTTGATAGAATATTGAAAAATAATTGAAACGTATTGTTTCTCTTTTCAATTTAATAATCTTTAATAAATATATCGCACTTTGAAAATTCGCGTAACGTCACGATTGTTCACAATGTAGATATATACTACGCCGTGATGACTTCACATTCACAGCGATTTGTAATCTGTTATATCTCTGTTAATAAAAGTTAATAGTAAAAAAAAAAATACGTGTATATTTTTCAATATTCTGTCTGACGAGCCTAATGGAATATTTCGTCCAAGGACCCAATTAAAATCGTCAAATACAGATGTGCACTTAAATCTACGACAAAATAAAAATTTACCTCAGCTAATTCTCGCACGAACCGTATTACAATTTATTTCCTTCGCCTTCCCAAAAAAAGATATTAACGCCAATAGAAACGGGGGGGGTAAAGGAAAAATTGATTTCGCCCCTCGGCAGCCGGGACCCGTCAGCTCTCTAAAAAGCCACATCCTTTCCGCAGATCCGCGCGCGAAACATCGTTCAAGTGGCGCACACAGAGGCAAGACTCGCCGAAATCCCCGGAGCCGCGCGCCGCGCCATCCAATTTTCCGCATAAAACGCCGGGGAGATGCAAACGCTAAAGACTCGCGCACGCCTTGAGAGATCTCGCAGGTGGAGTCTGGCTGACGCGCCGACTCGTTACAGGGGTAGAAGACGTTTGTTCCGCTCTCTCGACCCTCCGGTAGGGCGTGCACACGTCGGCGCAAAATCAGGCGCAAAATTCTTCGGTACTTTGTTAGATAAAGGCTTGGGTTATCGCGAAAGCTGCCAGACTCGTGAGGGGTTTCATTTTTCCCCCGCTGCGCCGCCATTGCCTTTGTTGATTTTTCTCCTCGCTATTTTTATATTTTGTATCTGTCGGCTTTATTTTTGCAGGGAGCCAGCGAATACGTCGCTTGCTTCTCTTGGACAGACAGGCAAGGAAAATCTGCAGTGAAGAGATAGAAAGTTAAGGGCTCTCTTTCTCTCTGGATCTCTCGAAAATTCGTAATAAAGTTAAAAATGGGATTTTGTAATATCCGTTCAGAAACTTCAACAAACTTCGTTGGCTTGTAAATTAATAAATAATGTTGAACATCGTGATGTACTTATACTAGAAATCTTTTTAATATAAAAAGAAAACGTAAAAATCATGATATTAAGATTTTAACAATATGAATAATATTTAAAACAGTTTTTAAAAATTTAATTTAAGCGTTTTATTGTAAATAAATTAGAAATTGATACTTTACGTTTTAGTATTTATATTTTTATTTTTGAGCAAGGTTTTAAATCATCCTTTTTGCATGATGATTAATGCGCGTGGATTACACTATTGACAGAAAAATTTACAAATGTTTTCCAATTAGAGAACTCGATTGGGATTAATATTTGCATTACACCAAAGAGTTCGTTTGCTTTTAATTATTTTAAGCACCCCAATGAACCAATTATATCCATTCACGGCGTCAGCTTTGAATAGACAGTGAACATCGATTATTTTTGTCCCGAACTTTGCAAGATTTTGGATACACTGAAAAACTAAAGCCAGACAAATTTTGTGCTAATTAAGGTGGTATGTTGCGGTCAAAGTAGAGAAATAAATGACCGCGAGAAACTAAGAATCAGGAAAACGGGCAGTTTTCGGGAACAATTTGAGTAAAAGATTGTAAAGGGGCACGTCTACGATAAAATATTTAACTGAGAGAAAGAGAAACGAGGACGAGAAGTCCCTTTTCACTTCACAAAGGCAAAAGCTTTTTGCAGTGGCAGTATCGTAAATTTCATTATTTTCCTTCTCTGGCGCCTCGCGACGGCATGTAGGCGAATCTTCCTGTTTATAATTTACTGCGAAACGCACAGCGACACAATGGAGATTTCAATTCCTCCGCGAGCTTATCGTTTTATGAATTTACGCAAAATTCTATCTCCGTCGCGTCCGTTTTATTTTGCTCTCTCCCTCTGACTCTCTTTCTTCAGTATAACGTTTTAACAATTTGCTAAATTTGACAAATGCAGAAAGAATTTTCAGGCTAAAAGAGTAATTTTATTTTATTTATAGCAACGTTTCTCATTATTATATTTCGAAGAATAATTTATCGATGCATTATTACGTCCAAGTATTAATTTTCAAGTTATAAACATTTATTTTGCGATAAAATAATCGAATGAATAACTTTGCAAAATAAAATGCGATGCAGAATTTTGAATTACGACGAGGTGTAATAAATTTTCGCGAATGGGGTTTAAGCCTAAAAAAGCATACTTTAGTATGTATACTAAAATAACGGGTAAATTTTTGGCTACACTGCGATATCACACAGTCAAGTCAGACAATTATTTTACGGACATTTAAATAAGTCAGATATGTTAGCAATATCGTAGTCGAGGTTCAATATCTATACACGTATAGCTTTATAGCGTGTATATTTTGTTGTTCAATCTAAATTTAAATAGCCTTTGTACTGTTATAAAAGAATAGACAAACAGCGAGCCTCTAATACTTGACAGGATCGAGTTCTGCAGCCGCGCCGCTTGGGCTGAAAAGGAATTAGCTGCATAATCAAAGCAAGTTACCGGGATCGATAGTTCTTTCTTGTCACCCCGGGCATTGCACCTGATTAGCAGACCTGTTAGTAGCCCGGTGAAAATGTGCGCAGAGTCTTGCCAATGGGCCATAAAATATCACCCGATACTTTTTAAGCGTTAGTCAGCCTGGGTTGCTTTATGTGGAATTATATGACGATTCCTCCCGACACCCACTGCGTACCTGACGCGCGAACTTAATATTAGAGTCTGCGTTTTGTACGTGCAGATGTGTCTAATTAAACAGTTGAGCAAACTAATCAAGAAGAGGGCGGGGGGAGTCTCTCGAGCAATGACTGCATAGTTTTGTGACATTCATAATATTATGTCTACTGTTGAAGGAAGTCTATTTGTTCTTTGAATTGATGAGCAAATAATTTCTGCTGGTGGGCATAGTTTTTTCAGAATCAATTATTATTTTTCATATGCCATTGCATATTAGTTGTGGAATAAAAATTGAAATAAATGTACTCAATTTGATTTAGCTATTGAAATTTTATGTGGATACAAAAAATATTCTTGTTCATTTTTATGACTCGAATGTTTTTGTTGCATATAGTTTTACTGTATGAATAAAAAACCTTTTTAAATCGAAGAGCAAAACTTTGTACCTTTAAAAAAAAAAAAAACATTGCTTTTAAAGCTTTTTCATGTAACGGTAAGTAATATAATTTAAGAAAAAACAGAAATTACAAAAGCCGGAAACTGGAAAAAAAAAATACAAGCAAAGGCGGGTACGCAAACAGCAACTCTGTCGAAAAATTAGTCGCGTCACATCAGACGTCTACCTCGTCGGGTGAAACCTCCTCCTCCTTTGCTGTTTCGAAATACGAGAGAAATGCGAGAGAGCCATAATCTACGAGATTACGGAAGAGGAACGAGAGGAGCTTCGAGGTGGAACTCGGCATTTCCCTACTGTTCTATATACGTCTTCGCTCCGTATGACTAACGGCGAGCGCGACCGGATAACGCTGCCAACTGATGGGACGTCTTAAGAAAAAGACGCGGACGCGCAAAAAGAGGAAGAGACGGGGACTTTCCGTGCGCTCGCTGGAAGATGGAAAAAAAAAGAGCTCGAGAATATAGAAATGGGGAAGGATGCACAGCGCTTTCGCACTGAATAAGAGAAGGGTCGTCGTGCGCGGGGAGTGAAAAAAGGGCGCTTATCTGCGTACGGGAAAGTGATAAAAAAGATTGCAAAGGACGAGAATGGCAAAGCGGAAAATACGAGCTCGCGTACACATAAATGGCGAGGGAGGGGGAGACGCGAGATGGATGGAGAAAAAAAAACGGGGGCGAGCAGCTCTCGCAGCGGCGACTGAAATGACGAGGAAAAGGAGGTTCCTGTCGTCTCTTTCGATGGTATAAAAAATAGCCGCGAGGGCCGGGAGGTGAATGGTACAAATGTTATAGAAAGAGCCCCGACCGCCTCTCAACTTTTCGTGAACAGATTATGTCCAGATGGCAAAAAGAATGAAAGTATCGCGGTAGCCCACTTTTCTCTCCTTTTCCGCTCTCTTTCGCGGGTCTTCTTGACATACGGAAATTTTGGCTGCCTTCCAATAGTTTTTCGACTTTCTCTGTAAGCGGGATGCGGCTGAAAAGAGAACTGAATAAGGTTGGAAATGGAAAATTTTGCACAATTACTTTTCGTTAATTGTGTCAGTGGGGATGGAAAAATATTGGCCGTGCACATTAAATTAATTACTTGATCAAATGCATGAATTGCTGATTTTTAGAAAATTGCTCACGGCAATTGGTATATCAAAGTCTTGAAATAAAAGAAGCAATATGAGTTCTAATTATTCATATTGTTGCAGAAGAAAACAATTTTTAAGGAACATAACATTCGTTAAAAACTAATCTCTTAAATCTGGCGCAAACTTGGCTTTATTTGCATTAAGATAGCTCAGGATTCCGTGCACTTTTGACCACTTCGCCGAGCTAGTCAGTTAATGAATGCCTTAATGAAATTCTTGCCGGTGAGATTTCTCTAAGAGCAAAGACAACTCGACGAGTGCCGAGGACAGACGTAGAAATGGAGCAGGAGGAGAGATACCATCCGCGCAGTTAAGTATGTACATTTAGGGGCGCGGAGCGCACGAAAGAAACGTACAGGAAAAATAAAACAAAAATAGGAGAAGGCGGAGAGAGAGAGAGAGAGAGAGAGAGTCCGCAGTCCCGAAACTTCGTCGCTCCATGCTTGGGTCTACTCTTTGCCTCCGTCCAGTCGTTTTCCTTTGCTCTCTCGTCCTTGCTTTCCGCGAGGTAGACGCCGCGGAGAGAAAGCGAAGACGCTGCTAAGCTCTTCCCGCCCGACAGGAGAGAGTGAAAAGTCCAAGTTTTCCCGGAGATCGGAGCGAGGGAGGGGGGAGGATACAAACTCGGCAACCGCGAGAGAGCAAACTTGAAATGAATGCACGCACAGATCGGGGATCCCGCGATGTTATCCTCTATCTCTTTACCTCTTCCCGCTCCATCCCGATAAACTTATTTTTCCTCGTTTTCTGTGTCGGCTTCCAGGCCTTCATTCTTCTGCCAACGGAAGACTCGGAAGAGTACAGTGCCCCCCCCCCCCCTCCCCTCGCTACACTTTTGTGCTGTCTATTTTTCCACCCCTCGGAGCCGTCCGCCTAATTTCTCTGATGGTCGATGGTTCGCCGGAGCCTCCGGGCTTTGCTTTCATCCTGCGCGCGGCTTCTACTATACTAAATAGTTTATTAAGCTATTAGGCGATTAAAATTTCGATGAGGAATATGTGATCGATTAGTTAGCTTTCGGGGTATATCGAACAGAGTCCCGAGCAGTCTTTCAGTTCCGCGTTTTAATTATCTTAAATTTAGTTTAAGTAGATTGAATTCCTTGTTTTATTCGAAATCAATGCTGCTAATGACGAAATAAACGAAGCGACTACAGCTTGGGAACTGGTACAAAACAAAGAAGGAAATTTCCCCAGTGAAGATTTTATTATATAAATATCAGGATTAAAAGGCGACATAAGTGCACAGATACAGGAAGAAAGCAAAGACCGGGATCGATATGAACCAACATTTGAAGTTATAGAAACTCTAGTAAAGATTTCTATTGAACTAAGATTTGATTTCGAAAGACATTAGATATTATATATATATATAATAATATAATAATATAATGTAATATATTATTATATATTATTATATTATTACATTATAGCAAAGCGCAAAAAAGTTTTGTAAAAGGTTGAAAAAAAATGTTCACCGGAGTGGATAACAGAATGGCAGAAAATTTGGTGTTGTGTCAAAATTTTCATTTCCATGTAGTGCGGGTTTACGAGGGCGCAGTTTTAACGACGCTGCTCGAACTGCGAGAGATTCAGCCAGACCAAAGAGATAGTGAGTGCAGAGGGCATCTCACTACATACGAAAGCATCTCCACGGCTGTAAAGCCTCGGGCGAGGCAATTGAAAACTTCGGCGTATTTTATAGACAGTCCATGTTTATGCATGTTATTGCAAGGGATTCTTTCTCTCTCTCTCACGGTTGCTCTCCTTCTGGTCTGTTTCATACTCTTCCTCTTTATCTTTTTTATTTTACTACCCTTATATCTAGTTTGGATATTCTGTGTTTCGAAAACTTTCCAAAGTCCTTTATAAAGAAGATCAACTTCGTTTTTAACAATCAAGTTTTTTACCCAAAACTATACCATTTCCAAAGTTGGAATTTGATTTTTCTTTGAAGAATTTTTTTTTATACTTTCTAGATTCGTCAAATCTAGTAAATAACTTTTACAAACTTAACCTATAGTTCAAAAACTGAATTGAATGTTGATAATAATTTATACGATTAAAATGTTATTTTACCGCTTCTAATTATACTACTTCATTAACTCTAAATATACTACTAATATTCCAAGTAAGAATAATTTATATAGAAAGAAAAAAAAATGAAAAGTTAACATAACACTGGGTTAAAATTTCATTCTCGATCATGTATCGAACAGCATTGCTCGCCTTTGGTTGTCTGCTTTTGGACGGCTGCCAGCCGCCCACACAGAAAAAAATTTCTTTAAATCAAAGAAAGTTTCATTCCGGTTAATCGGTTAAATATTTTTTTGATTGAAAGAAAACATTCTTGAATTCAAAGAAAGCCCTTTTTAATATAAAGTAATTTTTTTTTTAAATAAAATTTTTCTCTTACAAAGACACTTTCTTCCCATTAAAAAGTAGCGCCACTCGCGAACGCCACTGGGCGAAAAGTAATCCTGCTCGTTGAGCGCTGATCCGAGGGATATTTAATTATTATAAATAGATATTTAAGCAATAAAGACGTATACACCACATAACCCCGAAGAGTGTTTAATGATTATAAATGATTATTTGAACAATAAATGCGTAGCCCGATACCTACGTAGGGGAGTATTTAATTGTTATAATCAAATATTTAAATAATAAATACGTATACCCAACAATCAGACATCCCGGGAAGAATATTTAATGATCGTAAATAAATATTTGAGTAATAAATACGTACACCTAACAACCACACAACGGAAAGAACGGTTTTTTGTCAGCACATACTTCAGATCCTCATTTTTCTTTGGAAGGGGAATCCTCCCATTGTAAGCCTTCTTTCGTTTGAATGCAGAGATTGGCTCAAGAGTTAGGTTGTTTTTAACGTATTTAAAAAAAGTATTTATTGGACTCTTTGAAGAGATCGTATTTTATTTCAACAGACTTACTCTGTGGAGAAATTATGATTTCACGGGCTTTCGAAATCTTCACTGGTTTCCAGTTGAAGTTTTGTGAAAGATTCGTGGAATCGTAAATAATTATTAATTATTATTAGCTGTTGGTGTATTCGAAGACGCTAGTCGCGCGTAATTAGGATAATACATAATGCATAATACATTATTATTCTCTGATTGGTATTCTGAAAAGGACCTTCCCAACGGTACATAGGAATTTGCAAGTACATATAAAAATATACAGAAAAATCCAAAAAAGAATCATTTTAAGTGTCGGGAACTTAGAGATAATTGAAATTCAAGTTTGCACCCCAAAAATCGCAAAATTACAAAGAAAATCCAAAATTAAACTAGTTAGCGGTACTTTTAAAGATAATTCGTGGTACCTTTCGATTTATTTTAAGAAAAACCAACTAATAAAGAGGATTTTAAATTATCTTTAAAAGTACCGCTAACTAGTTTAATTTTGGATTTTCTTTGTAATTTTGCGACTTTGGGGTGCAAACTTGAATTTCAATTATCTCTAAGTTCCCGACACTTAAAATGATTCTTTTTTCGATTTTTCTGTATATTTTTATATGTACTTTCTTGTGAAACAACTTCCGTACGCTTCCCTTTACAGGTAAATTCCTATGTACCGTTGGGAAAGCCCTTTGACTTGCTACTCTTTCAAAACTTAAAGAATATTTTGTTATTAGAATATTTACCGTCTTGAAAAACGTAATTTATAAAACAATTAAAATAATTATTTTCGAAAATAATTTAAAAATATATTATTATGCATGTTAGAAATTTATTCATTATATAAATTCAAAATATTTAACGGACGCGGCTTCCTTCATATATTAACATTAGAAAACATATCCCAAAGTTACAGGGAAATCCATTACCCAAATGTCGCACACTCTCCTTGATAGTCCTTTTATAAACATAAAATATGTCATAAATGTATTTAGGTATGCTTATATAAATAAATATTAAAAGAAAAAATCATTTATATTATTCAAATTATTAAATTCGTGCGGATTTATTTGATATTCATAACTTTCATTGCATACAACCATAAATTCACAAAGTAAACCAATTTTCTAAAATAGAATGGGAAAAGTGTACATACATAAACTTTAGTAATATATATGAATTTGTATTACAAGTTAAAGTTTAATAAATTAGTTTTGAAACATTCAAATCGACTGAGAAAGTGCAAATAAAAACTAGTTTTCAAAGCCTTCAAAGTATAAAAAAACAAATAATCATTGAAATATGAAGCATGACGTAAAAGCGCATAACGTCATGCAAAAGTCGAAGTTGAAATCATCAAAGCGAAGCGCAGAAGAGGACTTTCAACATTTCCTTTTCGAAAAGTGCATTGATCTCCGGCGCGCATTTTATCCGCAATCTCGCTTCGATGCACTTTTCGTTTTCCTTCCGATTATATACCATCGCCGGTGCGTCGCTCCTCTCCGCGCGGCTCACACGTAACATCGCATCGCATCTCTCACCTGACTTCGCTCCAGATACGGGGCTACACGCGAATCCTTTCTTTCTCTCCTTACAGGCATCCTTTCTTTGTACCCCCGGCATTCCCGGCGCGCATTTCTCCCTTTTCCAGTCGTCCGCGTGGATCGGCGCTGCTCCCTCCCCCTCTCGCCCTTTTCCAGGGATGCGTATACGCGGAGAGGTCGGGTGTACGGGAGGCTGTCTGGCTCGCTGCCGCTGGTTCCTCTGTGCTCCCCGCGTAATCCCATTCGCCGTATGCGAATGTCGATACGACTTCGCATGGGAATTCGCGATATACGCAGGCGTTACAACGGACAGGCGACCAAATTACGCCTGTTGTACGTTAGGTCTCGTACTGCGCTGCCTATCTCGCCGCTGCTTGTTTTACACACTCGGTAAGTGTACGTGTATCACTCTGACTGAGCTCCTGGCTCCCGGGCTGTCTTTTAATGAAGATCGACCTTGCTGAATTAAAGCTTGATTGAAACTCGCTCCGGGGCGATTAACAAAAATGAAGGTTAAGCGAAGATATTATGGGGAGGTTTGTTCATGCCGATAGAGGGCAAGCTATTTCGTGTACTGTATATTTTAATGATAAACGCTTTCGGGTATTAAATCAAGATTATGTAGATGGATTTCCAGATTAGAATAGTGTATTATGCGTAGATTTGATTGAATTTTGAAGACTTAAAGGAAGTCATCAGAGTATTTTATGTTTATCACTATGACGTTTCGACGTAATTTATTTATTTTCAAGTAATTACTTTTGGAAATTCTTCTGTTACTTGTACCAATAAAAATTACGAAATCAATCACTCGTAAACAACGTACTAGTACATGATCAATAACAAATTATTAGTTTGGCGACTTATCCTAATTACAAGGAAATTAAACAGATTTGGATAATTCGCGCATTCACAACGGAACGTTCTTCCGCATATATTAAGATTACTATGCCTACGCAAATTTGTTTTCACTTTGCTTCGTATTTGTATTAACTATTTTTGTCATACCGAGAAATTGACCTGAATGACTGTCTTACATAAAATACTTTGTCTACAGCGTAAGCGTTCGCTTCTATATATTTTATTCTGATGTTAATGTTACCCAGTAGTCGTTACAAACTTACTAGCGAGAACTATAAGTAAACTACTTTAACTAAAATTGAGCTTTTCTTTATTACAATATTAGAATAATGGCAGATAATAACTTTGACTTATAGTAGTTATTTTTATTTTTTTAATGTATGCTATTGATTTTTTAAACATTGTTTCTGCGACCACTACAATTTTATTTGGATATTTATACTTCGTGGATAAATTTTATAGCAAGTAATAAATATTTACTTATAATATTGTAAAATTCATAAATACAGTATTATGATAATTAAAGTATTGATATTTATAACGAGAAATTTTAAATTTATACTAATCTTCATTTTAATATTAATAATTTGCGGAATAAATTATTCAAAGAATTTCTTTCTTCCAGAAAGAAATAAAGTCAGATATATCAGTATTGAATTTTATGCGTTTTTACAAATTTGCTTTAATTGTCTTTTTATATAAAAATTTATATTTATTACAGAAAAAAATAATTGACTATTATAATTCAGTTATTTTATATTCTTCTGTTAAGTTTTGCAAATCAAATACAAAATGAATATAAATACAGTTAATCAATTATTTTTGTAATATTTTATTTTATTTTTCATTTATACTTGTAACTATTTTTAAAATTAAATGAATGTAATCGGATTATTTATGAAAGTTTGGCTATTATTTTTTAAGATACTTAAATTTAACGTTTTTTTTTTCCTGAATTCCGTAATTAACCGCTAAATTAATCGCTTAATTAAGCATGTATGTGTATACGTGTTCTCGTAACTTAAAAGCGGTTAGACCAATTCAAACTTTATTGTTGCTACCTAATTAATATAATGGAACAACAAAATTAAGTTTAAGGAAGCTAAGTATATTGGCAGCGGTTTTCTGATTTATTTACCAAATGAATTTGTCATGCAATTTCATAACATAAATATTTAATGTTGGTTTTTACACTTCTCACCTCAATCTGCTTTCATATCATCGATGTAATTAACTTTTATAAACAATTAAATTTTCTTTTAAAATGCATGTATGATATACTACATGTTACGGTTAAGACTAACGTTTAAAGACTTTGTATTCTTTACTGTCTAATTTTTGAATCTAATTAAATATAATATATAGAATATAGGATTTTTTTCAAAGAGACAGTCGCCTTGGCATAGCTAAAAGAAGGAGCTATGTTTTTAGCCGCGTCACGGCTTTCGAAGAGGAAGGTCCGTGGACGCAGACTCTCCTTTTTTAAATAAATATCTATAGGAGACACGGGGTGAGAGGTGCGAAGAGGCCCTCTCGCGGACGGATGGCATTAAAGGCGATCGTCGCTATGGAATAAAAGTTTGCAATTGTTTGTTTTTCTAGTTGCTAGACATTAAAGAAATTAGATCTGATGTACTTTGACTGCAAACGAGAGAAGACATAAAAAAAAAAAAATAAATTTATAAAAAAAATAATTCAGTCTTTACTTTTTTTTCGCGCCTTTGGTTTCTCTGGAAACACTACATCTCACGCAGTTCCACGCTTTAATAAATTTACCTCGAAATCTTGCATTAAAATAATAATTCATTAAAAACTGTGCATTAATTTAATTAAGATAGACCTTTTGTAAAATTCATCGCGAAAGACGATCAATCACCTATCTTCTAATAGACCTTATAATTAGCTTGTCGTCGTACTTTGTATATATACTGTATTATATTACATATACTGTATTGTATCAATATTAGGAGAGTATTCGGACTTCGAGTCATGCATCTTGGCACAGGAATGTGAGATTTTTCGAAAAATGTAGGAAATTCGGGTTTAAGAAAACGTAAATATCTCGATCTTAATAAAAATCTTACCGTAATCTATGACAAACGTCAGTTTCTCTCCATTACTAATAAACGTCTTACTGTGACCAATAAAATATGAAAGTGCGTAGCAAAGGTTTCAATTTGAGACCAGTTACTTTAAAAAATCTTGATTTATTCCGAAGTTATGATTAATTAAAGAAAGCTAATAATATTAAAAACTGCGCGTAATTTTGTATATTATTTTAGTAGTGTGTAATTTGGAAACACTAGTGCTTTTTTAATGTAACTAATCTCAAAGCTTCTGGTTTTTCTTTTGTTATTCAATAATTTAAGACTGTTTTTGAAACATTTAAGTGTTGTTAAATACTTAAATTTACTTAAGAATTTTCAAAAAAGGCTTATATCTTCAGTAGTATATACGTATATCTTAATAAACAAAATGCTCAGACACACGTTTTACTTTTTAAAAAATACTAACTTTCCTTTCCCTTATTTTATAATCTGGTGACCGAATTTCTTCTTCTTTTGTGATACGTTTCATAGTAAAATCAAAGCCTTTTCTAGCCCCCAGAAAGAAAGGCAGAGCTACAGTAGGAGAGAGAGAGAGAGCTATAGGAGATAAATATTTACAGACTCCGTGGCAGTGTGCTCTAATTAACTCGTGCACTCTTTCTGCGAGTCCGATAGCCCGCGCCGCTGCTTTCCACTATGTCTTTTCGGTTTTCGGATTCTATCTGGCTCCTCTTTTTCTTTGTCCTGTTTTGCTATTTATGACTTGGCTGCCTATTTCGTACCTCGTATTTCTCTTTTCCCTCCGTTTTTAGCTCCGCTCTTCATTTTTGCCCTACATACATTATCCTATTTCTGTATCTCCCAGGTATATAAGCTTTAGCAAACTGCTCCGCCATTTTCCGGGGTTCGTTTTAATTATTTTTTTCCTCGGCTTTCGCACTCTCGGTACCGGCAATCGCCATATTAAGTCCTCCTCTGCATTCTGTTTCACTCTTTTTGCGCTGGAGGAGCTTTTTTTTTACTTCATTAAGAAGCGATTTCGCTCTCCTCAAGCGAACGGCTAACTTCTCTCTTCCGCTTCTTTTTTGGGATAGCGGCAGTTCTTTCTCGCTCCAGCGCACTTTTAACTACCCGCTATGGTTTCTTTCTTGCGAGTCTATTACTTGACTTCTTCATTTGCGCTAAACTATACATTTCCCGCAGTCTTGGAATTAATTTCGCATCTTTGTCCGGGAGCTTAGTCCCTTCTAATCTTTTCCAAACTGCTTATATGAAATTCATTCGATCCCCTGCCAACCCTTTTTATACCCTACAATACTCGATATCACGTTCGGTAATTAACATATTACACAGTGTTTATTCCGGTACTATATATCCCCGCCTCGCTTTTTCATACTTTACAATTCCGAACTTTCCTAAGCTAATACGAAACTTCCGAAGGCGACGGTAAATTTCATTACTTAAAAGAATCAATATTTGCCTTTTATTTAGCGGGCCTCACAATATACAAATAGCCCCTCTCCGCCTTGCTGCCTCAATCGGGAGGGATGCTCTAATCCAAATATTTACTTTAATTTCCTTAGCAAGTTTCTTTCCTCCGCGAGGCAGACGAGGAAATTGAGCTCGCCCATTGCGGAAGTTGGGTGCCGCGAGGATATTCCGAGTCCAGAGAGTGCTCGCGCGCGCGCGGGGGAGGGGCGGCGGCTGCCTAATACCATTTGCGGAAGATCACGCGAATTAACGGCTGAAGATTCCCTTACACGCGAATGTGCGCGGCTCCTCGCTTCGGCGAGCCAACTTGCCGGGGCTGTATGTGGGGGGGCGGTACCGGATGAGAGTCGCGTTGCGATTTGATTGCCAGAGAGAGAGAGAGAGAGCTGTACGCCGAGGTTCAAGCGAGGCAATTCGCGCTCAAGCGATTGGGTATATCCATTTCCTCGTTATAGCTCGATTACGGAGATTTATAATAATGAAAAGCAACAAACACATCCGGACGGCGGGGTATTTTAAAGGGTTGGCGGGGGGATATTTGTAGCGAATAGTTCTTTAATCAATCCCCAAGAGTTTTCAGAATTCTGCAAAGCTCCTTGACTCGGGAAACAATTTAGAGCGGTAATGCGCGAATGAATCTCGTGCTTTTCGATTATTCCGCATGATCCGTCGCACATCTCGCACGCAATTAAACTTTACATCACCGAGCCGGGCAGAAACATAGGGAACGAAAAAAAAAAACTGTGCCAGAGAGAAGAAAGGGGTATTTACGAAAGAAAAAAGAAAAAAAAAGAAAAACAAGAGAAACGGGAGAAAAGCGCAGCAGCTCGAGATGCAGGAGTGCGGCAATTCAGCGTCGAACAAAAGAAGTGCAGCCGCTGCTGTCGGTGCGCATTTTGTGCTCCGTCGTGTCTCGTGAATTCCTGCCTGTGCGTGTGTGCGCGCACAGAGAGAGGGAGAGTATTGGCGGAGGCGAGCAGGAGCGCATCGTAGGTGCAAATTGAAACTGGCCATTTGTAAATCGACTCTCGTCCGTCGAGTGTTTATCGAGTCGCGACCGTGGGAGTGAGACGCGAGACAGAGCCGCGAGAGAGGAGGGTCGGCCGCCCCCGACGGCTTAACCCGATACACGCCGCGCTCGACCCCTTCTGCCAGCGGGTCGCCGCTCCTCCGAGCCGATATGCAGTCTTTGCCGAGTCCGTTCGACTGGCCGGCGTATACGTACGCCGTAAATTAACGCCGCAGCCCAGCCCTCTCGCGACTCCGCCGCCGGTCCGCGTCGATATAACGCAAGCAGGTGGACGGGCGCGCGGGCCGGGAAGCCGCGGGCGCTGCGAGGAAAAAGGGGAGGGACCGCCGGCTTCCTGGATGCCTGAATAGACGGGAGGGAAGGACGTTGAGGGAGAGAATGAGATGGATGGGCGATCATTTTGGGTAATTCGCGGGGGATGGCTGTGTCTGTATTTGCTTGCGTCGTTGCGGCTTTTAAAGTTTGATTCTCTGGAAGCTATTTGATATTTTTCATGATTTGAATTGATTGAACAATTTGTTTCCATTGAACAATTTGTTTTAAGAATTTCATAATGATAATGCTTTTAAACTTCTATTTTTCACTGCCTTTTATCCATATTTTCATCTGGTCTTTTTGATTGTTGAACTGCGGAACATATAGAGAGAATGATTTATTGTGAAAAATGACTCTCGACAGTTTAAAAAAGTTCAAAAAGAAGAGAGACAGAGCAGGAAAAAGAGACATGTCAAAGAAGAAATAGGTGATATTCGAGAAAAAGTAGTAGGTATTGGAAGTCAGACTCTGCTTGTTTGCGGTGACCGGAAGGAGAGTGGAAAAAAGTTTAAAGTCCATAATTCTCAAGGTTCGAAGTGATAGCCAGTAGTGACCTGCGTGTAGAATGCCGCCTGCATGAATTCTTTCGGCAAGTAGTAAAAACGGAGGGGCAAAGAAAAAGAGAGAAAGAGAGAGAGAGAGAGAGAGAGACATAGAAAAGAGCGCAGAAACACAAGCCAGAAAGATAAGTCGAAAAATTTACCGAGGCGCGGCGCTGTGGACGCTGGCCGTTGGCCGCTCGTTTATAATGATTTTAATGGCGAGTGAATTACGCCCCGCAATAACAAACACCTGTACTGGCCGCTCTCTCCCTCCCGCTTTGCGCTCTCTCTCTCTCTCTCTCCCTCCCTTGCGGGCCCTCCAGAGCTCGCCCCGGACTTTTTTCTCCCGAGAGTTATGTGACGGCGTTTTTCACCCCGGCGTCCTTTTTTTGCGCGTCTCGGGCTCTCCGCATCCTGCGCGCTCGAAATGAAAGCGCGATCGATCGCAAGTGTATATGACGAAATGAAAAAAGGATCACAGCCCCCCACCCCTCCCCTTCTTTTGCGCCGCCGAGTGTAATAAAATTTAGAAAATTTAATACATTTTTCCAATATGGGACGTTTTATTGCCCGAACTTTCTTTAATGGCGTCTTTACACTTTTTCGAGCGGGGCTTTTACCTCCCCCCGATTGTTCCATAAAAGAGATTGAGGCACGCCGAAGTCTTGAGGAGCCCAAATGCTGGCCTGCACAAGCCGTTCTAATAAGCATATTGTATCCCTTTTGAAGAATGTTAAATAAAATTAAAACTTTTCGCCGGTCGAGGCTTTTGTCACTGATGTAGGTAAATGCTCGGGTAACTGGGAAAGAAAAGGAAGGTGAGGACGGGACAACGTTATGACAAGACATTATGCTGTCTGCTTCTATTTTCATAAGAAAAGATGAAAGCATAACGCCAGCTGATGCCTGATCATCGCAGCTGACGCTCTACTCAACGTTTGAATAATATATGTACATGAATACGTATATATATAGATATATATAAATCTTCAGGAGAAAAATTGCTTGCTCTGTTCCTTGTACTTGCAGCCTCATTTTTTTTGGTGCTTCGATTTCAATATTGAATCTTGTCTCAAGTTTTTAAATTGTTATTTTGCTTCCTCCTTAGAAGCTCCGTGATAGTAATTTTTGGAGTTATTGTCAAAACATGTTATAATTGTATTTTCAGGTGTCAGGAATAAGAATAAATGGTTTTTTCAAAAATACCTGTATGTGTGTATTATACGCCTGGATTTCAGCTTCTACTGAACGGATTTTCCTCGTTTATGGCTCATTTTTTTTTTGATGACGGGTCAAATATTCTTTTTTTGTTTCGTTTATTCGTTTTCGTTAATTTTCGATTTTCAAAAAATTTTATTTTATTTTTTTTTATGCTAAAATTGAGATATTTCAATCGAATAAAAGCGTTTTAAAGAGCATCAAATTACCTATAATTTAAAGAAAAAATTTTTTCTAGCTCTTATGGTTCTTTTGTTTTTAACAAATACGTGTTTTTTTCAAAAGTTTATAACTCTGAAATTAAATGATCAACTGCTCTGAAAATATTTTTAGTAATTTAGAATATAAATAGCTATAATCTGTAAAGAGTTTCAGTCATTTTATAAACCAGTTTTTGAGTAAAAAGCTGGAAACTAAAAAAAATGCCTTTTCTAGGTCCAACGACTACGGGAGAAAATGGATTTTGATTGAATTGAATTTGTGGAAAAAGATTAGATCTTTTATATATTTCGATCTGCACAGCTTTTCAGCTTATGAAAATTATTACGTCCAAAGATATTAAGGTTTTATTTATATATTTTTTTTAAAGGCTGTATCTTATAGAATAATTGGTCTTTTTCAATGGTCGACAACTTATTTTTTTCGTCTTTTACTAAATTTTTAAAATTCATTAACTAGTTTTGGTTTTATAACCATTTTAAATTATATATCGTATCGTGATTATATACATAATATAGTAGTCATATTTTTATTATTATTATTTTATTGTGATTGTTTACATTAATGCCATCAATATAGTTCAAGTCAAATAAGCTATAATTACGACAGAAAAAATGACTTGAACGTTTTTGAAAAAGGTAACTTTTCGTGTATTTAGTAGGAATAAGTTGCATTTTTATTTTCAGAGCTGCATCAGCATGATTAGAATAAATTTCAGATCCTCGTACAAAATGCTCTTTTATTCAAAAAGCACTATCCTGATTAAGACAAATTGCATAAGTATATTCGGAATACTTTTAAATTGAAGGTCCGTTTGAAATTGGAGCCTGCTTAAAATTCTTCGCGCTACCTTCTTGAATAAAATTTTATTGCGCTATCTTAAATTAAAGGGAAGCCCAGTGCCGCATGAACGAAAATCCATTCGCGAGCGTTCTGTTCATTGCTTTTCGTTATCTCGGAACATTCCTGTAACCGCGTACGAATGTCTCGTCTTATCAGTTTCGCGAACGACGTTCTAACTTCAAATTCTCCTCCTCGACCTCTCTCATCCTCCGCCGGCTCTATATCTCTCTGTCTTTTCCTTTGAAAATGCGTGTGCCGCATGCGAAAGGCATTGTTTTCTCCTGCCTTTCCCATCGCGTTTGATCTCAAATATATTTATATTCATGCCAGGATCCATAGAAACAACAATTTAGATGTTTTAAATTTCGTTTACGTAAGATGTGTAAATGTAATTTTAATAAAAGAATGTTTCAATGTTTTATTCAATGTGGAAACGTCATTTTGTTAGTTGCAGAGAAGAAAAGTTGCTCGTAAATTCTACCTAGAAAAACATCTTTATTTTCAAAAGTAACTTAAAAAACAATGAAATTACAAAGTTATTACAAATGACTAATAAAAGTATCCGAAAATCCATTAATTTAAAAGTTTTATCATCGAACATTCATCGCGAATTAAAATCGAAGCTCCGCTCATTAATTCGAGCCGGGCGGATAATGAAAGCATTAATCTCGACGCAGGATCGAACGCACGTAAAGCAATAAATCGGAGCCGTGCGCCGGAATCTTTTTCACGTTCGAGCGCGGAGAAGCGGACAGGCGCGGCTGCACGGCAGGGCTAAGAATCTCTCTCTCTCTGCGAAAAATACAAAAAAGCAGCGAAGCCGAGCGACACTGGCCAGGCTGCACTTGGCCATTCAGCGGTTCCCGCCCGCGGCTTGCTTTCAGCGCCCGGAGGCCGCGACGCCGACGCCCTGGATTTATAGCGTCGGGACGCTCGTTTTGTATCGTTATTCGAAAGTCCGAGGGGGCGGCTGCCGGGCGCGCCGAGAGCCCGGGGAAAGGAGCGAGCGCGAGGGAGCCGTACAAATGGTCGCGGATACTGATTAAAAAGTTTTTCCTCTCCCGGCGACTGCTGCCTCTCGCGTGCACGTGAAATACGCGAGCGGGTACACAGCGCGCCGACGGACGTGCCCAGAGCGAGCCGACTCCTCCACCTTCGATTCGCGCCGGGCGACGCGGAGGCGCAAAAACGGGAGAGCCGGGAGGGAATGTCCTCGGGGGGCGGGGAGGAAGGTGCGCCCACCCTCTTTTATTTCGCCGAGCGGTTTTCTATTTTTGGTGGCCGGGCTTTTGTTTTCTGTTTATGCCGGGTGGTATTGCCCGAGAGCTCGATGTGAACTCGCGCGCGAGCGCGCACTTCCGATCGCGGGGTGGTGTGCGCGTACGTGTGCCCGCCGCAAAATGAGAATCGCGAATAATATGCTTGGGGCTATAAGTTTGAAAATTGGAAAGCGCTCTTGTACGGCGCTATACAATCTCGGCTCTCGGTGTACAGGTACGCTTTTCTATTGGATTTTTTTGGTTTTAAGCTTGTGGTCGAAACTTTTAATTGAGCAAACTTCCGCGCGTGCTATGCTAATCTTGCAATTGTTTAAAAAACTGCTCGTTGTTTATTTCGGAGGTATAATGCTAATCAATTTCGTTTTATTGCAGAATCCGCGTATAAGCCTCGACGCTTTATCGTCCTTTTGAAAAAGGATCCCCCTGTTTATTTACCGCTCTAATGCACAGGGCAAAAGTAATTTTTGCTCGGACGAGCAAGCCCGCTGGATTCTCATCGGGATACAGTCGGCGGAAATCCTCTTACTTTTAATTCGATCGCGCGAGAAGGCTGCAGAGCAGAAGCAAAAGAGAGCGAGAGCGCGTCCCGGGGCTTCCCTTTCATTTTCCGAAATTCGTCGCCGCGCGCAATTCGAAAGCAGCGTCGAAACAAACAGTGCGGCGGCCTCTCCCTTTTTTCGCCGGCCGCCTCTCCGTCGCCACACCGAGTCGCAGAATGGGCTTTTATCCTTCGTAACCGAGTGGGCGATTCCTCGTTAATCCGCAACGATACTAACAAATGTAAGCGCCCCGTCGCCCCGTGTGTATTTTGTCCCCCTCCCCCTCCCTTCTCTCGTAAAGCCATACATACACGTCGAGCCATCGGCTTCTCGACAAGCTTCATTTGGCAACGCGACGCTTCAGATGTTAATTAGTGTCCGGCCGGGAGAGGGGAATTTTGCTAGTCCCGCAACTCTCTATTTCATGCTATCCGGGGAAAACAGGTATATACACATATATATATATACACGTTTGCGATAATTGACCACGTGTCCCATCTCGCACCTCGTGGTGGGGAATAATTTTTTGTTTTTCTCGTCGGCGGCACTGTCGCGAGTAATTAACTAATACCTCGGCGGGGTATCTGCTTTTGTGCGAGAGCTTTCTGAGAAAAAAAAGTAGCTGGGAAATTGTTCGAATCAATGGAGAGAGCTCTGAATGGTTAGTGATGAATGCGTGCATTACGCGAATGTAGTTGCAATATGGGCTCCTGATTGTACAATACCTACAGTGCCCTACAATTGACATTAGTAATTGGACCGACAGTACAATTGCAGCTTTTTAGCACTATAATCAATTTATTGTCGAACGCTAATATAATTTGGTTTTAGTTTTGGATAGAGTTGTGAATGGGTTTTGGTGGTCGATTAATGTTGAATATTAATACCCTGGTAGAAATCTTACGTAGTTTTTGACTAATGAATAGCCAGAAATGCGATTTCTGGTTTAGTTTTGGCTAGT
>JAWWEM010010188.1:0-25876 GCA_035582935.1 Ormyrus thymus | reverse complement strand
TGCATACACTTTATCACAAAACATAGTAATTTTTAGTAAATTTATAGTAAATTTTGATATAACATTTTTCTCAGTGTGTGTGTACGTCCGCGTGCCTGTTTGTCAATTACAGTCGGTTTGCGTTTGCGTGAACACGAGTTTCAAACGGCATTTGCACCCTGGCTCTCTAATTACACAAGGAGATCGTCAAGAAGCGCAGCCTTCGACTTACGTATATAACGCGCCACTTTTCCCGGACAAACACGCGCGCGCAGCTACGCCGCTTCGAAAGGAGATGGAATTAGCCGGGCTTTCCTTGTTTACCATCTTTGTGAGATTTCTTCGCCCTTTATTTTGGCCTTTCTCGCTCTTAATTTTCACCTGAAGTGAATGCAGCTGCTCGCACGCTGCAAGTGCCTTTGCTGCAAGTTTCTTGTGCACGCGATTCTGCATTTTCTTAATCTGCATCGCCAAAAATTTGGAGACCTATTTTTTTGTTTAATAGATTAATTTTAATGAGAGGTTCTTTTTTCAAACTGGCTACCTTTTCGTATCTGTGAATGATTTCTACAAATCGTACCTGTAAATGATTTCTCACTAAACGCAAATAAATAATACCATCAGCTTACATCGCTTTGTACAAAAATCATTTTTTACGCTCATAATTCAGACTCTATCCGAACGGAAATGATCTCGTTCACAAAGCCCCAATCACGAGAACATAATGTTAAGTCGGTAACAAACTGTCAAAGTTTCATCGATTCAGAATTCTCATACACATGCATCCGTGTCATCGTCAGTGCCGGCAGCGGCAGCAATTGCAAGCCCGAGCTGGCCTCGGGGTGGGGTAGAAATCGCGCTGCGTCAAAGGGTTTGATAATAGGGGAGAGGAGGATGGAAGTCAGCCGCGCAAGACAAACTTGCACCCGCGAGTTCGACGCGTTCTAATTGAGAAATCAAATTCGGAGGGCGTCCCGGGCAGCCTTCCGCACGATCAACAGCGATTTCGACCCTAAAAACGGTGTTTGTTGCCGCAGTCACGTAATTGGATCGCATATCGAATTTTGACATTGATTATTGAACGGAGAGATAGGGAGAGAGAGAGAGAGAGACAGGAGTGTCTCGAGGGGTTTGCAGGATTAGTTGACGAGAATGGTAATTAGTATGTAAATGGTTATATATCGGCTTAATGAAGTAACCCGAAGGATTGACGGCGATGTTTGCCGAGGGAGTTTGCGTCGCGACTGATAGATGTACTTTTCGAGGAGTTTCAAGTGGGTGGCAAGAACGTATTGAGAGCCTTTCTTTGCGTGTCGAGCAAACTTTATGAGATGCTGCAAGTTTACGCTTCTGCTGCGAGGAGTTCCTTTTGCGAAGCGCTTTTTTAATCTGTGTAGCGTGGAAAGCGCGTTGGGGTGATTTTTTTTTTCGTAGTAGAAATATTTTATTTTTCTAATCTAGTAATTTAAATAAATTTTATAATAAACTGCATAAGACTGTTTATTTATAATCAATGTCTTTTTGTTCCAGGTGAGTTCACAATGACCCTACACGAATTTTACCTACACGGGTGAGTAAGATAAAACATTGAATCATTATTTACAATGATAAGCATTGTACATTTTTATCGAAAGAAAGCAAATGAATTTTCTTAGAACTCAACCGCATTTTCAAAAATACAGATTTTTGAAGATTAAAATTGAAATATTTTAAACATTTAAAAAATGTTTGAATTAATAAATAAAGCATTTAGTAAGCGTGCCCTTAACAAAATCTAAAAAATCAGCTCCGAAAAGCCTAAACTTTAAAAATCCAGCCTCACCCCCGAGTCTCTCACCGATTTCGTTTTATTCGCCGCTTAAAACGACCATCTCAAACAATCTCGAAGGGCGCATGCAGGAGGAGAGAGAGAGAGAGTGAGAGAGAGAGAGAGAGCGAGGAGTCTGGGCTCGCGGGTTCTCACAGAAAACTGCGCGTTTATTCCATCCGTTAAAAGCCTTCCATTCCCGCTATCTCTATCCCTTATAGCGTTTCGGCCGCGATTTTTACGCTCCGCCTTCCTTCCGTTCTATCGTGTCGCTCGCAGGAGCTCTCGTTACATTGTGTATTCATGCGACGCGCAAAAAGGCTGCCGCTGACACGCCGATCGGATCTCTCTCTCTCTCTCTCTCTCTCTCGCTCCTTGCACCAGCCGGGCCTTTGATAAGTCCGGATGCTGCCGCCACTGACCTTTTTTCTTCGCAAAGAGAGCTGGAATTGGCTTCGTGCCGATGGCCCTGATTCCAGTTTTGACGGTTTGCTGAGCTTTGACTGACCAATATTAAAAGTAGCAAGTTTCGGAAGTTTGATAATTGATAGGAAGTGGTTCCGTTACTTACTGACGTTGCAAGTTTATTATGATAATAAACCAAAACTTTGGGTTAGCCTGTACCAACTATGGTATAAAGTAAATGAAGAATTAGGAAATTTATCAACAGTATTTTGTTCGTTCTAAAAGCATTTTCTAGAAAGATAAATAGAGTAAAAAGTACTACGATGAAAACAAGGTTCGTTAATACAGTTCATGTTCTGAAGTTAAAAGACTTTTTGTGGAAAAACAATTTTACTGCCCACTAAAACATCGTCTTTTATGCTTCGTCTTCTTTTTAATTTAAAAACGGGTTTTGTTAAATGCTCGCGATGGAAGTAGAAAAATGTCTTCTCTCAAGTAAGTTTAAAAATTGTAATTTATCCCTCTTTTTTTTTACGGTCGGAAAGAAACGGTTAACTTCGTAACGATAGCAAACGCTAAAAAGACTAGTACTGTGCAACGCGAAAATGCTTTATCTAAAATATACGAATTTTTCGTCTGCTCCGCTACAAAGAGAATTGAACAATAAACTTTACATAAAAAAGGTCAACCTCAATTTTTAAAATACTAACTCAATTTCGAAAGTTAGGTTTTCCGCTTTTATACCCTTAACAAGAAAAAGCCGCACGATTGTACCTGTAAAAACTCAATTTAAAGGGACGTTTTACAAAACTAAATAAGTGAATGAATGTTGATTAAAACGACGCGCGGCATTTAATTCCGATTTATTCTTTTGAGGACATTACCCGATTCCTTATAAAGACTCGTGCGCGCATAAGTTAAATAAGAAAAACGCGGAAAGCAGCTAGACAGAGTTTCGGAGTAAAAATCGCGACAAGATGAATATGCATCGCTTAAAAAGAAAATTTGTAAAATAAAGAGAGAGAGAGAGAGCGAGAGAGACGCAGGACATAAATAGTGCAAACAATGTAGCGGGAACGTGAAAGCGGGGAAGCAAGATTTACAGTGAAGATCTCCCGAGAAAAGGACGAGCGCGAGTGGAAAATGCGAGGAAAGTAGTATAAAAGCGAGGGGGGAGAAAAAAGGGGAGAAAGACAGCGTTTCCATACAAACTGAAAGAGCGCCCTTACGCAACTTCATCGTAAAGTTAAAAGTAAAATTTGCCTGCAAAAGTAGAGGCCTCGCGAAAGAGGCTTGAAATCGAAGCTGATATTTTGCCCCCCCCCCCTCCCGGACTTGATTAAAGTCAACGGAGCGACCTTTCTGTATGAGCGAGAACGCAATTTTACGCCTCACGCCTTCCATTTTCCAGAGGCGAGTCTTATTCCTGTTGCGTCTTTCAATCTCGTCGCTGTTTTGATTTATATCTCGATTTCGGCGGTACGTCTTTGTTAGGATATTGACTGCTTGGAGTGGCTGAATTCGGGGCTTGCGATGTATCGATTGCATCGGCGGCTCTACATTCGGGGAAGTGAGAATTGGCGAAAATGAAAAATCTTTGTTCTTCGCATTGACATGGAGGTGCTGCAGTGTGCAAAGTGCTGCTTGATAGATTAATATCGACAGTTTCCACTTCTGCCTTTTCTATTCGTCGACTTCCGAAATACTTTACAATCGCGCAGTACATTGGCTTCGGCTATACCGACAATTTTCCGTTTCGCATTTTAGTGCGAAAGTATCGTTTGAAGTGAGAATAATTTTTAGCCTTTTCAAAGTACTTGAAATAGGTACTTTTTTTATAGATTATGTGCTTTTTCAAAATACTCAAAATAGATTCTTCTTTTATTAGAAACTACAGTATGTAAATCAAAATAAGTGACATTTTTTATTCTTGTAAAATGAAGCTGCATGGAATGATGTTTCCTACTTATTTTAAAAAAGAATAAAATTACATTAGAAAGAGACACAACTATATTTTGAATTAAGAAATGCTTAATCTAGAAATCCTATAATGACTAAACTAATAGTATAAACAATTTTTGTTCCTAGATAGGCGAAAGGAAGCGTAGAAACGAATAATCTAGTTTTTGCAATAATGGTGTAAAATTTTACTCTTACGTGTCATTGCATTGAATACCAACGTGTAAAATTTTAAGCCATATAAATTGAAAATTTCGAAGTATAATTCTATAGCCAAGGCTCGCGAACGTCCACATTCAGCTTCAAGTAAATCGATTCACTCGTCCAACAATCTTAGCACGAGCCATAACCCTAAAACTATCACTCAGAAGCAAGCACGCAAACGTGCAATACGGCCGACGAAAATTCGAAGTCCTCCCCGCGCTTTTGGGACTGGCGAGGACGCTTACTCTCGTCTTTTACGAGCAGGCGCGAGCGTCACTTTATTACTTTGCGCCCAACTGCGGGAATCCCAAAAATGTTCGACTTGCTGAAGAGGCTATTCCGCACTCTCTCGGCGACATTTTCACGGTTGGATTAACCGTTTCTGCGGCTCCGGAACAGCATCTGCGGCCAGAATTCATTAATCGGATATTAGTTTTAATTGTTTAATGCTTATTTTTCAATTTCGGCGAAAGTTGAGGAAAATTATGTATTTTGTTTTCTTGTCTTCAAAATTAAAAATTTTCATTAAAGTAAAAAGAAATGATGTATGATAAAAATATAAAGTGATATAGTATAAATAAAAAAAGTTGATATAGATCTATTTTACCGATAATATATTCAAACATTTTTTGGAAAACATTATAGATTATTAAAAATCTGATGCTGAACATGCAAGATTAAAATGCGATCATTTTCTTCGGAAAAGAAAGTGATTTGTAATATTTTTAATGCAGATAAAATCCCTTAGCGGGACATGGCTCTTTTCTGAAAGTATTACTTATCTCAGGATGCAATAAGAAATATGCTTGCACAGTTTATTTTAAAATGTACGTCGTATTAGATATTGTTTTCACATTTATTAAATTAAAAATGTAGACTCTCATCTTATCTTAGTGAAAACAACCTTTCATTAAATTTAATATTTCATGTTTCTCTGCCTGTTTAAAAGTCGATGGACATGAAAATATTTTCAATCTTATAATAAATATAAGTAGATGCGGCTGTCTTCAAAATTTTGACAAAACCTAAAAATAAAGGAACGACTAAACGTATAAAAGTTACATCAAAATAAAGATAAAAGAAACACTTTCGAAATGTCGATCTCCTTCAAAATCCAGATTTTACTACATTCATACTGAATAGAAAACGATTAAAACAAGAGCGCAGTTTTGAAATCCGGCTTGTAACTTTTCGGAGACGTTTTACAAAAAATGGATTACCAGATTTATCAGGAGCTGGATCCAAATTCGCTGAATGAACTCTGTCTAATTTAATGTGACGAAAGCGCTTATAATACATCTAACCAACAATATTCTTTACGAATGTCGTCGGCCGCAAATTGGAAAGCCGCAATCGAATAACATATTCCGCAAAATTAGCAGCCGCTTTTGTCGAATCGCTGACGGCCGCAAACCCTAAAAACCCCGGAATTCGCAGCTCCGAATGACGATCCATTCCCGGGCCGTGAGCCTCGGCGCATAAATTCCCGCGACGCCTTCGCTAAGTGAATCGTCACTGCCTGAATCAAAGTCGACTCCGCTTCGTCACGTACGATCGTTTAGCCACGCTGTCCGCCCGGGGCGCATTCCTTTCTCTCGCTCCCTCTTGGGGGTGAAATTCGTTTGGAATTCAAGCGGAGACTTAGTTTCGAGCGAGTGCCTCTGGTTTTTTCGCTGCCTGCCTCGCGAGTCTGTCATTCCGGCGGAGGGGAAGGGCGAAGGGAGTCGGACTTGATTTTCAAATGATTGGGGGGAGACTGGGGACTGTAAACTTTAGTTTTTGCGAGTGCTTCGGGTTGCTTTCTCTAAGAGGGCTGTGACGTTTATTCTCCGAGAGGACTGGTAGCGTAGGGTTGCTGAAAGTTTAAATTTGTATTTCAAGAAGCTGTCTTAACTGGTTCATACAAAAATTATTAAGCCTACTTCTGGAAAATGAAAATTCCTTTTTATTTTACTAACTTTTACACAGCTTAGCCTACTTTTTTAAATTTCTTCCGAAGTACTACTTTTGATGCTATCTAGCTTTGAAAAAAGAAATTTGAACAAAACTCTGCAGTGCACTTATTTTTTTTTTTTTTTTTGTTTTCTCCAATTAACCTTAAACTCTTAAAACTCGCGTAATTTATTGGCCAATGAAAAAACCTGCACCGTTTCGTAGTGAGAATCCGCTATGTTTTCCAACAAAAAAAAAGCATCCGAAATAAAATTGACGATTTCTCGAAAAGAGACCACCGCGCCGTAGTCCAATATTTAATTGTTTACGACCGGCGGTAGGCGACGCGCTCGAGCTCGACACGGGCACACACTCGGGCCGATCGATCTGCCCGACCCCGCTGAAGGGTGCGAGGTCGATGATACTCGAAGCACGTGTAGCAGCTCTCCTGCCCCGCCGAGGCAGAGGCTCGGGCGCGACGCAGGCTCGAGAGCAGCCGCCGCTCTCGCTCTTGCCTTTGCCGTCTCCCGCTACTCTTCGCCCACAATGCCGCCTCCGACTCTTTCCGCGCGTACGCGGCAGCTTCTCCCGCCGCGCGGCGAAGGAGCTGCCGGATCGACGCGTTTTGATGTCGCGTCCCTTCGCTCGAGCTGCAGCTTGGCCCGTCTGCTCGAGAGTTTTTCAGAAGCCGCTCGGGATGTTTGTTGGCTCGAGTTGCGGTGGTTTTCCAGGGAGTTTTCTTGGATTTTGTTAGGCTGCTTTCGGACTAAATGCTGAGGATGTAATCAGTCTGTCAGAATTCATTTTCTTCGTACGAAAAGTTAATCTATAAAGTCAAATTCTCCTTTAAAATGGAAACGGATTTGTTGTGGAACACCTAAAATCTATTTATTTAGTTTACGTGATCTTTTGAAACTTACATTTGCATTCGAACTTTGGAACAAATATTTATACGAAAATACAGTTTCATGGCAAGATTGTTACACGAAACTTTCGTAAAACTTTTAACGGTATCACATATGCAAAGTTCCCTCTTGTAAAGCAGCTTTGAATTGAATCCTGCGGTCTTGAATTTCAAACTTTCTCCGAATAAGTGTTGTATTGGAAAAATTTTAAACATGATCACCTGCATTTATTATTAAGAAATCTTTTGTTCATTTTTCGAGAGTTCTAAGACAATTTTAAAGTCGCTTAAACAAGTCAATACATGTCAAGCAGCCGTCTGGAAATTCCAGTTAATCCACTGAAAACTCTTCCCGATAGTTTATACTATAAGTGAATTGTCCATCGAATATCAAACATCGACTAGGACCTGAAAGTTTGGATAGTGAATCTATATCTAGATTGCAATTTATGTACTATCCGACGTGGTAAAATACGTCAGTTATAGAGATGTAGCTATAAAGTGACTGACCAATCGAAAATCACTCTTCTGTTTAAGCATCCTTATTTAAACTTTTATCGAGAAATAGTCGCAAACAAATAGCCGCCTGAGCACTTCGGCGTGCAGCTCGCACAATTCGCAAAGCTCGTAAAAGGACATCTTTCAGCTGCAGCCATCCATTATTCGAGCGGCCCCGTAAAAATTCTCGCTCGGGGCGAAGCCGCGCGCATCACATCTCAATCCGGAGGCAGCAATTGAATGAAAGGTCCAAAATTACAGTTTCGCAAGAGCGGAAAAAGAGGATCGGCGGCGGCGGCGGCCGCCCGCCCGCCCGCTTTCCGTAAAAGAGAGGATAAATTGCGGATAAGACGATAGAAATTGCGGGATCACGGCGGGCTTTTTAGCGGGGCGGGCGACAGCGGAGCGGGGGATTCGCTTAAACGAGGAGAAAATAGCTCCATTTGCTTTGCAGCCAGCGGTGGGGCAAAAGCGGGGGAGGGGGGTGGGAGAGGTGTAGAGAGTAAAAAAGCGCGCCGCCGGCAGATTGGACGCGGGGCCGAGCCATACATAAATCAACGGCCATTCGAAAACACTTTGCGCAATAGTTTCGCACGATTAATCAGACTAGCCTCCGAGTAATCAAAATTTCTATTTGTTCCTCTTTCCGCTTGACTCTCTTCCTCTTCCTCCCGAGCGCGAGAGGCCTTTTTTTCTACTTTTTGATGGAGTGCGCGCTTTTAGCTTTTGCGTTTTTCGCGTATTCGTTCGAAATTTTTTACGTTAATTAGAAATTCTTCCGAGGATTCGTTCGTCGGCATTCGTTGTTTTTATTTTATTTTTTTTTTTTTGAAAGAGGACTTTTGTTAAGTGTCTGGTTTGACTGGTTAGAAACAAAGATTGTACGCAATACTTATTTATAATAGTAGTTTTCGGTACAAGTGCGAAAATTTGATTTTAGAAAAATTATACAATTAATGCTGCAAAGAAAGTATAAACTGCAGACTTTACTTAATCTTTTTCGTTACGTATCGTAATAGCGATAAATTTTATTGATATTTATCTCTTAAAATGCAGTGTTATTTACGATGATTTATTTTTATTGTTCCCCAACAAAGTGACATTAAAATACCTTTATCACATCAGTAATCAATTTGTACATCTTATTACAGCGATACATTTCAAAATTGTCCTTTTTCGAGCCAGAATAAAAAGGAATAGAATTCTCAGCTGTCGCGCTATAACAAATTTTTTTTTATAGCCGCGAGCAGTCGATATTTCATTTTTTTTAACAAGCCGCGAACAGCGACTCCGCCGCTCGTAAATTCTCATCGCCGATATCCTCGTCCCGAACGAATAATTAATAACGAACTCGCGAGAAAATTTCCAGCCCGAACGAATGTCCGATGCTTCGTGCTACTTTCGTACAAATGCATATCTATTACGCTTGGAAAACGCGTTTATTTTTAATTCCTCGCGCAGAATAACGCGAATTACGTTATCTTCGTCGCAAAGCCCATTTCTGAATTCGATTGTCTGCAAATGGATTAATCGTAGTTTCAGGAGCATGGTTTAGTAAAGTGCAGCGTGAATCAGAGAGACAAAGTTATTTCAAATTAGTGTTACCGAATCAAATCGAATTTCGTACACAGCAATTAGGCGTGAGTTGGGAAGTGATGTATTTATGTAGGTAATATTTGCTTTGGTTTGTGCAGAGATCATAAGGGCAAATGGATTTCAATATTTACGTAATCATTACCAAAGATCGTAATATGTTTTTCTAATTAAATGTTTATATAAACATATTTTCTCGACGAAACCTAAAGATTTTTAAATCTTCAAGTTACATTTTTGATAAATAGTTTTAAATAAGCATGCCACACTTGAAGTTGGTAACAGAATAATCCAATTTATACATCACTTTTAATACTGCCATCAAGCAAACCCCTCACCATCAGTCTTTCACAAAAAAATTTCAAAATCCTAGAAAAAAAATAGCTGCAAAGGCAAGATACGAGAGCTTAATAAGACTTCCTTATTTATCAATATTAATTGCGTGCACAACCATCAGGGCGCGCTCGCATTATATCCCGCCTCTCGCGAAAAGTTACATTAAACGCCCGATGAATGCGTTACTCCTCCGTATTAGAGAAACGCAAGATCATCACAGAGAGATATTTCCCTCGAAAACACGGCGGTATCTTAATTTTACCACGAATAATCAAGCAAGCATCTACGCTTACGAACACGATCACCCGATCAGCGGAACATAAACAGGCGCTCAAGAGATATTAGGTTACTCCGCGCTGATTTAACCTAACCTCCAGCTACCTCGGCGCGCTCAACGCAAGAGCTGCGAGCGTTCACTGAAAAATCCGGCGATCGTCATCGCGAGCGCAGATGATCGAGCACTGAAAAAGTTTTCTATATACAGTAAACATCGTTATTTCCGAACGAAATATATCCCCGCCCCACCGTGCGGATCGATCGTCATCGCGCGCGACAGCGGTGTCAATTTCGCACAGAGTGGAGACCGCTGTGTTATCTTAGCCCGGGCACACACGCGCCCAGCCAATTTCTGAGACTTTGAAGAACCCGTGACAGTTCGGGATCATCGATTGAGAGGTTATATCGCCCGGGACCGGAGCAAAGAAACTGACGTCTTCTCCACCTCCTGGGATGTATTAGCCGCGAGACGAGAGCTGACTTTGTAGGGAGGATCGATTTGGTTTTAAGTAAATATTTCGGGACCCGTCGCGCTGAGGTCGCTGAACTTCCCCGAGTGGACGAGAACGAAGATATTGTTCTTTGACAGAGCTCGAGGGAAATTGTTCGATTCTTTTCAGTGATTATTGCCTCGTCTCCGTTTAAATTCTGCTTCGAAAAAGTACAAGCGAAGAAATAGCAATTTTAGACCTCGATTTCAGTGAGCCCCTCCGAAGTAGAAGACACTTTTTATCGCAATTAATAATCCACCGTTAAAAAATGCTCAAAAGGATACTTTTAATGATCCCCACTCGGGCGAAATTCCTCGGCGATATTGCACATCATTTTTCCGCACTTTCCCTCGCAATATTTCAGCGGAAACTCATAATTTCATCAGGCGAGTTCCGCGCGCTCGAATTTTCAGCGACTCATTTCCCATCTCCGCCCCCTTCCCCCTTCCCCCCAGCTATCTCCCAGTACTTTCTCCAGCCTGCTTCTCAGCTCGGGGTTCATTGTTTCGGACCGACTTTCTCGCGAGGAGGCCTTTTGATTGCGTTCCCTCCCTTCTTTTTTCACAGCCCTCGCCGCCCTTTTCCTCTCGCCACTCGTCCCTACTCGTAAAGGGTCTGCGAATATTTAAATTATTACCTCGTTAAATTATTACGACTCGCGTTAAGTGTCCGAATGAAAGCGCGCGGCGGCCGCGAGGCTTATGCTTTACTGCGATGGCTTATCGATATTCGCCGAGTTTTACAGCTAAGATTGTTTTAAGGGCCGCGAGGCGGGCTGAAATGAAATATACCGGGGGAGCAAAGGGCGAATCGATCACTTCTGCGGCAGCGTTTTTACAAGCCGTAAAACCGACGCACTGATGGGAGAGGGAATCAATTGACCAGCGGGCCTTCGAGGTCTGCGAGACGCCCCTTTACCGTCGGAATTCCGTTCTTCCCTTCGGTCTTGGAATGCGTTTGACCTGCGAGGATCGACGACTGGAATGGCTTTTGAGGGGTCGGATTTTATTTTTTAGAAAATAACGTAGATATTGATTTTTCATATATATATATATATATATATATATATATTTTTTTGAGAAAACCGAGTCTTTTAAAATTCTTTAATAAGTATAATATTTTATTTTAAACAAAGTGAAATGTGAAAGAAAAATTAGGACAAAAGAGAGAAGAAAAGTGAAAATTATGGGCTGCCGCGTAAAATTCTTTTACATTATTAAATTTTCTACCAACTTCTTCTTAACCTGAAAAAGCGACTAATAATTACAAGTTACTGATTAAAAATTTTATGAGAATCTTTAGGAACTAATTTCCTTTTTCCTTCGTGCTGTAGCAAATTAACACTCATTCGATCGTTTCTCATGTTGTTTTGGTGTAGTAACGTATCGATGAGTCTGGTGTTGTATAAACATAAACCAGTCTCCCTTGAGAGGGAGAGAGGAAACTTGCCATTCTAGAATTTGTTAGTTCAGACGCTGCTTTAGCTACTTTCAAAGCTTAACAACTGGCTCTACGTAGCTTAAGCCATAATTTTCCGTAATACAACTACTTAGAAAATCGCACTGCTTGTATTGCTAAACGAAGGAAGCGATTTATTACAACTTACAAGAGAATTTAAGCTATCACTTGTGTAATTCAAACAAAAATTTGCCGACCATTCAAACCATAAACGAAATTTCAAATCTTCCATAATAAGCCTACACTGCAAATCAATTGAAAAGTAATTTTTTTACCTCATAATCGCCAGATAAAACAATACATGAGCGACAAAAGTCAACGCAATTTCTCGGCGCCTCTTTGAAACCGGATGAGCGGCAAGGCGCGCAAAAACCTCGGCGAAGCTCAGGCAGGAAGGCAAGCAAGCAGGAAGGAAGGCAGGACTAAGTCGGGGAAGCGCGAGCGTTGTTCCACAAATGAGTTATACGAGCTTTAATAGCTTATTTAGGTGCGTGTCGCGCTAAAATCAGTTACGAGCTTTCCTGGCCTGCCCGCCGCCGCCGCCGCCGACGACGACGACGACGGCGGCGCTTCATTTCGCGCACAAGAGAGAGCTCGTTAGACGCTGCAGCGCAGTCTTGTGAAAGGGAGGCGAGAAGCGCTCCCGGGAAGAAAAGCTTAGCGATGCTCCAAATATCGCGCGTCCGACGATACCGGCGAGCGAATGACGGCTCTGCCGAGCGGCCGTGGCGTTTACGGTATTGTAAAGACGCGATACGCGCTTTTGCGAATGGCGGGAAATAAAACGGAATCTTAAGCAGCCCGTAAAGCTCGCCGCGGCCGTTTATGAATGTGGAAAAGAAGCGTTCGATGCGTTTTAGCTGATTGGATCCTCTATCCAAGAAAACTATTTTCTTTGGAAGGATATCTTAGAAAGAAACAGGCAATGCCCACTGCTGCTTCTAAACACCGAAAGCGGCCGCTATCCGTGATTTGCATTTCAAGCTCCGGGACATCATAAAGTAAAAAAGCAGCCTCCCGGAGGAGAGTTCATCGGCTACCCCACTGACGTACCTCGGCGATAGTCTCGAATCAAGCCTCGGAGATAGACAGATTGGTCTACAAACTAGGAATACTCTATCGCCGAGATTTAACATTCTCGGAGTGTTTACGGTGCGGACCTTCCCCCCCTCCCCCGAAGAAGCGAGCGAGAGAGCCAGACACAGAGAGAATGCGAGCGCTCGGCTTCCCTCGCGTTACAACTCAAATACCGGCTATGCCGCGGCAGTAGTTGCGCGTACATAAGCCAGCCGGCGGAAGCTCCCTCCCTCTCGCTCTCGCGCGCGTTCTGTGTTTGAATTCCGAACTCGCGCGTTTGACGATTCACCGGGCACTTGGAATCCAAATAAGCGCAATTTCGCTTCAATCGTTCGGTCGCTGCAGCAGCTTCGCCGGGACGAGCCGCGCCGAGGCGGAGGGGCCCCCTTCCGACGCTGCTGCTGCCGCCGCTGCTGCCTTGCTCCGGAAATCCGGACGGCGCTTTTCCAGCGACTCTCGACAGCTGCGCGGCGTCGCCTTGCATTTTCGGGCTTACGCGATTAGCCGCTTCAGCGTGCCCGCCCCGAGCGGATACGCTCTCGCGGTCGTTGCCGACAGTTCTGAATGATGTTTGCCGGTATTTAGCGCGATTTCGACGACTAATTTGAGCAATTAACTTCCTTGAAAAAAGATTTCCGAAGTCAATTTCCGTTTGTACCGCTGGAACGCAAAATTCGAGCCTCTAATTATGTCCACTTCCACGTGGCCAGGCTCTTGCGCGAGTCACATCGTAAAATTGCATATTTATGCAATATAGAGTGTCGGGAGCGCTTAGGGATGCCAATTCCACAAGTACTCGGTAAACCTGTTGCATTTTTCATAAAATACCCAGTCCTGCTCCGCCATTGCCTTCTAATACAGTCCTTAATTCGATTTCGGCACCCCCTCCCCCCTTCCCCTGAAAGCAGAAGGAGAAAACACGGCTCCCTCGCGCTCCGTGGAAGTACAAAAGCACGCGGGAGCAGGAAGGAGAAAGAGAGAGAAAGAGAGAGAGAAAAAAGATGAATAGCGGTCTGAGAGAAATCCCTTAATTTGTCCTAATTAGCGTAAACTGGCGTTAACGAAGATTCCACTTTTGTAGAATTAATTAAGGCGAACTTTCTCGCGCGCTCCCTTTTTCTCTTTCGCTCTTCGGAGCCCTTAGCGAGAGCCGCGTATACGCCACGCCTGTCTGCGGGAAAAAGAATCGGGACGATGAGAGTCCGAATGAGGAGAGAGAGAGAGGGGGGGGGGGAGGAGCCGGGAAAAAATGAATGTGGGCTACGAGGACCGACTGGGGCGGAAAAAATTTCTCTGCAAATTCGCAGGCTTTTTCGCTTTTTTGAATGACCGTTCCTCTCTCTCTCTCTCTCTCTCTTTTATGCACGAACAGAACTAATTCTGTACTGCGCGCTTATGCGTTTAATAATGCTATTGTTATTAAGTAAAAAGTAGTACAGCCTGCTGGAAGTTTCGTTATAATTTTATCAAACTTTCGCGTGGAATAGAACTTTTAATATGTCTTCAAAACAGTTCAGCAATATTATCTTGATTTATTAAATACGCTAAAAATGAAAGTTTATTTACAATACAACACTATAATTTTCTCCTCACAATTGCATATTGTGAAAAAAATTGTTTCATTAAGTACTTTATGTGTTTATTAATCATAACGCGGTTTCTTTATACACAATTGAAGTTTATCGCGTAAAAATTGTCAAACGATTTTAGCAATCGCGTAAATAAAATAAACGTTGATGCAATTCCCGCTGATATCAATCGAGAAAGGATTATGGAGAAGAAGCAAAGTAAATAAAATAAATAAATAAATAAATAAAACCTGCGGAAGAGAGATAAGAGAGCGGAAGGATCCGCGAGAGAAAATAGCGAACAAAAGTGAAAAGGAGACTCGGAGGGAAAGAAGCGGCGGGCTAAGGTTGCACTCCGAGTAAATTGAGGAGGTACGGAGACGCGAAAGAGTTATACATTTAGCGAGAACGAGGCGCTGGAGGGAAAGAGAGACGACGGGGACGGCGGCGGCGCCGGGAAAAAGAAACGGCGAAAAGCAGCGGAAATCTGGCGAAGCGCTCCGCTCTCGCCGCCGTTGAATATTCATCTATTGTAATTAACCCCGGCTCGGACTGCGTGCCCGGCCAAGATCGTTGACTCTCTTTTCCCTCCTCCTTCTTCGGCGAAACTTCGCCCCCAGGAGGGAGGGGGGAAGAGTCGCTTCGTAAATTCGATAGTTTCTCCTGCCGCTGCACCTCTTCCTTCTCTTTTTTCCGTTTCATGAATTTCGAATGGTTCGTTATTCGCGGATACGGAACTTCCTTGACAATTAAGACTAAAGTCCACCGGCTGAAAATCACCGGCCGGAGGTGCTGGAAGGGGTTAAAGTTTTGTATATTGATTGATTTCCATTTGAACGCCTTCTCGCCGAGTGCTGGAAGCTGACGCTTGGTCTTCTATCTCGAAAAAATAATTTACTCTGGAAACTTGGAATCAATTCGAAATCGAGCGCGAATCGTAGAGCTTCAAAACCTGCAATTAAGATAAAAGAAACAAGCTCTCGCGTGCATTTTTCCTCTTCACGCGTAAGAATGAGAACAAAGGTGGCGAGCTAAGCAGAAAAGAAAAGACCTTTTACGCATTGATATTCGTGTTAGCGAGAAAGTACTCGGAGAGGAGCCAAGTACTGACTCGACTAGTTTCGATTCGTCGCTCGGAAGGAAGGAAGGAAGGAAAAGGGGAGTCGCGCCGCGCGGAAGGACCAACTTTTCGAGGATGCGCCGAGAGCGGTCGGTTCGGAAGCGGCGGTGCGCGAAAAAGTGTCACAAAGAAAGCGGCTTCTCTCCTTTTTTTAATCGGCGAAAACATCCTTTCTCCGGCTTGCTTTTGTGTCTACTAACTGACTAACATTCAGCGAGACGGGATTTTAAACCGCGGCGGAGGTGGATTCTGGAAGGTTCGTTGAGACAGTTATTTATATACGCGGCGTTTTTGCTTCCATTTCTGGGCTTGTTCTGTGAGGCTTTTGTGGGCTCCGCGCGTTCATTTCAAAAGGAGGTAACCTTTAAGACAGTTGTTTTTCGGCTTACGGAAAGAGAAGAAATATTGTACAGGCGCGCTTTATTTCTTTCACCTTGGGTGACATTGAAAATAAAAGTTTTTTTTATTCAAAGCAAAGAAATATGCAGTCGGAGTACTTTTGACGGAAAGAACAAGCATTTAAAATTTCAAAATGAATTCCAATTTTATTGCATCGTGTCGGTATGGCTACCACGTTTCATTGATTATACAAGTTGAAAGTATAAAAATGGTTTCTTCGATAAATAAAACAAATTTCGCATGCTAAAATAAATCCAGTACAAAAAATGCAGATTTCACTTGGAAACAGCAATCGACGGAGCAATCAAAACTCGGCGTCGCAATCAAGTCAGCGAGCCTTTCTTAAAGTCCCCCCTCGAGGTGGCGCAATTATCGATTGTCGTCAAAAGCGAAAGGAAGCGAAATCGAAAAAAGTAGGGGTAAGAGCTCGTTAATTCTCGGCTCGAGCGGGCAGAGAGAGAGAGAGAGAGAGAAAGAAAAAAAAAAGCCGGCCAGTGGAGCGCGCTAAGTGAAAACAATCCTCCGTAACGCGGCTTCTTCCTCCCTGCTCTTTCTTCTCGGAGCGATAATTGCTTTTAAACAAAAAATAATTCTCTCTGCCCGTCGCGCTAAATGATCTTTGCCCTGCGCATTGCGCAACTCGGCTTCGGCGCCGATTTTTTTATATTATTTGCACCTCTGAAGCTGGTTTCGATTTTTTTTTTACAGAATGCAGAATTGGATTTTGTTAGGCAAACGCGTGTCGGAATTTTTGGTGGAACAAATTTGGACGGCCTTTCTCTAGGTGACTTTTTCGGTAAAAGCATAGAGAGTTCGGAGAGGTTGAGATTTTTAGGAAAAAATTTGAAACATTTGACAGAATGCAAAGATGACATGTTTAAAATTCCTTTACAATTGAAGTCTATCTTGATAAAGATAGTACAAATATTTTCTATACACAAATATTTATTGTTATTGACTTTTTACTAATAATATATAAATTTTTTGTTACAGGTAAGTTTTTATTACCAGTAAAATATACATAAATTGAAATCCTGTGGGTGAGTCTCATATATTTATTAACAATTTCATATTCCTTTTTTAATTATATTAAGGTGTTATTATATAGATTTCTTATTAATAATTCTTTATTGTGGAAATGTTCAATTTATAAAATATTATAAACAACCAAATAGCAACTTAAACACAATTTTAAATCGTTCATTAAATATTTGAGATAATCATTTCGAATTATTCTATAAACTAAAAATCTTAATTTCCAATTCAATTAAAATTTCTTTTGACAAAGCCCATCTTCCACTTTAAATGACAGCTGTTCAGCGGAATCGAGACTTCCATTTCCCTCTTAATTTTGACTCGCGTCACAGCCTGACACTCATTTCACCCGTGTAAACCCGTAATTTTAACTCTCTTCTCTCTCGCGGATTTGGAAAGATAAACAGAACGAGTTTTTGTGTTCCGCGGCCGCGGCGTTTAGTTAACAATTGCGCATTCCCGATGCCGATCGAATCGAATCGAAAATAAAATCAACAATAGGCCGAGCGCAATTCGCGGAGCGCTTTGTGTAGTTCAACTATTTTTCAGGAGTGACAATTCCTCCCGCCGAAACAATTTCGCGAATTCGGCCAAAAGTGGCGCATCCCTCCATATTTTCGAATGCAAAATCGAATGAAAAAATAACGTACTTTTAAAACAAATGTTGAATTATGGACGCGATATTGCTTGAATACGATTATGATGCAATTTTTGACGTATTATTAAAATATCTCGAATTTTCTTTTTGATGTAAACAAGTTACTAAATTAAATCTTTATGCGTAATCAAAGGACTAAATCGTATTGTCATCGTAAACCGGAGGATTTTTTATTTTATATAAATAAACTCCATATCAAAACATTTAAATTATTTTCAAAATGATGTAATAATAAAATAAATATATTTTATTAATTTCAATTACAAAGGTACAAAAACACCCAATTACAATCCAGCCTTTCTTCAAAGCAAGAAGTAAAAAGCACACTAGATAGTAAATTAGGATGCTAATTTAGTCGATCGAACGAAACGAAAGCCGATAATCTTTGCGCGCGAGCCTTCACTCGTCGGCGTGTGCAGGATTCGAAGGCCGCAGCGAACGTCGATATGCATCCATCAGTGCTCGCTAAATACAAACCACCGTTTTAATTACTCCGCGTCGTATACCGATGCGTAAATTAGCTGCATCCATTAATTACTGCGCTCTCCCTCCCGCCGATCGCTCTCTCTCTTTCTCTCTCCCCAATTTTCGAAATGAAAAGGATCGTATCGTTCGCGCTCGAAAAAAAAAAAATTATCCGTTCGGGTTATTGTGTAACGAGCATCCGTGTCACGGTAGGCTGTAGCGCGCTAATGAAAAAAGTGCGAGGAGCTCTCGAATTAATGACGGTTATTGCGCCCGTAGAGAGGAGTTGCATAATGCCGAGCGGAGAGTTAGTTGCGCAAGCCGGCGGGTGTTGTTAATCCTGTCGATGCATTTGCTGCTTTTCTGCTTAATTTAGTGGCACTTTGATTTTCAAATCTCTTCGGGTAAAAGGTACGGCATTATTTTCCAGTTCCTAGAAATTTACAGTTTATTTTAAATCTTTCAAAAAGTAGGTTACACGTGGCAAAAGAATCTGGAAAAATTCACTGACATTTCCTGAAAACGTTAAAGAAGATATTTAAATGAAATTCACTCGGCGCAACAAGTAAATTATTTAGTATTGAATTAAATTTTACTAACAATTTTCCTCCGCGCAACGATGATGTTTTAAAGCTACGCAGAAGAAAATAACTGCACGGCGCAGCATCCTCCTTCGCCCTCAACTCTTTGCAATTCAAAATTTCACGCAAAGCAAGCTCGAATAATGCAAATAATAAACAAATTTTACGCATCCTCGTTACCTCCAGCCAAACCAACTCCACTCCCCGGCGAAAAAAGCGCGATGCGCTCAAACTTGGCTTGAAAAGTAGCTGAAAACGAAAAAGCGGCTGCAGCCAAGTGTCTGCAAAATTATTTTTTTTTTTTTTGTTTTTTTTTTCCTTTTCCGGCCTCTCCCTTCTTTTGCGGCGCTCCTGCATTCTGCTAAGCAGATCTTTCCTTTTTTCACGCTACGCCTCTCTGATCTTTCTATCTTCTCGCGCTTTTTCTCCTCCGTCTGCTCTTTATCTTGTTCGCCCCGTTGTTGTTCTTGTATTTATATACTTTTTCGCGCTTTTTTTTTGGGAAGGTCTGTTTTCTTTTGCTCGAGAATTATGTTCCTTGAACGAATTTTAAAGGTATGGTTAAGAGTGGTGGATAATCTTTTTTATCTATGTAGTTTTTATCTATCTAATAGTGTTTTAAATTCATACGCAAATTAAAAACTGTATTTCTGAACTAAAAAATTTTTTAGAGATTTTAAAATTATAGCTTATGAGTTGCAAAAATACAGGAAATCCGTTTTAAGATTTACGTAAACAAATCGTAACACAAAAATAATTATAAGCTGCAAAATGTTTCCTAAAAAAAAAAAAACAATGTCAATGAAAAAAAAACAGTCCACATTTTTGTCGATAAAATTTTATATTCGAAGCAACAAATCTCTATCTTTATATAGACGCGAATAACAATCGAATCGTGCACTTTAGAGACATAAACAAATGAACGTTTCAAGCACGCGCGTGCGCGTTAAAAAATTCGATGGCAAGTCTTTTAAAAGTCAAGTACGAAAGCCCCAACCGAAAACGGCGTGTGTGCCGATGGGTGCTGTTTCAAAATGAGAGTCGTTGCTATTTGAATAGAGAGACTGTAATTGCTCCCTCGAGATTAACCTGTTGTTTTTCATTATTGATTCAGTGCTCGTTGACAGAATTGGTCAGGTAGCGGGAATAAAAACTCTTCGAAAAATAAATTCAAACCAACTCACTCTCTCTCTGTCCCTCTCTTCCTCTTCCGCACTCTCGTTGTGTCAATTAAATGAATATATTACTTTTTCAAGTGATTAATTAAAATCGTTACCTAACGTAATTAATTCATGTATTCCCGATGCTTAATTTGCATTCGCGAATTAGTAACGAGAAACGAACAGTTCATTAAAATTTTGGACTTCGATTCTTCTTTATAATACTTTTTTTTCATCTAATAATAATATTCCACTATAAATAATTAAGTTCAGCTTTTAATTAGAGTGTTACGGGCCGCGAATTTAATGAAGACCGAGCAAGGAAGGAAAAAAGTGGACGACGGGACTCGAACCGAGGCTCGTGCTCTAACACCGAGCTAACGTCCACGATGCAGCTTCGGTGCATACGAGCAGTCCTCGTATCTCCTTGCATCGTGGTCATCTTTCGCGCCTCGTCTGCGGATGACGTCATCATCCGTGACAAGAGTAACACTAAGTCTAGTTAGTTATTAAAGCGATTTTTTTACATTCAATATTAATACTCAGTTGTTAAGGTGATTAATGATTTGACATTTGCATTATAATCAAAGTTATAATATACATTCAGAATGTATGTCGGCGAAATTGTTTTATCACTATTTTTCCTTTAAGTAGCACCTCCTTTGACTTCCGCGAGCATACCGTTTTCACAAATCAGCGCATTGTAAATAAGCGTAAAGTCGTCGGCGTCTTCAAGAGCCCTTCTTCGCCGACCCGTACTTTTTCCGCTCCGCAGCGCCGCCCTAATAACATCCACCCCCTTAACAAGCAATTGTGCGCTCGAAAAATAAAATCTTTAACCGCGAATCCGAAACCTCTTCCTTCACCCTCAAATATATTCACCGCCCCCCCTCTCTCTCTTTCCCTTCCTTCCTTCCAGGCAAGAAAAAAAACCGGCTTCGCGTTTTGAAATACGCAACCCTTGCTCTCTTTGCTTCTGCTCCGACTTTTGCATACGCGCGTAACTATAATAAAACACGCAGAGCGGCTTTGTGCGTCCCGTAACGACGGCGGATCCTCGTTAAACGCGCGTATTTAATTTTAACCCCGCGTTCTATTATTATTATTTTTTTTTTCTTTTTTGCGAGCGCGAACACGTGCTTTCCTCCCTCCTGCGGACGCACGCCCAATTATCCTCTCTCTCTCTCTCTCTCTCTCTCCGCCGACGCTGAAACCGGCGCTCTTTATGCTTCTCCCTTCCCGACGACGACGCCGACGATGCTGCGTTTTTCAGGCAGAGAGAGAGTCAGTGGCAGCCCCAGAGTGTCGCGGCAGGTCGGCACCGTCGGGTCGCTTTTGCGGACTTGCGAAAGTCCCGGCTCGACTGCGGCTTCGAAGAGTGGAGTTTGGTTGGACGGAGTTCTTTGGGGCAGCAGTTTGAGGTGCGTGGGTGGCTTGAAAAGTTTACCGAAGGAGACGGACGATCGTGTGGTGTTCTTTTGTTTGTGCTTGTGTCGGTTTTTTTAAGTGAAACGAATTTTTAAATATTCATTTTGAGCGCGGCGTTCGGTTTATTCTACAAAATATTAAGATTCTAAAATAAATACGCAAATGTAACTGGATGCCAAACGAGTCGAATACATTTTGTGGAAACGAGTATCTATTTTAAATCCGAATTAATGGCATTGCAATAATGAGAACGCGTCGAGAAATCGCAAAACCTGGCTCGTAAAAAAAAACCAGTTTCCACAAAAAAAAAAAGAAGCAAGCCTCCATCCTTCGCAAATAATCAAGTTTCTGATTAGCATCGGCGGAAGTCCGCACACACGAGCTAAGTTCAGTCGGTGCGCGTATACCTTCATTCCGCCTCTCGTCAATCAAATCCAAGTATCCGCGCAAAAAACTCGCCGGGGAGAGGCACCAGCCGGCAAAAAAGGTCTGTCGCAGCCGCGCGCGTCAAAGCCGCCCTCGGCTTGACGCCGAGAGAAAAGGAAAGCGCTCGCGAGGAAACTACGCGCGCGCGACGTCGCCGCGAAATGGCGCGAGAATTTCGTTTTGTCGTCGATCGAGTTATCGTCGAGTGTCAGATGCTGCAGTGCTGCGCGTCTCGAGTGCCGTGAAGTGAAAAAGTGCCTGTTGACGGGTTTACCGGTGTTGTTGCGGCTGTTGAGTGCGAGAGGAGGACGGTTCGGAAGGCTTCGCTTCGGTATGCGTTTCATTTACACGTAACTCTTTTACCTTGACTGAGTCACCGGATCGCGACGTTACTGTCATTACAAGCAGAGACATTGCATAATCAGTTGTAACGAGATGTTTTTTTGCGTCTATGAGAATTGGATTGTCATTATACAGAAATTATGCGCTCGACGAGGTTTATCGCATCTCGAAGTGATTTTAGTAATTTCGATTTGAATTCTCGCCGTTATTTTGAGAAAATATTCAACTTCAAGTATCTTTGCATGGCAGGTGGTCAGTGGGTAAGCCGGTACACCGCGTTAATAAATATTTAACAAATAAAAATGACCTTAAAATAGTCGCACCGGCGACGTGCATTTTAGAAGAGATTAATTCATGAAATATATAATAATACACCTTCAGAATGCATTTTACTTCGTTAAGGCTAATAATCCCAGCATGTCCAGAAGGAATATTTAGCTTTTATTCATACTGTAGGTCACACTCACCAGTTTCTTGATAAATGTTGCTTCATAAGCGCTTAAATTACTTCCCCAAAAGTGTTAATTCAGGTTGACATATCAGATTCTTCTCCATTCAACTTACATACTCGTTGCACTAAAATTTAAAATTACATAAAATAATAAATGCTTTAAATTTAAAAGAGGTTAATGTTAAATTTAGGAATTCTTTCGTTCACCTCCATTTTAATTCAAAGTCCACTCGCACTTCCAAGCAATCAATCACGCATCCGCATTTCGTATCCATCGAAGTCGAGCTGCCCAGCGGGCAGCGAAACTCTCGGTTCCCCCCACAAAAGGCGCTCGTAAAACAGCCGTTCAAATGCCGCAGGTACACTCGTCGTTGCGCATCGGCGCAAATTGGGCCCCGATAATAACGCGGGCGCGCGCGCCGATAATGGCTTTCATACGTCATCGCTTCACGGAGGAGAGCGACTCGCTCCGGCGAGCCCCGATTGTCGCTGCGCGCGCTCGCATCCGTCGCGTGCCGGGCGTACGGAGGCTTATTTGATTATATGCCGCCGGCCGGACTCGTCTCGCGTCGATTGCCAGAGCCGGAAGAGCCCCCCACCGCTCTGGATATGCTACTTTTCACCGATGCTAATGCTGCGCCGCTCGCGGAACCTCACCGGTTTGCGGCCAGAGGCTCGCGCTCGTTCCGGAAGCTGAGAATTGGGCCAGCCAATTAATTTTAAAGTTCGAAAAAGGAGTCTTTAGTTGATCGACTTAGAGTCTTTTGTGTGAGTTACTTATGTACACCATTAGAGGGACATTTTCAATCAGACTGACTAAGTTTCAACGATATTTAGTAGGATTACCAGGGAACTGTGGTGCTTTGTTCGCGTGATCACTCCTCTCGGTCAAGAGCTTAATAAAGTGAACTTTGTAACTTTAACGGAATCCGAACTAAGTTCCGGCAACATCAACGGATGGCGCACTAAAATGAATTTCTTTATTGCGATGAATGAAGTCGTTAGCCCATTGTTTCGCAGGGACGCTAAAAAATAAGTGAATCGCCGATTCGGGGAAGAGTGTTGTCGAATCGCTTGTTGTAACTTTTTACGAAAGCAGTTTCCAGCGGTAGTCGGTCACTAAAGGTTTAAAATAGCATTACATTCGCTACTCGATAACTGCGCGGAACTTTATAATGCCTCGGTATCGAGGACTTACTTCTGCAGTAGTTAATTGTGAAAACGTTCGTTAAAATGTTCAATCAATTTCGAGTATAAGAATAAGTCGCTAGTTAAAAATTAATTTCTTTCTGATTTAACCTCTTACAAGCACCAACAAATCCATCATAATGCACTTGGATACTTATATTTCGTTTATAATAATGCATCTAAAAAGCACGCAAAACTAACTTACCCTCAGATTTGATTACATTTGCAAATAAAAAAAAAAACACGCTTCCTACCCAACAAAACTGCTTCAAAGCAGTTCGCTTTGAAATGCTTCGGGCAAAAATCCTTTTTCCGAGCCAGCAACTCCCGCGTTCGGCAAATTCGCACGCACGCGCGATTCCTCCTTTACATTTGCGCGTGAAATAATTATGCCTCATTAACGAATAAGCCCGCGTTCCCCCCTCCCCCCTCCCCGCGCTTTGTCGGGCACGTGTGAGCGACACGTGTGCAGAACGTGCGGCGCTTTGGGGTTTATTTTTTTTTTTTTCTTTTCTTTTTTTGCATCAGCCGCGCCGAGTTTTGAGAAAAGGAGAAAACGAAGCGGGGCGATCGATAGTCGCGCGCCGCCGACGACGGGGTTAGGCTTCTTCTTTTCAGAACTCGCTGCTGCTTTGCCCGGGATTCGTTTTGGCGAGCTGTTGAGCGGTTTTGTTTCGGGCCTTGAATGAAGGAAAGTTTATTTTTAGGGCTTCGCGGAGAGGTTTTAGCGACGTTTTTTTTTTAAAGATCTTTCCCAGGCGGATAAATATTTGGTACGAAATTGCGAGGTGACGGGTGAACTTGTAACCGGACTTGGAAAAACTCCACTGCCTAATTACTGCAATGATCAATTAAACTTAGTTACTTTTACGTATTTATACATGAGAATCCTCTTTATGCTAGAGAAAAGAACATTAGCGGATCTTTCTTTAATTAAAGCCTTACTCTTCTAGATAAGCACATTAGTTTTTGACATTTCAAGTTTTATAACTTATTAAAAAAAGTAATAAGGTAAACTAATCTGTATTATTTGCCTTCCTCGTTTCTTCATTTTCGCAGTGCTCTGTTTGAACAGGGAAGTCATTTTTACTCATGACACTTTAAATAATATGATCCATTCGGGTTAATTGGGTGGGCAGAATTCTTTTTGCAGATGAAATGCTAATATTTGGTTGCGGAAAGTCGTGGAAAATTATGATTAAAAGGTTCTAAGTTATAAATTCTTGTTTATTCATGAAGTGTAATTTTGCTCAATGTTTGAGGTAAGCCGTCTGTGCGCAACAGCAAACTCACTTGCCATGCAAAATATTGCACTTTACTTATATTTACTAGAAAAAAACTCACTTAAAATTTTGATTGTACGCAAATAGTAAATTCGAGAGCGACAAAATTTCAGTTAATTTCTTCTTTTCAATAAGCGAAAAAAATGCGCGACGCTCGAAAAAAAGTTAAGCGTTGACATTGAATGGGTGGACGCGCTTCCCGACACATTCGATTCACGCCGCCCTTTTGTGATTTCCGCCATTCCGGAAGAAATCGGCGAACCCATCGAATCTAACGGGAGCCAAAGGGAACATCCGCTCTTCCGCAAACAGCCGGCTCATAAAGATCTAATAAACCGCCATTCTGGAAGGTTGCAAGAGCGAAAGTGCCTGAATCGAAGCCAACTCCGAGTGCATCTTCAGGCATTTTGGTTGTTCTTAAGGGGGATAGGTGTTTTTATAGTAAAATGTTTCAATTGGAATGCTGCAAATTATTACGATGCAAATAAATAAATGCAAAGTATTACTTGCCTGAAAACTTTACGAGATTTTAGGAATATCGTCGATTATAAGATGGAGCTAAATACACATTTGCACATTTTTCACGTTATCAATGGAAATTATTTGTCATAACTTTCATAAATTACGGCGCGGGCTTCTCATTAATTCTGCTAATTGAACATCTCCCGAATTTTGTAACTCGGATACTGTTAATTTACAATAGCGCCTGATCTAATTAACGATCGTTCCGGCTGATGCATAAAATTATGAAAATAAATTTATATAATACAATCTCTTTAAGGGGATGTCGGAGTAAAAATTGACGGTCACAGCACAATGTGTATTTTTCGCGATTAAAACAATTTTAAGGCAT
>JAWWEM010010147.1:7793-25950 GCA_035582935.1 Ormyrus thymus | reverse complement strand
GGGGACCGGGCCGCAGGTGCCGCAGGGCCCGCCGCCGGTGCCGCTGCTCTCGCCGACGGCCCACGAGAAGATGGCCCAGGGGGAGGTGGGGCCCGTGTGCAGGGACTACAGGATCCTGCCGCCGCCGCATGGGTTCGTTTTTTCTTTTCTTGCTTATCAAAGGACGCGCGTTGCGCTGAGAAAGATTTTTTGGGAAAATTGCTGTTTCAATGGTACTCGTGGGACACACTCATATTTTAATCATTTTTACCGAAATTTTAGTATTTTTTGCAGTATATTTCGTAAATTTTACTATTTAATTTGTAATATCTACTAAAATTATCGTAAAATATACGAAATATGTTGTAAAAAATTCTGAAATTGCGGTAATAATTATTATAATATGAGTGTCTCATGAGTTACCATTAAAATACATATAGTAATCTTTAAAAACAATCTTAATTCTTACAAAAAGTTTTTCTCAGTGTAATTAGATTCTGCTTAGTGGACGATTATGATTTTCTTATTACTTTCTTTTCTACATTGCAAGCGACATTCAGGCGCGCCCTGCGCACTCGAATTTTATTACACATATTATAAGAAAGCTTCATTATTACTGTAGAATTAAATTTTAAATTGAGGTAAAAATAGATTTTTTTATTATGAATTATTAAACACAAGTTATTAAGGTTTAGTTATATATTTTTTTTTTTGTATCTAAAAATCAATATTCATTTTTAAAAATTCAAGGAATTCATAATTTTAACATTTTAACTATACATTGATGGATCAAATCAATCCTTCGAGTGCTTCAAAGTGACCGCTCGTCACTTTTTTAAGAAGGGAGGATTTGAAATTTTCAATTGACAGTAGTAAAATTTGAAAATTTTTTTCAAAAACGAAATTCTCGAGCGTTCACTCGAAGCCAGCGAGGATCCTCCGCAGGCAGAAAAGAAATCATCCGAAACTGGTCTCCTTTCAGCTTCTCCCTGGCCCGCGACAGGTCGCCGGAGCGGCTCAAGTGCGGCTGCGGCTCGCCCTCCCGCTCGGCCTCGCCGCCGGCCCTCTCCTCGTCGCCCGAGTCCGAGCGCGAGAGCGGCAGCAACTCGAGCGCCGGCTCGAGCCTGCTCCACCAGGCCGCCGCGGCGTCGCAGCAGCGGCCGCCCCAGGAGGCGGAGATCGACCTGACGATGAAGCGGCCCCAGGCGCAGCTCCTGGCGCCGCCGCCCCCGCCCCCGCCGCACCAGCTCTTCCACCACCTGGCGGCCGCGGCGGCGCACCACCACCACCACCACCTGCAGCAGCAGCACCACCACGCGCAGCACCTGCCGGCCGATCTCAGTCCGCCGGGGTCGCGTTCGCCGGACGAGCCGCTCGACGTCACGCTCAACGGCGGCAAGAAGTGATCGCGGATCCCGCGGGAATTCGCGGCCGAGCTCTCGGACCGGGAGCTCACCGGGGATTGATTTTCGTCGAGGTTGTGAGATATTTCGAGTTCTCGCCGGTTTATTCGTCTGTTCGGTTCACGTATGTACGTAGGAGTAGAATTGTAAGGCGAACGCTACACTTTTGTCGCGATTCGTTTGTCGTTTTTAACGAGGCAATGAATAGACTCGCGCGAACGTTAAGCTGTCATTTTATTTTGTAAATAAACCAACTAATTGAGCTACTTGAAAAGCAGAAAAAAAAACCGCATTAACGTATGTAAGATCAGTATATAAAGGAAGCGTTATTTTAACGGAATGACTGTAAGCGAAATGATTATAAGCGAATTGTATAATCGACTTGTTGAAAATTGTACGCAGATATGTATCTAAGCAAAAAGTATCTTTATAAGGTTCGTTAGCGCAAGCTTGTAAAGGAGACCTTTACATAACAGACGTAAGATAATACTGTATAAGCATAGCGAGTTAAACACATGTATTTATCATATTTTTCGCGGTTATAAGGACTTTGAAAAATGTACATTTCCTATTACGCGTAACGAATTCAGTGCCGCCAGCTCACCGCGGCGATCATCCGATACGAGGATCGATCGATCCTGGCATTGGGTCCGTTGCCGTCTAGTCAGAGAAGCTTTATAGAGTTTTTTAAGCCAAGAGGAGAACCAAGGCGCGAGCACCTCTAGTCGAAGACAGGCCCCCCTTCCCCTAGGCGACCGATATATTTTTGTAAAAGCCCGCCCGCTTATTGTTTTGTAAATACGTCCCCCCCCGTGTAAATCGCCCGGTACAGGTCTTTTGTATACACCGCTCTCGATTTCTAAGCCCCCTCCCCCCTGCCCACCCGCAGCATTATCTAGTCGAAGGTATCACTTTGTAGTTTGTCGAGCGGCCGGAAGCGGCGAATAAAATTTCAGCGACGACGCCACCGACTGATGTTTTTTCTCCGCCCCCCCCAACACCCCCATCCGACTCCCGCCTTTCGCATAAATCGCGCCTGCGGCGGCGATCGGCGCGGGATAAGCAAGCTGGACGGATGCGCCGCCGCTGCGTGTTATCAATGGATTTTGCATCGATTGTCGTTGCGCGCTTTGTACATTCCGCTTCGAGCTGAAGATATTTCGTTTTGCGGCTCGCTCGGCTTTTGTGGTAGTTTTTAGATCTTCTCGGCCGAGTTGGTCCTTTATTTTATTTGTTTCTTGATCTGTGCTTCCTGCTGTTGCCCTGCGTGCACTTGAAAATCAAGCGAATAGTATTGCATTTGATTATTCAGTAGCGGTGATTGAAATATTTTTAAATTGTTTTACTTTGATATGTCCTTTCTTTAAAAGGTTGAAAGTTCTTTTAGTCGGATGGCAATTTTAAGCCACGATAACTCTAATCTACCTTATCGATTAATTTTTATCTAAAAACCAATTAGAAAGACAACGGCGGAGACAAAAATTTATTTAGATATAATTTTGGAGTTTAACTTGCAATTATTATGCAATTCACTTTGCCGCGCCATTATACGTCTCAATAATTTACCAATCTATATATTTGGGTGATTAATTTAGTCATAAAATTTTGTACGAACTCGCTTTTCAGCGATAATAGATTTATATAATTGATTACTGACCGCGTTGTGAAACGTTATGGAAGCTATAATTTCATTACTCTTATTTCATTAATCTTAACAGCAGTACCGATCTCATTCATGGAAGATAATTTAAGTATGTGGGTCAAACATTTAAAAAGTTTACAAGTCGAAGATATAAACTTAAAAATAAATCTTCCTCTAATTACCCGACTGTTTCAAGAATTACATCCAACTACAGTCGACAGTTTTCTTTCCTTCTTTTTTTTTCAAATACTTCCAAGCAAAAGGCAGCGCGAATCGCGCGTGCCGTCAAATTCAGGTCATGCCTTGTAATTTTATGCGCGCGTTCTATCTGTAACGCGCGAGTTTATATCTACTCCGGACTGAAGGCAATTTCCTTTAGCACGTCGGAAATGTAAATGGTGGTTTAAGGCTCTTCTTTCTAAAATTATAACAACGCTATTAGTGCAAGCAGTAGTTAAAAATGTACACCGCTCAAATTTCGAGCGTCGCAAGTCGCACTTTTCGATCGGATAAAGCCAAGATGCGTAAGAAAACCGACGGCGCTCGGCGCGCCTGGACGGCATCAGCGAAAGCTCGCGTTCAGGAAGAGGGTCTCTGCGCCTCGCAGCTGTCGCTCGCAAGGAGCAGCGACCTTAATTGACTAAACGCGCGTCTATTCTTCGCCGAGAGCGAAATTGCAAGGTACACGTGTATATAGATATATATATATATATATATTCCCGTTGTCACCGGACTCGGCTGGATCTAAGCCGACGTCTCGCGATTGCAATTGCGACGCTTATTATTCTTTCTGCACGATCCCGAGCGAAGCTCTAATTGCCGATGTACGTTTTGTTTTGTTGCTCTTAAATGGACTGAGGTCGGGAGGATTTAGCTCGAGCGATTTTTCGACTGGAATATTTTACAATTTACTTTTTCTCGGTTATTGACCTCTATTTTACTTTGAGGCGATTTTTAGACTTTTTCTTCAATATTTTCTAAATGTACATTATTCTATATATATATATAACCGTGATTTTAAACAATCAATATCGACTGTCCTTAATTAGCATAAAAGAATTAAGTAATAATATAATTATTTATGTATGTTCCCGTATAAGATTGATTTCTAATTTATGCTAATAAACCCGCATTATTTACTGTCGCAAACATAGAAACGAAACAAAATTCTCCAGCTTAAACGGAAAGTTTTTTGCTACTACAAAAAACACCCATACACAAATCTTGAACGAAAACACAAAAGAGAGTACATGAAAATTTGTCTATTCGCAATGCGCATCTGATCTGCCGCCGCCGCGCGCGGCGGAAGGAGATACAAAATCCGGCAATAGAAAGCGCAATTAGTCAATTATTATTTACGAGCGAGCTCGCGCCGTGAATCAAAGCGTCACGATATTAACGCCCGCAGAGCGTCCGACCGGGGCGCGATAAACATATCGCTCGGAGGCAGAAGTGGCCGCGACGGCGTGGAGGAGAAATTGCACGCGATATATAGCGATAAACGCGAATTGCGCTTTAATTGACGCGATAAAAGCGAGAGCGCTTCCATTGCATCGGAAAAGAAAAATCGGTGCTTTCTTTGACGCATTCATTTTTATAGCTTCAATTTTTTTTTTTTTTTTTTGTTTGGCAGATTTTTTTAAGGTTTGAGTTTGAGTGACGGTTTTACAACGCGCCCAAGCAGCTACAAGAAAAATAAGATAAGTGTATAGTAAATGTTTTATTAAGATGAGACGACGGATAATCCAAAATGACGAACAAATTAATTTGGTATATTATTATTATCTTTCAAAGCAAGCGATTGTTATCAGAAAATAGATTAATTATATGTGGGTCAATAAATGTACAAGCTGTTTTTGACTGTCGAAAGCAAATGATAATAAATATTTTGGTTGCGGGATTTCATTTAGCAAAAGCTCGGAGACTTGAACAAACACTAACAACAGGCGCATAAAACATTAATAATATTTTAAAAGTGACTCGTGATATTTACGTTGTAATTTGGCAACCGGTTTTTTTCCTCTTCCGACCAGAAAAATTCAAAACGTAAATCATTAATTTCCTTTGTCACAGGCTGGATCACCGTAAGTTTCCTGCTACTTTGTAATAATTATAGAAGCGCCGCAGATATAATCACAAAAACAAATCACTCGAAAAATACCGGCGACCGATCCACATTTCGATTTTCACCCACGAAACCAGCTCGAAACCCCTCTCCAAATCCCGCGAAAGCAAAGCAGAAGAAGAAAAAACAGAACCGCACCGCGTCGCCGTCCGCGCCCTGCAATTGGCCTCGCGCGTCAACGACCCAGAGGCGGCGCGCGAGCGAGCCGGCGAATCGATCGCGCGTACGGGCATTAGCGTCTGGCCGCGCGTCGCGTCGGCGGAATTACGCGCCGGGAGAGCGACGAGCGACGGGACGGCGCGGGCCTATAACTCGCGCGCCGCGGCCCGAGGCTCGGCAGTGCGCGCGAGTCCGGCGCCTCGGTCGCCACGCTGTGCATACAGGCAGTCGCGCTGCCCTGGGCGACCGCCGAGAGCCTCTCCGAGTCCGTGGCGCGGCGGCAGCAGCAGCTGTGCCTTTTTGCCTGCCTGCGGTTGCTTTTTTCCTTTTCTCTTTTTCTCGAGCGGGCTCGAGCTTCGCGGAGCTCCGCGGGTTTGCGAGCTGTTTTTGGGTGAGTTTTTTTCCGCTTGTCGGCACAGTTTTTTTATAGCGTATTTAACGGATAAGGCCTTTGACAATATAAATAGGCTGCTCTTCTGTTGGGCGTTTAGAGAAACGTGCTTCTTTCTTTTTCTTCAATATTTTTCAATAAGCGCACGGAGTATTTGAATTAAGAAGCTCCGTTAAACGAAGTCTAATTTTAAAAAATGCGGCGGCTCGGACGAAAGTAAACAAGAGCATAAACAATGTCAGTGGACGGTATTACAGCTAATCGCATGTAAATAAAGCTCTTTCTATTGATTTAATCGAGGGAGTGCAAGAAATAATTTGCAATTAGTTCACAATTTAGATGCGCCGGCAGTCGCAATAAAAGTCGTATACGCACAAATAGACGCTTCGGTTCTGCTTCTGAACATCAATTACCCGCATTCGTGTACGCTTTAAACGTCGCGCAAAGCGTGCTATTGCGATAGCGCGTAAGAAGGCAAGGCTCTGCCGTTAAATCCATCGTTCTCCATTTTTATCCGCCAAGGATTCTTTTTCCGCGCGCGCGAAGCATAATACTCGCGTCGATCACAATGGACGTAAAATAATTATTATCCGCGCCTGTGCGCGCATTAATCGGCGTGAACCCGAGTTTCTTATGCTCGTGCCCGGTCGCGCGGAATATAGTCGCGACCGGTATGATATGAAAGAAAAAGCGTGTATGAGACGAGCCTCGGCCTATAGTACGTAGGTACGTACTTCGCGCGGGCACTTGCTGCGGGGTACGTATTGTCTACTCGAGTCTAATAAATAATTGTGAGGGCTCTATTCTATCCGCGCTTCTACATCATGGAGCTATTATTAAAGAAGCGGGCTCGCGTCCGCCGGCGATGTATAATCGATCGGAGGAGATGAGAGCGCTGGATTTTATCATTGTATACAATCGAGCCTTGAGGGTATAGAGAATCGAAGAATTCAGTGTATACCTTTGAGCCAGTTTTAACGTAGGGCTTCATTAAAAACAAAGACTAAACTATTAACAAGCCGCAATCGAAAGCTGGCAATAGGAATGAAGATGTATATATAGCTCCTCCGCACCTCGCCGCGGGGATCGACTTTTAGGCCAAGAGTCAGTCGGGGCCGTAAATAGTTTGATCGAGCCCGAAATCGCTGCGGTTTCCCGCGAAAAATCGGAGGCCTCGACTCGGGGAATTTTTGCGGGGAACGTATACGTAATAAAGCTCAATACGGCGCATAAGACCGCGCACCGGAAAAAAGTCGGACTTCGTCCGCGCGAGAATAGCCCGAAAGGGAGCCGCGCTATTTTTGCGCTATTTTTGCGCGGCTCTGGCTCGGCACTCTGTTTTTCTCGCGTTTTTCTCCCCCTCGCGGCGGCGGCGGCGGCGCTGCGCGTGGGAACGGATGCCCCGCGCCGATGACGGCCGCTAATTACGTAACGCCGAGCCCGGCGAATGTCAAGTGCAGCGGCCGACGATGCCTCTCGGGCTCCGGCGCGGCCGCGATTTGGAATACGCGCCTCTCTCGCCGCCGTCGAGGGAGGCGGAGTGGGGCAGGTGCGCGCGGGTCTGTAATTGAGCGCGCATTTTAATTGCGCTCGCCGCCGGTTAATTAGATTAGCCGCGGCTGCTGAAAGTGGAGCGGCCGCACTGGCAGCTTAGCGGTGTGTATTACGCGCGCTCGGCTAAAACTCTCGGCTCGCGGGATAATAATCTTCGACCAAACTGTCCTTCCCTCGAAGTCCTCGAGCGTCTACTAAAGCGATATATATATATATATATACACCGAGAGAAGCTCCGCTCCTTTGTTCCTCCCGGAGATTCGCGGCATTGTTCGCCGCGCGCGCGATCGCCTCGCCAAAGCCGTTGACGCGTTCCGAAAAAAAGGCCTCCGGACAAAGCGAACAATGAAGGCGCGGAGCGTCTTCGAGCGCGGAACGACGCGACGCTTCGCCGAGCCTGGAAGTTCAAGGCGGTGCATCGGTGCTTCCCCGGCCGGTACTCCCGTCTCCTCGGGCCGAGGCGAGGGATTTCAATGATGGGAATTTATTTAGGTGTGGATAAGCGAGGGCTAAGGGACATGTTAATGATGGCTTGGAGCTTTTAAAGAATATACAAGGGATTGCGAAAATGTTTTTTTTTTTTTTGCATTTTTGGTAACAATAGGCATTACGTGTGTTTTAGATTAATAGAGGCTCGAAGATGCAGCCGTTAATTTGCATAATTGCCTTTCTGCTAGTAAATGGCATTGAAGCGTGGAGACCGTAAGTATGCATTTTTGTTTTACACATCGTGACAGGCAATTTAAAAAGTTAATTGCGTAATTGCTCCATTCATTTAAACGCTGTTAGTTAAACGCAATTGTTATTAGCAACTAAACATTAACGTTCATTCTAACGAATTAAAAGCAAAAATCTTTTAATAAAATAGACAATATCCAAAATTGCACACCAAACGTTTCTAAATAAAAAAAAAAAAAAAAAAAAAATACCTCTCCTCCGAGAAAGCAATATTTCTCGAAACATTACGCAATTTCCTCCGTCTTCGAAGCAAGCCATTGCGCATCTGCAAACCGCGCCATTAAAAAAAAAAACTCCGATCATCCAACTCGCAGACGCAAGGGCGGGCCGCAGCCGGCCCGGGACTTCTACCGGATGTACGAGTGCCTGCAGGGCAACCGGTGCCAGCGCGCGCCGCGGCCCAGCGGCGACCCCAACCCCGGGGTGTCGCAGCACCCGAGCCTCGCCGCCTGCAGGCTCGTCTGCTCGAGCGCCGCCGGCCTCTGGCCGATACCCAGCGGACCGATCGCCACCGGCAGCAACGTGAGACTCTTTCTTTTTTTTAAAGAAGCACATTTAAGCTTCGAGGGTACACAGCGAGCAACCGCGCTTTTCAGTACGTGCAGGTGCACCCGAGGAACTTCCAGTTCGTGAACGTCAACGACGTGACGGACTCGGCTGTGCGGTCGTTTATCTCGAACGCCATCGACGTCTTCTTGGGTAATCTGAACGCCGCCTGCGGTGATGATTGCCAGCCCGTCGACAATAGCATCGTTGTTCGATTCAAGATCGAGTCCTCCGATCTCGAGCTCGACTGGGAGACCAACGAGGGCTACGACTTGGAGATTGCCGTCAGCAGGAGTAGCAGTAACTTTCGAGGTTTTAAAAATTTTAATACTTTACGTTCTGTACATTACGAAGCAATCCGTCTAAAATTCCAACTTTCATCGACGCACTGTCCAGGTTACGAGCTCTCGGTCGACATCTCGGCGCAGACGGTCTACGGAGCTCGCCACGGCCTGGAGACGCTGTCCCAGCTGATCGCCGCGGCGCCGTCGTCGTCGACGACTCGCGCGCCGCGCGGCAGCAACCAGCTGCTGATGCTCGACTCGGCCAAGATCCGGGACAAGCCGGTCTTCCAGCACCGCGGCCTCCTCATCGACACCGGCCGGAACTTCCTCCCCGTGCCGGACATCCTCCGCGCCATCGACGCCCTCTCCTCCGTGAAGATGAACGTGCTGCACTGGCACGCCACCGACAGCCAGAGCTTCCCGCTCGAGATACAGAGCGAGCCCCTGATGCACACGTAACGACCGACATTTTTTCTTTCTCGATACTCGATGTAAGCGCCGATGTTAAACCGAAGGAATCGCGACGAATTGCGGCAGGTACGGCGCCTACGACGCGGACAAGTTCTACAGCGCGAAGAGCATGCAGCTGATCGCGAGGTACGGCAAGTCGCGGGGCGTGCGGGTCGTCCTCGAGGTGGACTCGCCGTCGCACGCCGGCGCCGGCTGGGACTGGACCGACGCCAGGAACCTCGGCAACCTGTCCGTCTGCGTGAACCAGCAGCCCTGGCGCAACTACTGCGTGCAGCCGCCCTGCGGACAGCTCAACCCCGTCAATCCCAACGTCTTCGAGGTCCTGAGGAACGTCTACAGGGAGCTGCTCGGCGTCTTCGGACGCAAGAATTTTATGCACCTGGGCGGAGACGAGGTGCGTAGCCTTCTGCGGAGAGCTTGCGAGCGTTGGACTTGAGTGTTCATTTGAAACGTTTCTTCCCCCAGCTCTACGTCAACTGCTGGAACTCGACGGACGAGGTGGTGGAGGGCATGGCGAAGATGGGCCTCGGACGCACGAACGAGGACTTCTTGAAGCTCTGGTCCGCGTTTCACAGGAGGCAGCGCGAGATTCTGAACGAGGAGAGCGAGGACAAGAGCGAGGACAAGGTCATCCTCTGGAGCTCCCAGCTGACCGAGCCGGAGACCATCGGCAAGCACCTGAGCAAGGATCAGTTTATCGTGCAAACCTGGGTCGAGGCCGACAAGGACCTGAACAAGCAGCTCCTCGAGCTCGGCTACAAGCTCATCATCTCGACGAAAGACGCCTGGTATCTCGACCACGGATTCTGGGGCGTCACTCGGTATCACACCTGGCGCGACGTCTACAAGAATCAAATTCCACAGCACGTAAGTGATACATATATATATATATATATATAGAGAGATTAAAAAAAAAAGAAAGCACGCTGATCCGAAATAAATCCCGAATTGCAGCCCGGCGTGCTCGGCGGCGAGGCGTGCATGTGGGGCGAGTACGTGAGCGACGGTAACCTGGAGTCGCGCGTCTGGCCGCGAACGGCCGCGGCGGCCGAGCGGCTGTGGAGCGACCCGGCCAAGATCGGCACCGCGGAGGCGGAGCCGCGGCTGCAGGCGCACATAGACCGGCTGAAGCGGCGCAGGATCCTGCCCGAGGCCATCGCCCCCGAGTGGTGCAATCAGCACGAGGGACAGTGCCTGTGATTTTTTGTGATATACACATGCGTTTCTCCGATGACTTTTTACATTTGTGATATGCGGATTTTGATCCATTACAAGCGCGAACGAGTGTACATATTGTGTCAATAAAATTGAACTATCTTTTTTACATAAAGTCTTTTTTATTAAAAATTTTCTTTTATAAAGAAATCGATAATCGTACAGTCAAACTTTTAAGTAACATATTCACAAATTATTTAACATAGCTCAGTATCAAAAGCGAACAGTACAGTTTTTTTTAATTTTTCATTTTCAAACAAATTTCAATATAGCTACTAAAAATTAGTAAAAAGCAAGTCTATTTAATAAGCCTAAACTTTTCTTTCTTTGGTAAGCTTAAATATAATCTTACTATGAGATTTCTTCATTTGTATCATCAATGATTGAAATGTAAAATCTTTAGATACAGTAATAAAAAATGGAATTTTTGTGTTTGGACTTACAAATTCTAAAGAAGTAACAATGTAATCATTTACATAGTCAATGAATCATAGTTTCAGATAAAAAAAAATAAACATGCAAATTGAATTAATTCTAATTCAAACAAACTTGTTATAATCTAATTAATATTAATTATAATTTTTTTTATTAACGAATTCTCTCGTCATTTTTTAAATATTTTACTAATTTTGAGTATTCTGAGTATTCTGAGGAGGTGGAGGAGGAGGATAACTAATACCATTGTACTCATTTGTTTGATTGTACATTTGGTAATAACCTATATTCTGAGGGTGAGAATAGCTAATATCATTTCTATTCATTGCTTCATTATACATTTGATAATAAGCTGCGTTGTCTAATTCATAGAGTGGATAATTATTTACATTTGGATAAGGGTTATAAGGAATATAACTATTAGAAAAAGCAGCAGGTATGGTAATGGTATGGTAAGGTAATGAGGCTTGAATTGGTTGTTGAATTGATGAACTAATTAGATTTTTCAAAACACTGAAAAAAAATGTATTAATTATTTTGTTAATATTTTCTTAAAATTTTATATGAAATGACTTACTTTTGTAAAATTTGTTCATAATTAATTTCAATATTTGTTTGATTATTAGTTTGATTATTTACTTCATGATCATGAGGGCCATCAAGTACTATAATTTCTTCTTTAATTGGTTCATCGTCCATTGTTAAATCGATAAAGGGAATCGACTTGTCCTGTTCAACATTTTTTGACGATGTGGCATTTTGTAAAAGTGGAACTTCCTGTGTTGTATCTTTGTTTAATTCTTTGTCAGTTTGTTCAAATTCCTTTTCCATCCCCTCATTTTTTCCAACATCTTTTTTATCACTCTTTTCTTCATTTAAGCAAACCTTCAAAACTAATACTTCAGGTTCAACTTTTTCTGAAATTTTAGACATTATTATTCTTTTTCTATATAATAATATATTATTAATAAATAATATACAAACCAATAATTCCTTTTTTTGAATCATCTTCATCTTTTTCTTTATGCTGAAATAGTTTAAACACACTTATTAATCTTCTGCTTTATAAATAAAATTTAACAAGCTTTATAAATAAAATTAAGCTTCTGTTTTATAAATAAAATTTAACAAGAGTAACTGTAAAATATTTAAAATAAACAAGAACAACAAATTGAAAAGTAAAGTTCTAGAATGAGATTATAGTTTTTTGAAAATCCAATGTTTACTTCCGTTTTATAAGGAAGAATACCAAAATAAAAAACAAATGTATTTTACCGCGTCGACCCACTTGAGCATATATTTTCTAATGGTAGTCTGTTTGCTGGTAGTAGCTTCAAAGCCCAAATTTTTCAAAATTTTTTTGGCCAAATCCAACTGCGTATAAAACTCATTTTTATAGTATTTCTTCATTACTTTATGCACTTTTTTCCGTATTCTTGGTTTACTCACTGAATGAAAGTTCAAATCTTCAGTTTTTATTTTGGGTTTATCTGTCTTTATTTTTTTAGTATCATTTGATGCTGGACTTGATTCTGTCTTATTTACATTACTTTCATCTGATACTGGATGTTCACCTTCCATGATTCTCTAAATCTACTACTTTGAAAATTAACGTTTTTCTGTCAACAACGAATCATAAAACTACAATAGTCGTGACTAATCAGTCTAATCTTTTCACTTTTATATAATGAATAATTGCTTATAGTTTATTTGTACTTATACTTCAACAAAACAAAAGAAGAATGAAAAACTACGATGACCAGGGTGGAAAATCTCTTTACAAAAGCGTTACTTCGAGCAGCGATTCTATTCGCGTTGTCAAATTCTTTTTAATGGTAATTTAGATACGTTTCGCTGTATTCGTATTTGCGTCACTCTTTTTTTTCGATAAGACTCCTTTGTGTAAAAATCTCACGCAATATTATCGATCTCGAAACAAGGATATCGAAATCGATCGAGTTTGTAGAATCCGTCGGGCTAATTTTTAACTTTGTTCTTTCTTCACTTCAAATAAATATAAAATATAAATATTATTACAAATTATAAATATTCCAAATTCATTATTGAATTTATTTTTTTACAAAAGAAGACTTATCCATAATCCATAATATATATTTCATGAATCCGAGCGATTTCGATATCCCTGGATAGAGATCGATAATATAATGTGGGGTTTTTATGTAAGGGTATGAGATAATAATGAGGAAAGGGATTGATAAGTAGGTATAGAAATCTTGCATCTAGACAATTCGTTAATTTACTACGTTTTACAAGCGAAAAATTGAAATTATGAATATTAAAGTTTGTATTTATTTTTACCTAAATGCTAATATATGTTCCAATAATATATTAAATAGTATTTAATATTAGGGAGCGTTGAGATTCCATTTGATTTGTAGTTCACACAAATGTTTACTGGTCATATATAATAAGCTAGATACGTTATGATATTTATAATGCTAAATGGTCGAGTTTGATATTATTAAGACAAATTTGCTGGCACCACGAGAATTTTTGTAGAATGAATAATGTAGTCATAAAGAGAAATTAAAGAAATTTTATTTTTAATTACTAGTCACCAGATCAAAACAAAAAGTTATGATGATCTTTAGCAGCAGAATATAATGCTTTTCAGTATAAATAATAAATTTAATATAATGATTCAGAAACAAGAGAAGGGTTAATTGCCACAGTCACAAATTTACACAAAATCAAGTAATAACATTTTATTACATTTACTTTTTAAACAATCTTTGTAAATATTATCTAAATAACAAATTTTTTAAACATATTCTTTAACTCCGGTCTTTTTAGACCATAAGAAAATAAATTTTATTATATAAAGTCAATCAGTTGTCTTATTTTTTTCTACAGACAGCTCGTTTTTAAGTTTACGTCTTTGTTTAAATCTTATAAATTAAAACGTAACAAATATTACTTTAAAAAGTTTATTATTTAAAGAAGTAAATAATTTTAGTAAAGTAAGTGTTTAAGTAATAAAACTAATAATGTTCTAATAACTATGAAGTTTTATGCATATACTGTAAGTAGTATAAAAATAAACCAAATATCTGAAATCTTTCTTTTTCTCAATGAAATAAATGTACATGCTTATTAAACTTATTAAATTAAAGAAAAAAAAACAAAATTAATTATTCGGATTGTAAAATTGAGCATGAACTCCTTGAAAATCTTGTCTGTCGTTGGACATCATAACTCTTCCTCTTGGAAAAGCATTTGCTGCAGAAATGTTAGCAGCAAATTGCTGGAACTGAGCAGGCATATTCTGGTACGGATGTTGAATCAACATTTGTGGTAGGCACGCTAGCCTTTGGTCTACAACGTTTGCGTGAAAAGTTTCCGCAGGATATTCTTGCCTGCTGATAGCTGAAAAATTTCTGGGTCGCTCGTAAGCATCATTTTGGATTTTTTGTACGTCGGATGGGGCTATTGAAAAGCCAGGCGGTGGCACTGAGAACTTGTGAAAATCCAAAGGTGTTGAATAATTCTGACTTGGCGATGTGATAGCTTGGCTGCTATTTGTAGGTGGTAAGTTTTGAAGGGCGAATTGTTCTTGGGGATGGCGTTTATTAAACAGCTCGGCCTACAAAATTGAAGAATTTGGTTACATCAGTCTAAATTAATGATTTCTTTACTATTTTAATTGTTTTTACCTCGCATCTTAGCAATTTCGCTTGTGCCGCTTGCAACTTTTCATTTAAATTAACAACTTCAGTGTGGTATTTAATTACTTCATAAGATAAATTTGTTATCTCGTTGGTAGTTAAAGTTGTATAAGATAAATTTTGTACAGTTTGTTCTACTTCCGGAGCCTGTGCCGAATTCAAATTTGCTACTTCAAATGAAGGCGAATATTGGTTGAGCGCAGAATTTGTATACATAGGAGGTGTACTCATATTTGAAGATGAAACACCTGATTGAGAAAATTGCATATTCTGAATCATTCTTGCATTTAAAAACTGAGGTAATGAATCAGATAATTGACAATTTGTTTTGTCAGTTTGTGAATTAAGAGACTGAGCTGATGAATCATACGTATTTGGATTCACACCTGCATAAAAGAATAATAAAGATTATATAAAAATGTAACGTAAATACAGAATAATATAATATAATATAAAATCATACAGACCTAAGGCACATTGAACATTTTGATTACCCTCAAAAGACATAACAACGTTACGTTTTGGTTCTAACGATTTATTTTCGGAATTACTAACACATGAATTCGTTTCAGAGTTACTTATTTCTTGTTTGGATTCTTTTTTAATTTCAACTGGTTTTAATGTCGAAGTTCTTGCACTTGTCTGCGATTGTAGTGAAGAGCTTGATTCTTGCTTTACAGGAACGTTATTAGATAAATTTGTACAAACATCGCTTTTTTCCTGTCGATTATCCCCTTTCTGCACAGCAGAATTATTTTGTTGATTGTTATAATTATTGTTACGTCTTTCACAACCAAAGTTATCGTCAAAATGCTTTTGATTTCTGCTAGAACGATCTTGATTTCTATTAATTGCTTCCTGGCTTCTGTCAGGAACGTTTCTACTGGTTCCTTGATTCCAATTTCTATTTGATAAATCTTGATTTTTACCTGTACTGTCTTGATATCTATTAAAATTTTGTCGTCTATTAAAATATTCTGTATTTCTATTAGGATTTTCTTGGTTTCTACTAGATTGTTGATTTTGTGATCGATTTGAAGCATAAGGCTGCCTGCTTGAGTTGTCTGAATGTTTGTTATTAAAATATTCTAATTTTGGATTTAAGTTATTTACATGTTTCTCATCATTATTTCCAGATCTACTAGGAATAATATGATTATCTTTTGACGAGCTTGCACTTTCAGTTTGGTTAACATTTTTTGGCGTGACTTGATTAAATGCTGGTTTCTGTTGATTTTTATTTTTAACAAAATCTGGTTCGAAAGAATGTAACTCTTTGCCAGCTCTTCCATGGATTGGTCTTTCCTTATTTTTATTTTGGTTCCAGTTCAAATGAGGCTCCCGCTTTATTTCCATTTTTACTTCTCGTTGATCAGACTTCTTTTCTTGTGATTGATCTTTTGGAAATGGTTCAATTTGCAAAAATGTAGGATTTCCTAGTGAAGGTTTGTTTTCAGTTTGACTCTTTAAAAATTCTTGCTCTTTTCTTCTTGCACCTTTGCCCATAAAAAGGTGTTTCTCTGAATAACCATCTACTCTTCCAAATTTATCTACGAATCCTTTAGCATAATTTTGATTATTGTTATTTTTACCTTTGGTCTCTTGTGGCAAATTTCGACATACTTTTCCCCTACAAATTCAATTTTAATTAGTAACGGAATAAACACGTAAAAAAAATACATTTGATGAAACTTACCATTCATTATCGTCAGAGTCATTCGAAATACATTTTAAGCTTTCTTCTGCGCCTTTCATTTTGCGCCTTTCACTCTCTTGCTGAGCTGTACAAATACTTTCAACTAATGCTAAACTCATTTCTTCTTCCTCCTGTGTTCTATCAATCACAAGTGACGAAGAGTTGGGAAAAAGCTGTTTTGCAGTATCATTACCCCAAGCAGATTGTTTTGGAGGATTAGATTTTGGAAGTTCACGTTTGACTTCAGTTCCATGATGAAGAGGTTTATCTTTGCGATCCTTTTGATGAGGAATATACGTATGGTTATACCCAAAGCTTCTCTTTACTGGATTTGCCGTTTTGTTCATATTTGACGCCCTAGAACACGTGGAATGTCTGATTATTACATTTAATATATTTTAGAACCAATAATTCATGGTTTATTTAATTTAAAAAGAAATTAATAACATTGAGTAAAAGAAACTAATGGTAGATGCTGCGGTAAGGTGCGTTTTATGCACATGAGAATCGTACACGTAAACATTGTACACAATTAAACATTGGTGAAATTTATATATAGATATATTAAACCATACTAAATTGTGTACAATGTTTACGTGTATGATTCTTATGTGCACAAAACGTACCACCGATGCTGCCCCAATTTTTTTTCTTTTTACCATAAAAATGATCCTTTTCATTATAATAATTTATTACCAAAATTGTCCTGAAGAAGATTATTTTATGTTCAAATTTTTTACTAATTTATAATTTATTTTGAGACAATTTGGCCATCATTAATTTTGAATATTTTATTTAAGTTAATGTTATATCAAGTCTACAAAGTTATTCAAATACATACGCAGGTACATGATGACATGATGGTACAGATTTAAGCCAACTCATATTCTGCATTTTTGTGACAACAATATTTTTGTGTACTGCTTTTTTGGATTCAGAATTTTCTTTTTCATTTAGACTTTTTTGAGCTGCATGATTAGTTTTTAATACTGATTCATTATTAATTTCAACAGAATCACATATGGCTCCAGTCTCTTTAAAAACTTCTGTAATTTTGTCTAGACCAGTTAAATTAGTTGCAGGGATTATTGGAATTAATTCATCCACTTTCTTAACATTTTTAGATAATTCTTGAGTATCTGGTAAATTTTCATTAATAATTGAATTTACTCTATTTATTTCAGAAGCTACAGATGACTGTGTAACGTGAACTGCTTTTGACTCAGAAACATTTTTATCAGATTCTAAAGCCAAATTTTCATTTTTTGTATACATTATACCTATTTCTAAGGCAGTTTTGCTTTTTATGTCATTTCCAAAATTTTGAACTGTATCTGGCTTAATATCATTAACATCAGATTCTAATGGTAAGCTCTCATTTTTTGTACTTAATGTTTCCATGGGTAATGAAGCTTTAATTTTTATGTCATCTTCAAAATTTTGAACTGTATCTGGCTTAATATCATTCACACCAGATTCTAATGGTAAGCTCTCATTTTTCATACTTAATGCTTCCATGGGTAATGAAGCTTTAATTTTTATGTCATCTTCAAAATTTTGAACTATATCAGATTTAAAATCTTTAACACCAGATTCTAACAGTATGCTGTCACTTTGTGTACTTAATACTTCCATGGAAAATGAAGCTTTAATTTTTATTTCATCTTCAAAACTTTGAACTGTATCTGGCTTAATATCATTAACACCAGATTCTAATGGTAAGCTCTCATTTTTTGTACTTAATGCTTCCATGGGTAATGAAGCTTTAATTTTTATTTCATCTTCAAAACTTTGAACTGTATCTGGCTTAATATCATTAACACCAGATTCTAA
>JAWWEM010010127.1:6996-25962 GCA_035582935.1 Ormyrus thymus | reverse complement strand
TTAAATAAATTATTTTTACTTGGAAATGTGATGACTATATAGTTCTACGTTAGTATGCACAGACTGTGTATACATTATGCTTAGACTATGAATGTCCAATCCTGGGACTACATTGTGCGTAGCCGATTATGCATAGCCTAAGTATAATTTTTTTACACGGGGGGGAAATGTATATGCAATAATTATGTATATTCTATACCATTTTTTTTACATGGGAAAAAGTTTAGGAAAATTATTTGGACGAAATAAAAAAGTGCGGGATAGTGCCCAGAGCGGCACCACCGTCGCACTATTTTGCCGTATCAATACGGCACCTCTGCTATATTGGCGCCGCACTACATGTTTTTACACGGGAAGTTTATTGCTTGTTTAAGCTGCACACAAGATAAAAAGATTAAACAATCACACAATAATTAACGATGCGATCGTGCAATTATTCCCATAATAATTTCTCCAAATTCCTCTCGGTACTGACCGAATTCCTAGCTCGGATAGCATTAGCCACTGCGTAGATGAAAATCCACCGCGATTGCGCCCCCCAAATAACAGCGATTAAATCCATCTCGCAGCGCGCAACCTCGTCCGACGTCCCGGATCCCAATCTCGGCGGGCCTCACCTTTTGTCGAGGCGCTCCCGCTGCAATCGGACAAGTTGTCCTGCAGCGCCGTCGGCGTCCTCCTCGGCGCGTCGACGGAAGCCAATTCCCGTAAGCATTTCCCCGACAGATATCCGATATTATCGTCATACGGCGCCCCGTACTCCCCACCGCCGAAGCAATCGCCGTCAGTCACGGCGACGCCGCTGCGCCTCCTATCGCTCTCGCCCATGTAAATGCGGGGCCTAAACGCCTCCGCCGACCTCTTTCGAGTCCCGAGTTCCGATTAAATTAGTCGAGGAGAGAGAGGCTTTGTTTGGAGAAGCGCGCACAAGTGGGCGAGGGGCGAATTTTCCAGAGGAACACGCACGCGGGGAATTTATCGCCGTTTTTTCGAGTTTCAAATCTGAAAGGAATTTATTTTGTTCTCGGGAAACGTTCTCCCTCGGCTCTCGGCCAAACTTTCCCGAGTTTGCGGAAGCCGGCTTTGTCGCGAATGCAGAGCCGAAGAAAACCGCCGGCTGCTCATTGAAATAGTTAAATCTCCGGCTGCGAAAGCTCGGGCGGTATCTTCCGCGCCAGCTGCTCAAATTAATAAAGATCGATCGAAGCGTTAAAAAGCCAATTTAAACGCCGCCGTCGACGCGGGCGGACGGCCTAGGAGGTATTGTTTATTGAAAGGCCAATCACTGCACCTGTTACTCGGGCGGCGACTCAGCAGCCTCTCGCGCGCCGAGGCAATAACCGCACGACGAGCCCATGAACAATGCCTCCAAGTGCGCGATGCATCGCCGCACGTCGGAGAGTGGCGGAATGACCTATTTGCCGATGCATACCCGCGGCCCTCCCCCTCCGCTGGCGCGGTCTTTTCGATTTTCACTCGAGCTGCGCCTCCTTGCTATGCTTGCTGCGCGCGTTCGCCCGAGGCAGCCCCCTCGTTTTTCGCCCCGAGACTTTTACTTTGCCGTTCCTGCTGCGGCTAAGTGGGCCGCTGCGCCGCTTTTTTAAGAGGCTTTGAGGGCCGCCCCGAGTTGCTACTTCTTCCAGTTGCTTAAGCAGATTAGCTGTGTTTCGCTGCTTCGGTATCAACTGATTTGTTTCGGAAATGTTTATGCCACTTTTTCTTTTTAAGTACGATCAAGAGTTTCGTACGTTCATAGAGACTTTTTTTAATGAGTCGTAATATCAGAATAAATTGCGGGCGGTACTTTAGATGCACATCTGCTGCAGAGAAAGTTTACCCGTATTCGATCAAAAACAGTTGCGCAAACGCATCCTGATGCAGACCTCGTAGAAATGTAAGATAATAAATATCTAATATCAATATCGATTAGGCCAAGTGTTTACCCAACCCAACCTCAAACACAGACGTCTGCATCAACTTTCTCTAAGCTTCAGTTATCAATATTTTTCAACAAACGAAAATAATAAATAATACAAATAGTAAACTGGGAAATTATTGTTATTATTATTGTCATTATTAAATAATTAATTTAAAGTTATTCTTTATTTTTATTTCCTTTCTAGAATCCACATAAAATTTTCGTCGACTTGTTTACGTTTTGAATCAATCACTGCGACGGTAGATAAATATTTTAAACGTTATTTTGCAATATGTCGACAATACTTACGCTTTGCAACTCGGCTCACAATTTTTAATGAAAATTAAAGTGCTTACCTGAAACAAAAAAGTAAACAGTAATTAGCATACTTTTATTCGCGTCCTCGTGGTCGCAAAAAATGTTAAATTATAAAGAGGGATAAAAAAGCTTTTTAATTTCTAAAGTTTAAAAGACTTTTTGCGCACATTATTTTACGGCGAAAGTTGTCGACAAGCGGAGCGACCAACTACTCTATTACCAAATATGAAGCCTCGTCCCGAAATTTCTTACACAAAGGCGCACGTAAACCCCATTATCAAAATCAGCCCAGTGTTTAGAAACTGCAAGGGTGTGTACATCCTTACGCACAAAGCTCCGCCGGATCCCAAAGAAGAATTTCACATACCGCGAGCAAAGCCGCTTTATTTTCCCTGAATAGCCAACTGCGAATGAAGTAGCAGTGAGCAGGAACGGCCTCGCAGCAGACAAAGCCCCTGCCTCCCTCGCGAGGAACACGCGGCGAGGCATTTAAGTGAGATTACGACTGAACGTCAAAGACAAAAGTGCTTTTACCTTTACGATGTGAAATCTGCGCACGTATCCGCCGCGAATAAAAGTTGCGCCTGCGCGAAAAACACGATGCGCGGCGCTATCGCCGCCCGAGCATCTTTTCCCGGGCTCGCGGGCTCGCTTCCCTCCAACTTTTTTAATTGAAAAGAAGCGGGATAATGGCGTCGCGCGGACAAATTTTTACGATAACTTCCGCGAGAACGTCGGCTTTCACTTGGTCTTTGATAATGCAATTCTTGAAATTTAAATAATGGTCGTCCCCATTCAAACTTTTTCAAGCCCTGTCCCTCGACTTTTCCCCTTCCTTTCTCGATCTCCCTGCCGTTATCAAGAACTTATTATTTCTTAAATTTGAGATTGGAGGCCGTCGCCGAGCATTAGGTGCGAAAGAGCTAACTTTGATTTTTCGGCGGCTAAAGGATGAAAATATGCCGTTCTGACAGAGCGAGTATATATAAATATAAATAGTTTATTTCAGCCTTACATGGCCCAGAAACGGACTTGGTTACGACTTTACATCATTTACATTATAATACTTATGTTTATATTACCATTCGTTTTTACCTTACTTTACAATACATCATTCACGACTATGTCTCTTATTAATACGTTTTAACTGATATACATTTGCAACCTTTTGCATTTATATTTTATTTCACTGTACATTCTCGTTATCTCTAAATTTTTTACTTCCATACTCTCGATATACACTACTTCTCACGCACTTACATTCTACGTAATATATCTGTACATTTTTCGCTAATGTTATAACTATCTTTTTCTTGATACTCCTTACTTACAAAAACTTTTTCTAGATAAGACGCTTATTAGTACATTATAAGTCCCACAGTCCTTACTCTTACTTTTCCTCTATTCCCCCATCTTTTATAATAGCTATAACTCTACATTTTGGTGTTACTTGAACTTCCTAGTACATTGAGACTATTGTGTCTTTCGTTTTTCTATTTTCTTTTCTTTATCATATCCTACATCCCTATCTTTTCCATTCTTACTAACATTATCCTAATCTTAGTCTATGCAGTATGCTTTATTATTTATTATTCTTCTGTTCCTTCTTCACCGTAATCCTTTTCCCTTTCCTTCTTTTCCTGTTCTTTTATCACTTTTGTGAAGAATTTTCCTACTTCTATGTTACCTTCCTCATTAAAAACTCTTATCCAATTTTCTCTGATATGCCCTGGCAAGCCCAACCTCCATTTTTCTCCAACAGAGCGAGCAAAAAAAGTTCAGAAATTGAAATTGCATCGAGCAACGCTTTGGTATATCGACTGATCTGGTTATTATTTTCATGCGATGCTCAAACAATTAAAAAGGAACAAGTCAGCGTTATATCGATGCACGACGTGCTTTTTCCCGTGTTTTTATCGTCCATTCAGGTCGCTCGCCAGTGTGGAAAAGGCGGCGGACGCCTGCTTTAATTTTCTTCCTCTTCCTCATATACGCGGATTTTATTCACCGCTCTGTAGTCGCTATTACAAAACCTGTTGTTTGCCTTCCTCGTCTCGTCCTGCTCGATTGTTGTTTACAACGCATACGAACGAAATTTAAAATTTATTTTAATATCTGTTTCATTGTTGTTAATTTAATTAACAATCGTAATTAGTCTGCATTGAGCGCGTAAAATTTTGAAAGGCAAATTTTACTAATTGACGATAATATAATAAATATGTAATCTCTTAATGAACAGGATTTCTAGTGAATGTACTTTTCATTTAAAATAAAAGTGATCAAAAGTTAATTAAACCGAATGAACGCTGCGCAGCGAAAAATCCAAAGTAATAACCGGTAATATGATTCGACGTTCAATATGGGAAATTCGAATATCTGGAAAGTAGAAAGTTTCACAAATGGCTTCTCATTCCTTCTGCTAAAAATCAGTTAAATTCATACTTTCGGATTCTATTTAAACTTTTCATTTAGATTTATCGATCCGATACCGACGCCTTTAGTAATTGCGAAATAACAGTTAATTTCGCGCGCTCGACTTTTCTCAGCTCTCGGGCTCTCCCGGCTCTCTAAACAATTTCCTCGTTATTCCCCCTCGCTCCTCGTTGCCGGGCTCTCCTTTCTTTGGGCAACAACTCGTCCATTGTCTTCCGCTGCTCTCCGCCGCCGCGGCTCCACGAGAGGGCCAGAAACTCGAACGAGCCGAACGATCCTCGCGGCCATAACCGACACTTAGTCTCGGCGCTAACAACCGCCTCGCGAGCACATCCATCTCGCCCGGAAATTCCGGGGCCGCGCGGCGGAAAGCCAAAAGAAGCACAAGAGAGCAATCGGCCCGCCGACGAGAGAGCTGAGATATATATATTGCCCCTTGGCTCGTAACGGTTTCGCGGCTTCGATTTCGCGCCGCACGCCCTCGAAATGCAGTCGGAATCGATTGATAAGGGAGAGTGTGTATCTGGGAGCGGGATCTCGGCCGGGCGTTGGAAAGTTCCATGAAAACGCGTCGTTTCTTCGCGCGCGATAGTTTCTCTAATAAAACAGCGACGAGCGGCGGCGGCGGCGTCGGCTATCGGCGCGGGCATCTTTTTATCCGCCGACATCCGCTCGCTGATTATTCGCGCGTCTGCTTTTATTTGCGCACTGTTTTACAGGGCAGGGGCAGAGAGTTGTTGTATTTTGCGAGCGCGCAATCTCGCTGCCGCGCGGCGGGCTTTTATTGGAATGCTTAAAATTTGCAAAGAGACGGATTAGCGCGACGCGGATGGCGCGTTAAATTATAAGATAAAATAAACGAGATGATTAAGCTAGAATTTATAACGGTCGTAATGTTTAGCCGGTTTAATTTCGGGCATAAATATTGTGTGCATTATGGCGATGAAATGGACTCGAGATAATTATTATTATTGCTTTGAAAAATCTTAGCTATTAAAGTTATTAAAATCATTAAAATGTGACGAAAAAGGTTTGCGAAATTATACTGTGCCTCTGTAGCCAATTATCTACCATTGTGTATCTGTAATTACGTTAATTGTATAATTTAGGCTCCCTTTGTTTGTATTGGCTGTGGTTATAGAGTTGTAAAAATTTTTTCTAAACGCTAATTTCGACATTCCCTGTATACCTTTTTCACAGCTTTCTGAAGCTGTTGAAACCGTGTAATCAGAATTAGATTTTTGACATTATAATAAGTACCCTAAATCACAAAATACACGTCTGCAATACTTTGGCCGCATTAATACAAACTTCAAATCCGCAGTTTAGCTCAACAATTTTCACCAGCAAAGAAGCTAATCCAGCCGAGTCTAATGGCCTGCGCGAGCACCGTTATCATCAGCAAACTAAACTGAATGCAAAGAAGGCAATTCTCGGACGAAAAAGCAGGTACATTACATCCTCAATTTTGCATGCCTACGCGTATAATAATTCGCAACATTCATCTCTCTCCCGGCCGAGGTCAAAGTTTGCAATTTCCAGCGTCAAAGGCGCGAAGGAGGCAAAGCGCGCAAGAGAGAGAGAGAGAGAGAGCAGCAGCAGCAGCAGCAGCTATCCCGTGAATAAAACATCATAAAGCGCTCTGCAGGCGTGCGTCGCAAGTGGACTTTGAAATTCTCGAGTGAAGAATCACTCGTCCCTCTCTCTCTCGGCCGGCGACGACTCGAGTACTCACGCGCCGACTCGCGAACGAGCCCCGGAGTTTAACGGGACAGCGAGAGTCGCGCCGTCGCGCGAGAGAGGGACAGAGAGTCATGCTAATCGAATTACGCCTGCGTCCCACTTGCGAGCGCGCGGAAAAACGCCAGATGCGAATAATTGATAGGCAAATCCGACGTGGCTTATTAGCCTTTTCGGCGAGGCAGCCCCGATCGGGCCGGAGATGAAAGTGCCGGGGAACGATCGGCTCGTAAAGGGAGTCGCGTAAAAATCGGACTAATGCCCGCGCCGCCGAGGCTCTAATTCTCCGCGGGATGGACTAGTTTCGAGATTTCTGAATACATTTCGAGCCGGGTAATTTATGCGTCTGGTTTTATGTCTTTCTGAGAGTTTTCAGCTTTTTCGCGGCGAAGAAAATTTCGCCGACTCGCGAGTCCGCGAGTTTACGACGGCGCGGTGTATAGAGAATTTAATGAATATGCATTATTGCAGCGGCCAAGTTCCGCTAATGAAATTTGGACCTGATTCCTAAAAAAATAATCGGCTCGGTCGAACGAGTGCGTGTAAAACACTCGGCTCAACCAGGTGCGCAAATGCAAATCAGTTCATTTACCACGGAGATTAGAAAAAAGAAAGAGCTCCGCGCGCCTTTTATTCAAAGCAAAAAAGTGCTAATTTTATACGTCGGGCAGAATACGTATCAGATAGGAATTCCGCACAAAAGAAAAAGACATTAAAGCACAGAGGAGTGGCAACGAGTGCATAAACACTTTTTTCTCCTCCCCCCCCCCTTCCTCTCGCCGCCCGGCGTCCAGAGTCGTCGTCGGCGGCGACCTGCATCCGCCGGCTCGCGTTAGCACCCAGAGGCGCGCGCACATAATGCGCGCAAGGTCAGAAGTCGAAGAACGCCTGCGGGCCCCCGACGTTACAGATTTTTAAGTAAAAATTAAGCTTTACGGGCCGCGTGACGCTTCACGAGGCATTAAATCGCCTAGCGTGCGCCCGGGCTTTTTACGGCCGGGCGGGAGTATCGACGACGGGACGAACGGCTTCTCGGAAGTAGGAGCTAAAAGCCCGCCGCGAGGTCGAGCTTTAAATTTAATCTACCCGCGCGGACGTAGGGCCCGAAATTCCCGATACTGCTCGCTGCGCCGGCTGGCTCCCCGAGCCCCTTCCGCCTCCCCGCGCGGCTCTTAAACTTTTACTCCTTGCGGGAAAAGTCGTATTCCGCCGCCGCCCGCGAAACTGTAATTGGAATAATTTAAATTGTTTCTCGCTGCTTCTCGGGGTACTTTACCCGGGGCGTGCTTCGGGTCCGATGTTAAATTTAATGGAGTTCGTCATTTTTTTACGCGCTCTTGATTTTCGAACGCGCTCTCCCCTTTCTTAACGCGCCCGACGAAAGTACTTGTCAAAGTTTCTCGAGCGTAAATTCACGGGGAGCTGAATTTTTTAGAATTTTAAAGACCCGGCCTGCATTATCTCCATGAATCAAAAAGCAAACAAGAATTTACATTAACATTTTTCAAGTAGAAGTAGAATTTACGTCTTCCCTCGCCGAAAGTTTCCTCGGGTAAATGAATAGCGCGTCGCTACAAAAATCTTCTAGCTGAAAAAAGGGGGAGCGAACCTCAGCGAGCGAGAGCCAGAGAGAGAAAGAGAGAGTTCCCGAAATTAAATTCATAACTTCGCACTGCGCGTGCGCTTTAATAATACGCCTCACACTAGACTATGAAATATGTAAACATGCAAAATTTTGAATTAAAATAATTCATGAGTCAGTCAGCGGTGAATCACATCTCTCCGCGCGCGCTAATAAGTTCCCGTAATGCATAATCCCAATTACTCCGCAGCGCGTAATAAACTTTGTCCACGCGCGCGCCGGCTTCCCCCCCAAAAAAGCATTATCAGAGCCCGCCTCCTCTTTATCGCCATTCCCTAATTCCGGCCGCGACGGAGAAGAGAAAAATCCTGCCAGCTGCAAAACAAAGCCGCAAGATGCTCCCGGACAAGACAGCTTCTCTTCTAGGCGCCGCGGTGATGTTAATGCAAATTTCGAGGACAGTGCGTGTGCGTCTGCGGCTCCTCTCTTGACGAGCGGATACGCGGAACGCCACTTATCCGACCGAGAGACTTTCGCGTCGCCGTCGCGCGGGGAACTTTCGCGCTCCGCTTTTCGCTCCGGAACTTCCGGCGGCGCTTCTTGTTTTCCTCTCGTTGCCGCTTTGCAAATATTTTTTTTCCCTCTGCCACGGCTGAATTCGACGGGGAAGTGTGGCGCGCGATTTTTTTGGGAAGAGCTTCTCTTTTTTTTTATTTTCGAGGAGCGCCGGTAGGGGGAAAGTTTATAATAAACCGAGAGAGATATACGCGCAAGTAGAATACTTTGCTTACCCGGACGCAAAAATCTGATAAAAATAAAACGTATATATTCATGAGGCTAAAATACGACTTGTTTTTAGTAAGGCAACTTATGCCTTTGCGACATAAAATTCTTGTTTACAATCTTTGTCCGGGTACGTAAAACCTCCCGTTCCTTATCCGAGGCCAGCAAACTACGTTCTAAATCACCGCCTAAATGCTCAGTGTAGCGTTGCGCAAAAACTGCGAATCTCCCCAAGAACATTTCCTATCCTCATTACAACTCCCATAATTAATCGAAATAAACCGGCACAAAAAGCCCATCATCGCAATTGATTGCAAGCAGATGAACCGGAACGCTCGGAGCGCAAGAAACTCCAGGTAGAATCGCGAAACATCATTACGGCTCGCTGGCTGAAAGGCGCCTCGCGCCGCGCGGCGTAATCACACATCCTCTCAACGAGTCCGCCGAATAAAGTCCCTCGCCCTTCGTGCACGCGTATTACACGCGAGCAAATCAGGCCTCGCCTATAACGCGAGAAGCGATCGGCGGGGCGGCGGGGGGGAAAAAAGAGTCGAGCGCGCGGTCGATGAACCAGCGCAACTTTTCACGAACCGCCAATTAGCATCAACTTGCCACCGAAAAAAGCGACGCTCAATACGGGGGCATTTGAAGTGATGCGTGAGCCGGCGGCGCTGCTCATTAAAATCGGCGCCGATCGATAGAAGGGGAAGACGCGCGCAAGTTTTCAGCGCTGGAATGCCGCGCCCGTTAACGAGGAGAGCGCGCGGGATGCGCCTCCCGCTCGAAACGTATCAAATTTTCCGAAAATTCGATTAATTAGCGGGCTGAAAAATGGAGGCGGCGGCCCGATTTAATTGAATGCAGAGCAGCTCGCGTCGGCGATAAAGTCCGGGCAGGGAGAGAGAACAAACGTTTCATTCGCCGCTCAATGAAACCTAATTTTTCTGCCCTCCTCCGTCGATCCAATCTATCCTCGAGGGATTTCAATTATATGTGCGCGGCAGCGGCGGCGCTTCCCGCAAAGGCAATATCTCTTGACAAAGGCCGGCGATTTTCCAGAAGCTATTCTCAATTAATGCGATCGGCATAAAAATCCTCTCTCGGCGGCGAGCTCTCTTCATTCCGGGAATCGCGGAGCCTTTGTGTAACGCAGCTGATTCCGATCTCTCTTCCTCTCTCTCTTTCCCTCTGTCTCTCTCTCTCTCGGAGCCTACACCGCCGGAACAAAGAGAGAAAAGCCAGACTGCCGTACTTGCAAATCTGGCCCGCTAGTACAGAGCGGCGGGGCTGATTAAGTTTTGCACTCTGTCGCAGTTTCTCGCGTCATTTGCCGGAGCGATCGTCTGCGAAATAAGAGAAACAGCCCCCCCCCGCCCCCGTCGGGCATCCGAGCGGAGCCCCAAGACGGGAAGGCCTTTCGATGCGCCGTGGGGCTCGGCACTCGCGCGGATGAAGCGCGCCGAGAGCGAGCCGGCCGTCGGCGCCGGCAGTTTTTCGCGATTGATCGGCGCTTTATCGCTCGATCGGCGGGCAATCTGCCTCTTTTTCGGCGAAGGCGAACTGCTTTCTCGGAGCAGCTGCTGGGATTCGGTGCTTTTGGGCATTGTCTCTACGGCTCATTGGCTTGGATCTGCTCTGGTTAGACATATGCTGCAGCGGGCGGAATCAATTTGCTGATTCGATTTGGCTATGTTTCGCTGTTGATGCAGTGATACAAAGTTTTTGGTTAAAATGTATAAAGGACCGATACTGAAGACGATTTATTAGAAAAACAATTCTGGATTTTAAAAGACAAAGTCTCGATCTTTACATAAGAAACTACATTAGTAGGCAGGTCTTGAGCTCTTCCCCGATTTCCCAGAAAAAATCATTGTCATTGAAGTTGCCACTTAAGAAGTATGCCTAATGGGTGACAATGCAATCAATTTGTAAATCAAATGAACTCAATCATTTTTTGACATTGAATCTAATTCCGTCTCCTGTTCCCTGGAATTAAAAAATCGCGCAATTCGAACTCCCCGAGAAAGAACGCCAAGACTCGCTGGCGATCCTCTAATTCCCTTAGAATTCTTATTCTCGGAGCGACTCGCTCCGTCTGTCGACGCGGCGCCTCCGTCGAATCGCCAAGAAGGTATCTCGGCGGCGGCGCATATCGAGATCATTCGACTAATCGATGGCCTCTCCACGCGATTGCACCGCCCAGCCCGGAGCGTCAGATTTCTCTTTCGCGCGCCCGTGACAGCCTTGTCTACGCGCGGCGTTGCTGCATCTGGCACCGAAATCGAAAACGAGCCGCGAGAAGCAGATGCGACACGGCCTAATCGATTAGCTCGAGGCTCGTGCGAGTCGCCGCGATTTCTCAGCTCTTTTTCAGGTGTTGCGTCGCGCGGACACGTGACCGATTTCGCCAGCGACTCGCGAACGGGGTTTATGGGGAGTGCGCGGCTCTTTTTATGCCGGGCCGTAAAAAAGTCGGCGATTGAAAGAAATTTTTAATTTTACCGAGTGTTTTTTTTTCGGAGAACGGAAAATTGGCCTCAATTTCAGCGGTAACTATAAAGGAGAAATATAGCGCTGACATTACTCCGTTCATCGAGACGAAATTGAGCTTGCGAATAGAAAATTTTCGACATGAATAAAACATGCGGCAAAAACTCTTAACATTTTTACGATCGACGACGCATCGCTCATTCCTTCCGAGAAAATATGACCGCGTCGATGACAAAGTGCAGCCAGTAAAAAGTCATCAGGCGGCTCGCTGCGATTGAATAAAAAAATATCCACGAGCGCGACACACTCATCTCTAATATTCGCCGGAGAAGTGAAGCAGCGACCAGTCATCCTACGGCCATGCAAAAGCTTGTACTCGACAAACAATCCCAAGAGCAGCCGTATCAATTGCAGCCCAATCTAATCAGTCTCAGAATTCGTTTATGCAACGGCGACTCCTCGGCCATCCCGCGAAATTAAGCCGGACAGCACAAATACGTCCCTTATCAGCAGCAAAGCGGAGATCGCCATTACGCACCGAGTCGCAGAGTTTCTCTCGACTTTCTGCTGGTCGGATTACGCGTCCGTTCTTATCGAGCCTCCTGTATGCGGGCCTGCGAAGACACGGTATTACAAGCAAGGCGAAATTCCAATTACCCGGGAGGGAGAGAGAGAGAGAGAGCAGAGCACAGCGCAGTGGAGAGGAGTTCGATATCGAGGCTGGCGCGATGGTCCGCGGAATGGCGACTTCAATCAGCGGCACCGCCGATACACACCAGCAGCCTGATTCAATCAATTCCCGAACATTCTGCGGCGTGGCACAGTAACGACGACGACGACGACGACGGAGATCCAAAGCTCGCTGCCCGGCTATGCCTGCGTCCGACTACTCCGATATCGAGGGGCGCCGATCGCCGCGCCGCCGCCGCCGTCGCCGTTTTCAATTTCCAGTCCTTTTTTGCGGACGGGGCTTTTTTTCGAGGCGGCGCATTCCGATGCCTTTCGCGATCGGGGATTAAGCCCGGAGCTTTGTAAGGGAGCTTTGGAACTTTGTTTCGGAAGCTCCCGAGCTGGCTTTCAATTTTTAGCGAGATGCGCCGCCAGGAGAGAGCTCAATCTTCCGTTTCAGTAAAGATTTGGGTCAGAGCCGCCGAGAGGGTTAAGCAATTTTGTCAAATTTAATAGCAGCTCGAGTCAATCGCAAGCGGAATAAAACGGTAACACTTCCAGTAGGAGCCCTTAAAACCCTCGGCACGCAGCGGACATAAACGTTCAATAAAACAGCAATTAACGGGCGAGCCGATAAATACTCGGGATCGCGATAACGAAGTGTTCAGCGAGACGGGCAGGACGGCCAGGCGGGTAATCAAGTTGCCTCGTTCGGCTGAATAATCGTCACTTTTTCAGCCGACTCTCGCTGCTCGGGGGAAGAGTCGAGGAGGACGCCGAGGAATTCCAGACGCGGCGACAGGTAAGTACGGACGGATTTCTCTCTCTCTCTCTCTCTCTCGGGCGAGAGGCGGAGATGCTCTCACGTGCCGGTCGCTTGTCGACGTCGATTCGAGGATCGATCGATCGACGCGACGGGATGGATTTCCAGCGGGAAAAAATTAATGCGCGCCGCGCGCGGCCTTCCGAGTATTTTGCGGGGCCCTTTTTTGGTCGAACGAAGTTTTTTAAATTTGCAACGGAAGTAATTGGGCAACGAGCTCGCGATAAAACGCCCGACACGCAGCAGCGGCGGCGGCGGCGCACTACCCTGCGAATGAAATGCGCGTTTGATCCCGGCGTAAAAATTGATTACATCGGCAAACTGGCTCGGGGATAACGTACTCGGAAGTCGGGTTTAAAAACAATGTAAAGTCCCCGGCAGACGCGCCGAAGGGAAAGGAATACAATAATCGGGAGAGGAAACATCGCCGCTCGTAATCCCCTCGGCAAGCTCAATAACAACGGCGGCAGCAATTGTTAACACAGCGACACACCTCGCCAATCCCCGAGATGAGCCTGCGGTGTCGTATCAGTTCGGGGCGCGACGTGCGTAAGCACATCGACGGCAAACGTAGCGGGGAGAAACAAAAGCGCCGCCGCCTGCGCCCGACAGCGAGGGGAAGGCGCGAGAGCTAGTTTGCGAGCGACGCGCGGCGGCCCGCTGCCGACTATCGCTAAATTGCGCGGGTATCGCTTACATAAATGGATCTTGCGCAATATTCTCCGCCGGGCGCGAGGAATTCCGAGCCTTTTCGCAGTCGAGCGCGAGAACGGCGCAGTTTTCACTGGGCGACGATAATAAGATGACGCGGATGCTGGAAATATTTTCGGGTGACAGTGAGGGAAATGTGCAGTAATAAGACGCGATCCCCGGGCTGGGACGACTGGAATTTCTGCGAATTCCCGGGTTGGAGGTAAGACGCAGCTTGCTGTGGAAGCCGAACTGTTGTATCTTTCGTGCTCTTGTTTACAATGGACTTTTGTACAGGTAAACGTGTGCATTTACGGGTTTTACTTTGTTCTCGGAATTGCTGAATAAATGTTGCTGCGTTATTTGATTCATCTAATTAATTAATTATCTTCTTACGTTTTAGTATTTATTCTTCGAAGAAATGAAATGCAGTATTTACTCGTCAGTGATTTCCTTATCAGCAAGAAAGTTAAACGAGTTTACCGACTCTGTATTCTTAAGGATTCATTCTGCTCTTGTAATTTCAGCAATAAATTGTTTATTCTCCAGTTATACAAGATGTATAAAGGATTCCCAGGCGGCTCTTATATTGTAGATATTTTTGGTGGGAGCGTTGGAGGAAGGCCTTGGGGAATGGGATGAGCCCGGACGCTTTTGGATGCCCACTCGACTGGTCGCTAGGTGGCGTAGCGCGGATTTGTCGCGCTCGCTGGCAGACCAGTCGAGTCAACTGGATATATATATATATCCGGGCTCAGAGGGTACTCATGGCGTCTGGGACAAGGGTTGTCAACCCCACTGACGAGTCTTGGTGGACAGCTCTGAGACAGAACGTCTAGGCTTCCTCCAGCCTCCTACAATATTATTGAAAGTCTTGAAAATAGATATACTGTAGGAGGCCGGAGGAAGCCTAGGCGTTTCGTCTCAGGGTTGTCCACCAAGACTCGTCAGTGGGACTGATGATGGACAACCCTTGCCCCAGACGCCATGAGTACCCCCTGAGCCCGGATACATATATCCGCTTGCCTCGACTGGTCTGCTAGCGAGCGCGACAAACCCAGCACTACGCCACCTAGCAACCAGTCGGGCGGGCACCCAAAGGCGCCTGGGCTCATCCCACTCCCCAAGGCCTTCCTCCAACACTCCCACCATAAATTACCTACAATACTCTTCACGTTATTAATGAAAGTATAAAACCTTGTAACTTTTTCCCCCATCTTTCCCCACATTATAATTTTTAGTCCCAAGTAAAGGCCTTGATAATAGTCTAAACAACAGCAAATATTTTATACATTCCACGCGTTTTAGGATCCTCCCTTCGAATACTTTGCCTCGCGTAAATCACGCTAATCCCAAAAGCTGACCGAACCTCCCTTTGCTCAAGGAAAATAGTTCGAAGGAAACAACAAGTTTAATCGGGACGCTGCTCCTGCACGGTGAAAGCGCCAAAAGTAGCAGCTCCGCTGGCATAATAGATTTCAGCTGGCGGCGAATAAAGCAAGAAACTCAAGCGGAGGACAAAGAAGTGGAATTCAGTTGCATCCAGCGCAGAGAGCGCAGCAAGTGGCGTGCAGCCTCTGAGCGCCTTCACGCCTCGTTGCAGCGCGCGGACGTGAGAGAGCAGTTCTTTACGAACTTGCGTAATTTATCTGGTACAATGCCATTAATCAGATTCCAGTTGCGCCGATTCCCTTTGAATATAACCGTTGCAGCCGACTCGGCTCTCGGGAATCATTGCGAATTAGATATGCCTGCCCTCCATCCCGACGTGTACACTTGCTAATGAAATCGTTACGAGAGCTACGCTCGTTTGCCCCACTCGCGCGGAAAAAGGCCCCGCCTGATTTGCAACTTTAATATCATTCAAATGATATGTAAACTCCCGGGAATTAATGCACTCCGAGAGAGCTCCGCAAGGCTTTTCGGCCTTTTCCGAGCGAATGTTTTGTTGGCGAGAAACGAAGCAAACAAAGAGTTACTCGCCTTGGTAAAAGGCCAAATCGTTTCAAAATCTCATTGCTCTCAAGACTGGCTTCCCAAAACCGCGGAATTGTTTTCAATTGCGGGCTGAAAATGTTTCAAGTTGGCCGCTTCGAAATTTGAGGATGTTCACTTTGACAGCCGTCGATTAAAAAAGAACCTTAAATCCTAATTTTTGACAAAAATGACTGAAATTTTAACGTAGTTTCGATGGGCGCAAGAAATTGACGACAACAAGCCGGGCGGCGGGACTTTCTTTTTCACCGACCCTCTTTTCTCTAGCGTGAAATAAAACGCGAGAATCCGCGCGGCGCGCGCAAAAAAGCGGCGAAACGCGCCGCTCGACACCCAAAGTTACAAACTGTTTATTGATGAAAACCCTCGCGCGGAACTCAATCCGCGGCCTGCTTTGCATATAAAACTGAGCGGCCGCGCTCGCGGCAATTGGATTGGCCGCGCGGCAGTAGCGGCGTGTTTTTTTCTCCAAATCGTCAGCGCAAAATTAACGCGACATACGCGGCGCGCAAGCCGAGCGACGCGGCGGGAGCTTTATTTTTTAAAGAGGCGATAACTTTCATTTATTTTTCTGGCCGCTCGTCGCGCCAAATGAAAAGTTTTATTTATTCTAGCTAACTCGTTTCCGTTTAACGTCGCTGGGAGGACTCGTAATTTTTATCGGCGGATTGATCGATGGCTCGCGGGCAATTATTTCAATCGAAACACGCGCCGAGCACTCCGTCCGTTTATGCGACGATAAACTGCTAATTCATTCTGCTGGCCGGCGAGAGCGATATATGAAATTGTTTCTCCGGTTAATTAAGGATACGGAATCCGAGACGCTGCGGCCGTATTTTTCTTGACTGACAAGACAAATGCCGGGCAATCTCGAAAAAACGTCACAACCGAGATTGGCCTTCGCGAGGCAATCCGTCTGGGCATTTTGTATCTTGTCGGCGACGCGCAAAGGATCCCTTATCGCATCCTTTGCGAAGAAACAAAACCGTACGGTGTGCCAGACCGAGTCCAGGAAAGATAACACGCCCGAAATGTAAAAAAAAAATAACAAAAAAAAAACGAAACGAGGGGGAAACAGAGAAACGTAATTAATGAAGAAGCGAGTAAAAGCCGAGATACCGAGATGAATAAAGTGTGTTTGTGGTATATAAATACGTTTTATTTACAAGCACGCGATATTTATCATCAAAATACTTGTCGTCTTATTTTTACGAATTTGCGCGGAAAACCTTACGTAAAAATAAAAAATCCGCAAGCTCGAGCGCCGAGTCCGACGAGACTAACGCGACTATTAACGACTTTAGAATTTTTTACCGAATACGGCGTGGCGACGCGTAATTACCAGTCGCAAAGTTGCAGCGACCTGCGCGTCGCGCGGCGTCATACACGTCCCATGAAAATTTTTAACGACTCCCCCTCGAAAGCGCGATGTAATCACGAGTGCGACGGAGGCTTACGGCAGCGTAGCTCCGGTGCGGCGTGCCCAGACCGATGCGTTTCCCGCTCCGGAGTTTCCGGCAGTTTTTCCCCTCCCCCCCCCCCCCCTCGACGCACGAGGCGGCGCGCGGGAATCAGATTTCGGATTGAAGCGACGCGGATGAGAGTCAAGGTTAATTCGCCGAGGCGCGATTTCGCGGTCGCCGAGTGTGCGCGAGCACTGCCGAGGAAAATTGCGGGCGGAGGTGATCGCGCGCGCGCTGCTCTATTTAGCGCGGCTGCTCGAAGCGATTGCGGGCTACGTGCGGCTTAGTCGTCGATCGGAGCGTCGGTCCTCGGAGTGGGAGAAGTTTCGAGTGTTCGATGCTCACCTTTTATCCGGAGGTACGAGAGCTTAGCTTTGCCTTTGCAGCTCGTCGCGATAAAAGAAAAATACGGCAAGTGCCGGATAGAAAGTTTCGAATGCGGCGCACTGCGCTGAGTGGTTAATAAATTCAAGTTTCTCTCGAGGGGCATCAAACTCTACTCGCTCGGCTGTATATATATACGTAACTGGCGGCGCGCATCTCATTCGGAAGCTCATAAAAGGTGACGCCAGAAGATATCTCGGATTGCGTAACTACTTTACCCCGTCGACGCCGTTAGACGCCTGTCTCTCCGCTGATAATTACTGCGAGTGACACTCGTTCAAGCGCACCTGAAACGGAAAGTACGGCGGAATATTTGACGAAGCCGGCGATAAGCGGTGTATTTTACCGAAATAACAGCGTTGTAAAGGGCGGGTTTATCGCTCGGCAATACGTTCCCCTTAAGCGAATAGTTTAATTCCGTAAGTGATAAGTGCGTAAAATTTGAGCTCCCGCGCGAGTGGGGAGTAAAAGAACGGGAAACTTATTCTAATATTCGATCGGCGAAAATAAAACAGTAGTTTCTTCGGATACTCGCGCGAGGAGAAATCATTCCGGCCGCCTGATATCGCTGAAAGGCCAGATTCGATCAGCGCGAGTCATAAAAGGGACGTAAAAAAGTTCCGGAGTTAAACCTAGAGGAAAGGGCTTTTAGGATATCAGGAAACTTTGGCCAGAGGAGGCTCCTCTCGCGCCGCGTTTTCCTGAAAAATAATTAATCACCGCGAAGCGTTTCCGCCTTTCGTCCAGCGCCTTCATTTTTCGAAAGAAAATCGAGCTGCCCCCACCCCCCTTTTCCCGCCGAGAACTTCGCGTCTCTAACCCTTTTCTGTTTATTCGTTGGCGTTAGAACGAGTTCTAGGCGTAACTTGTCGATATAAATTCAGGAAATGGAGTTTCTCCCCTTTTTCGAGAGAAAACAATTTCTGGAAAACACATCTGCGTTTGAACGCGCGCGCCGGTTCATCTCGAGAAGTGTGAAAGTGATTTTTGGAGAGGTATAAACGAAAACAGAATTGCGCGGCGAATAAGTTTCTTCGTCGAAATACACAGTCATCGAGGCGCAGATTAATCGCTCGCAACTCGGCATCGAGAGACGTCAGTGCATTTGAAGCGAGCCTCGTGTACCTTTGTGAATCCTGCAGTAATCTGATGGAAAGTTTCGAAACGAGCTACGAAAGTAGTTACGTTTATCTTGCGGGATACATCTTTAATAAGCCCTGGACTTTTAATTTTTATCAACAAAGCTCCGCGATCGAGGGAGCATAAAAAATTCATTCGCTTTATCATAAATCATAAAGTACAAAGTGCGCTTTAAGCTAATTTAAAACTTTGGAAAGTCCGAAGCTCTTTAAAGAACGAATAAAAACTATCACTTCCCCCGGCGTAAAACCTTCAACGAGACGTCGGAAGAAACTAAAACAGCCCGCTGTAAGAAACGAGCGCCGAGCAGATTTTCCTCATTCCGGGCAGCCTCTCTTTGTCCCCCCGGCGCGCAATGAACCGCGAAATGGGCCAACGATTCAATTAAAAGTCAAAAAAAACTGAATGACCCTCTCTCGCCGAGAGTCTCATCAGTCCGCGGGGCTGCAGCCTAAGAGAGCGACGGACTCCTTGGAAAAGTCGACACTTAATCCGAGTTCGTTCGCTGCCCGATGAGAGAGAGAGAGAGAGAGAGAGA
>JAWWEM010010116.1:0-25963 GCA_035582935.1 Ormyrus thymus | reverse complement strand
TAAATGTCTCATTCTTTCGATTTCACTTCTTTTGCAATTTGCAATCTTAATTTGCATACTTTCTTAGATTTATTATTAAATTGTATGCAAGTTATTTTTAAGTTTTTATAACAAAGTGAATCTTTTAAATAAATTTCATAGTTAAATATACGTAGTTAATAACTTTATAGAATTCAAACTTAATTTTCCGTAAATTAAGTTTGAATCCTCAACATTTAATAGACTGTATCGGAAATTTGTCTTTATCTAATTCTACACAACAATTTCTAATTGTTTAGCTTGCGATTCTCGAAATAGCAATGCAATCCTGTTTCAGGAATTGTCACAAGAAATATCAATGCCTTTGAATGAGTTCTCTGAAACGGCAGTGACGAAAAGCTCGTTCAATAATAAATACGACTTGATACACTTTAATATAATTCAGTAATTAACAAGCTTGACGCTTCATGGAGTTTGTATGTTAAAAAATCAAAGAATAAAACAAAGTCCATTCGAAGGGATCAAGGGATTCGAAGGGCCTTGCACTTGTAGGAAAAAAGCTCGACTGTTTTTGCGCAATCGCGTAACTAAATCAAAAAGCTTTTTCGACGACGGGATAAAGTATATTAAATCTATCAGGTTGAAGTTGTTTTTCTGCAATTGAGGTGCCGGAAAAATAAGAGGCGCTGCGCCGTTACAAAAGCTTGCCGTCGAAAAACAACGAACGGAAAGATTACGCTCTAAAAACTCGGCACAAAAAATGAAGGCGTGAGAAGAAAATCAACCAGCTTTTCAATTCCCCACTGAATCTTAATTGTTTACAACACAGAAAAAGCAAGAAACACCAATTCAAATTAAAAGTTTAAATAGACTTTTCGACGATTTAAAAAAAAGCCTCGAATTTCAGCAAAGTTTGAAAAAGCGATAATTCAGGAACTCGCAAAGGAGTCACTCGAACATCGACGAGGGAAAACGTAAGGCGAGTGAAAAACCAAAAGAAAACCTACTTGCTGCCTCTGACTTTTACGAGCTTACCGATAATAATGATAATAATAGTTGCGATGATTGAAATCAATGACGCCCGATTTAGCAAGTAATGATTCGCGAATAATGAGTTCAGATACCATTTGAGGCTCTGCTTGTCGGGAGCTTTGTAAGATACGGGCTTGCGGTTTTCCAGCGTAAATTATTGCTGCGAATGTCATAGTAAATTATGGTTTCTCGGAAATGTCTTTCAGATAGTTATGATCGTGTTTGTTTAAACAGTTGTGAAATAACAGAATTAAAGCTTTCGTTAGAATCATAGAGAAGGTATCGCTTTCGATGCGGTTTACAACTGTTTAATCGAAATGCTCGGTAGATGAATTTTTAAGTCAGTCCTTACTTTAAAAAGTTGTAAAAGCGCGGTCGTTGCGCAGAAAATGAAACGGATCATTTCCTTTGAAAAGGTCGAAATAAAGACTCGGACTATCGCTACCCGACCAAAGCCCAAAAGAAGAAAGAAAAGAACGGGCGAAAGAAAGAACTCGGAAAAGCCATCAAAAGAGCAAGCCTTTTCTCGCGCAGTGGTCGAATCGCAGCTCTCGTTATCGAGTCAGACCGACCATTACATGCAAATAAGTCCCGTCATCATTTCCTCCTCCTGGCCGCTTCTTTCGTCCATTTGCCTCGGCTCCATCCTTTCCCCGGAATTTCGACGCTCGCTCATTCTCTCCCTCAAAGCTCGAGAGCTCGTCTTAATTACAGTTGTCTCGAGTCAATCTCGATGGTAATTAACTGACTTCTCTCTCTCTCTCCCTCTCTCCCTCTGACTCTGTCTTTCTCTCTAAGGTGTTCTGCCAACAGCAGCAGTGGCTGCCTGCTGCTTGATCTCTCTTTTGCGGCTGTGTACCCGCGGATCGACAAAGAGCAAACACGAGCCAAGACATCCATTGCTCCTGATAAAGAAAGCGGAAAGAAGCTGGAGCCGAGTTTGTGAATGAGCAAATCGGATTGTTTTTTCCCCGCTACGTGCTTTATTAGTTTGCTCCTTGGAAATGAGATTATAAAATACTACCGCGGTTTTCTTAATGCTTTCGCAAATGATTAAATGCTCCGCCGGTCTGAATTTTCATCGACTCATAGAGAAATTTAAAATCGAGAGAGATAGAACCCATTTGGCAAGTATCGAAATAAAAGAAAGCAGCTCTCAGCGTTTCCATTTGTTTCGCCCTAGCTTTTTCCCGCGTCGTCTCTCCTCCTGTTTTATACACACGTAAGTCAAGAGCGCGCGAGCAAACAAGCGCCCGGACATTTATTATTGAGAATGAAGAAAAGGCAGCAGGCAGCGCGCAAAAACGAACGGGAGGACAAAGGTTAAGGGAATTGCTGCGTGGGAGAAAGACGCGGTACGAGATTATTTTCCCGTTAGTTTATTAGTTTGCTTTTTCGAGCTCGGCTTCTTGCGCCAGCTTCGCGGCGAAGCTTGAGTGCTTTTGTTTTCGAGAAATCGCTGGGCTATCTTTCTGAAAAACTTCTTAGATTAGCGTTTTCGCGAGTTTGCTTGTCTGTTAGAAAGTAAACTCGGCCACTACGCTTGGCTTATTGAGAGCGCAATTAATGCCGATTAATGCCTGATCTTTGAGTTTAATCTTTATGTCCGTTAAAAATATACTTTGCTAAAGAAGTATTCTTGGCTTTTCTAAAATTACACATTTCCAAGTTTAGCTTCGAAAAAATATCGGCTTCCGTCGTGCGTCTTTACACTGCTCGGTAATTTTGAATATTGCTAGTTTAAGTTTCAGCAAGCAGTTTTACGTTCAGTTTGTCAATACCTGCAAGTATCGAAAATTCTATTATAGGCTGCGGAACTTTGTACTGCAGATGCAAGTCATGCAAGCATTGATTTTTACTAAAACAAACGCACATTCTATTTAGTTTAATAATTTACTTTTAATCAGCAGTACACGGATTTTAAAAGCATCGACCTATATCCGGGTCTGCAGAGCTCCACAGGTTTTTCCAACGAATTCTCTAATCGCGCAGATGCAATAATCTTCATATTCAAAAGTCCCTTTCCTCTTATTTACATCCGCCTCCGATCTGGCTCCGATACTTTACCGGCTAGCCCTTTTTTGCGCCCTCTCAAACGCCATCTCACGCGCTCCTGCCTCGATTTACTCCGCATTCCCAGGGCAGCCAAAGAGAGGGAGTATCAGCCTTGTTGCCCGCGGAACACGTTCAGGGCCGCGAGTACGTGCCGGACAAAGTGAGCAATTTCTATGAATGTTTAAACCCGCCGTCCGGCCGAGGAATTCTTTCCTTCCGCCTTTCTCGTGACGCGATGTTACGCGCTATTAAGTACACTCGGATGTGACATCGTTGCGGGCTTCAAACGGTGCGACGGCCGCTCTAACTTTCTGATTAATTGAGCAGGGAGTATAATGAAGCTTAATAACGAATTTCTTGCAGCATCTTTCGATTCCAGTCAGAATTTTGGGCTGAGTACAACGAGAATAATATTATCATTAAAATAAAACTTTACGAGCATTGGATAGAATTATTTAAAATTCAAAGGGTAAATGTATAGCAAGAGAAAAAAATGTTAATTAATTCAATTCAGTAATGGAAATAATCTAATCGTTAATAAATGCTGCACCATAAAAAAGCTCAATTTCAATTTCATCAGGAGTTGTTACTAATTCCACCGACGATAATTCCCAGCAATTCAAATTTTCAGCTTTAGCATAATTTCATGCAAATTTCATCAGCGCAAAACAGACGCAAAAATTGTTCACCGACACCGCTACGCTCCCCGCGAAAAACGTAGCGACAGCACTTTTAATATCGAGCACCGCATAAATTATCGTTCCAAAATCTGATTAGCCCGATTGACGCGGCGAAAAAAGAGCCGGCAAAAGGCTCGCGTCCGCCGCATGGGAAATCGGCCCGAGGCGAGCGGGGCAGCGGCGCGTCAACCTTTCCTCCCGCGAATTTCGCGGAAATTTATGCCCTCATCGGCCGGCGCAAATTTATCGGCCGCGAGCCGCGCGGCCACTCACTCTGCCTCGATTTATTACGCGTTTGTGTGCGAGGCTTCGGCCGATTTTTCGCGCCGCGAGCGCGGTCTTGCCTGGCTTTATTAGATAGATTTTTTGCTTGCCGAAAGCGAGGCACGCTGCCTTTTTCACAGACTTTTTACTCCGCAATGTAAAGCATCGACGAAAGGGTTGCGCGATTCAAAGTGCTGCCTAAGCAATCCTAAGTCTGCTAATGAATGAATTAATGGAAGAAAATCGATGTCGTTTTTCTATTATATATCTGCATTAAAATAATATTTTCAAATTCACTGTTTATTAAAAGTTTTATTACTTTTACGGAAGTATAATGCATATGAATTATGCAAATGTTCCGAAATAATCCAATGCCAAACTCTATACATATAGAAATTCATTGGAATAAAAGCAAAGTTATGTAGGTTCTATTAAACGCAGCCAAATAAACGAAAATATTGCATGGAGATTTAAAGGCCGCAAAGTATGCCCCGACTAGGAAAAACAAAAGCAAAACGTTCCAGAATAGAGGGGGAAGGAGCGAACCGGGTAAACAGAGCAACAATAAGACGAGCTCGAGCTAATTAAGCTCGAGCTGATTAAACGCGCACAGCAGCCGGCCGAGATTCTTCGTGCCTACGGAGGTGAAAGCTCTTTAATTAGAGGACGAAGCGCTTCGCGCAGAACATAATCAAACAACGCAAATCGTCATCCCATTAAACTCCCTTTCAGGCCTAGCGCACTTATGACACAGACTGATACGCGCGCAGAGGGAGAAAAGCACTGTTTACACGGCCGCGTCAACGAGACGCAGAAGCGCATTTGCATAGGCGATGCGCGAGCACACACTTCTGAATTTTTAATTCCCCATTCGCCCGCCGTCTCTCGCGAGAGCCAAGCGACTCGGGAGACATCTTTCGATTTTCGTTATTATTCATGAGCTGTCGTCGCGCTCGCTTTTTTACGGATTTCGAGTACTGATCGAGCAGAGAGACTATTGATTTTCAGACAGAAATTTGACTTTTCGGTCATGTATCCCGTGTGATTGGTTAACTGATCGATCTGCTTCTTGACAATAATAATAATTTCATTGAACTTTTACTGAAACAAAGGGGATCATCGAATCTTTGTTTTTCAGTTTTAACAATTGAACTTTGGCCGACTCACAGAAGATGCATGAATCTGTGCCGATGAATCGGCAATCAATGATTATCTACCTTATACAAACAGCTGTTTGTAAATAAGAAGAACATTTATTTAGGAATCTTAAATTTTAAATTGTGGAAATTGCATTTCTCCAAGTTAAAACTTGTCATACGTAGAATTTTAAAACACTCGAAAATTTTATTTATCCAAGAATGCATTTTTCCAAATTTGTATCTCGGCCAAATTCGATTCTTGAAATAAGAATTAACAAGAAACTCTACGAATTACATAATTTAATTAATTTCACTAGCTGTCGAAAAATATGAAAGCCCTCTCTCATTCCTAAAGTTTCTCGCGAAAAACGCTAGAACCATAATATCATCCACTTAGAACAACTGGCAAACAAGTTCCTCGAAATTACGTTTGTCAGATCACGCAGACTGCCTCGAAAAAAAGTGTCGCTTGTCACGTCGATGAACTTTGCGCCGCGACATTCGGACGGACCGCTTTATCCCATTAAGACAGAGAGAACTTGCCGAGTCCGAAGCTGGATGCAGCTTGCACGCAAGTCCGAGCCAATTACCTCCGAGCTTCGGAGCTTAAAGTCTGACGCGGCCTCGGACGCGGCTCCCGATCGAAATTGCGAGGCTTTATGCATTCGATAAGGGGGACAAATGCTGGCTAAGCTATTACTTTCATTAGAGAAGTTTTCCCGGCGCAGGAATGCCGGGGATTTCTTCTTATTGGTTACCGGAGCGACAAAGGCGCGGCCTGGAATGCGACGGGCGACATTATCGACTGGCGAATTGCGGTGGGATTGTTTCGCCGGAGTGAATTATAGTGATCAATGGAGGTATTAATGTATTCAAATGCGTGAATCGCTATTTGCAGCACGATAAAGATTTTATGGAAATGTCTGCGGTTATTGCAAAGGAATGGAAAATTAATTTCGAATGTATATGAAATATTTTATTATCACTCGACTTTGTTAGTATAAATTTAGGATCAATTTAAATTGCCGTCATCTTAATTTCCTTTTTATATAAATAAAATGCTTTGTAGGAAGGAAGTACTGAAAAGAGATAGACTCTCTGCAATTAATATCAAAGTATCTGAAAAGCTTTAAAATAGCTAGAATTTTAGAATTATTCTTCCGAGCCATGAACTCTGAACGTCAGCAATCCACGAGCGCGCATAACTCATCCCTTCTGTCTTGAAAAAGCCGAGCACCTAAAAGTTCTCCCGTAGAAGTGAAGGCGAACATGCGCAACACTCGTAAACCCTTTGTTCGCGCGTCCGAGAGTGACGGAAGTATCGGATGGACGCCGCATTACAACGCTAGAAACTTTCACCTAAATTCAGTTTGAGTCCGAGCGAATTTGTAGACGGGGCTTTTAACGCGAGCATTAACCGGAACTTGCGGCTCCACTATTTTGGCTCTGTTTGCCTTACCCAAGGTTGCAATCGTACTTTTTCGAATGTGCGCCTGCCTTGCCCGACTAAGAGCTGACTGTCGTCAGGCGCGTTATTAAACGGAAATAAAGAAAGTCTTTTTCAACCTAACGAACCATCCAATTACAGCGCTCACATTGTAAACTCACTCGTATTAATTCGGCCTTTCTAATTGTGCGTAGAGCACAATAGAGTACAATAGACTAGAGAGGACATATTATATGCGCCAAGCACAATAAGTCAACACTTTCATCGAACCGTAAAGATAAACCGTGCAAAATACCGCCTAATTTATCAAAATTTATCTCCACTGCTTAAATCTCCGGCAAAGGGACGGCTGCTGATATTCGCAAGAAATCCCTTGATCCATTAAATTAGCAAATACTTTAATATCTCTGAATAGCTTCCAAAGGAACAAACATCCCCGCATTTGGGCCATTAAACCAGCGAAAACCCTTGTCTAAGTATACACAGTTCCCTCTCGTCGCTATGCCTCCTCATCGCGGTAAACGCGGCACTTCATATCCATTTCGTCGCGGCTGGAGGCGGCGTCACACTTTAGCCTTCCCCCACTTCCTCAAAGTGTTGTAAACGCAACAATGAAAACCGGGAGGAGAGAGCGCAATATCGCAGTGGCTCAGGTCGTCTTAACACGGAGCAGGCTGCTGCAGCCCCCCTAATTCACTAGTCTCTATATACGTATCCGCGAGCGCGCACGTAAATCGCATTACATTCGAGTGCACTAAGGAAACTTGTACGACAAGCTTCTGCCGATAAAGCTCTCCTCGGATGTCGATTTTGACGCGGGAGAGGGAGAGACAGACGGGAAGCTCGATTGTCGGGCGCAGCTCGAACGGCTTAATTTCGTAAATGGGCCCGGATGCCTGATTGATATTGCCGCGTTGAGCGAGCGACGACTGTTTTGTTTAGTCGATGCGCATTCGGGTTAACGCTGGATTATTAAATTAACGCGATGCCGCTCTCTCACGCGTTGCTCTTACAGCTAGATGACTTTAGATGTTTGCACGGCTGCCTGCTCCTGCAGCCTGCCTCTGCAATTGTTTTGCCGAAAACAACGGATTAATTGGGTCGGCCATTGTTGGCAGGCGCTGCTCTGCTTCTGAGGGTACGTCAAAATTTACCAAATGTAAATGTGTCGATTATTACTGTGCGCCTGCATAAAGAAACAACCGCACGCCGAGTGCACGTCCAACTATTCGAGCAGCTTCGCGGTATTTAGCCGTATTTAGATGAGATATCGACCTAAATAAATAAAAAAGCTGTCTTAATCATTTATTCATTTATTTTATCTTTTATAAATTCTGCAAATTTTACTAATCATCATAATTTTTTGGTAATCAAAACTTTGATTTTTCAAATGTTTCTCAATTCAAAATCGTTTGCAATTATAAAATTACCCAACTTCGGTCTCGCCAACTCTGATCATCTTGAAAGTCCTGACACATTTAAAAGCAGACGTCAGCGTTGGACGAAAATCTCAACAGACGCAAATTATTTATGCGCATCCTCAAAAACACATCTATAAATATCATCAAAACGATCCGAGTCACCAAGTCGACGGCTGTTCATCGCGCGGAATTAACGAGGGCTCGCTTCTTTCGGCAAAAGGGAGATTTTTATCGGCAGTAATCCCGCTCCCCTCATTAAAATCTCTCGCGGGATAAGCGCCTCTCGTCGCTGCCTTTTTTCGGGACGGTAAGGCGCGATATCTAATCTCTGGCGCATCTCGCTCGGAAGAGCCTCGTCTTTTGCGCGCAAAAGCGACCGCGTAATTACTGCTAAACGCGCGCGACCTGCGCGATCGAGGAGGTTATTACGTAAGGAGAATTTGCGGGATTTGGCTTTGAGTCGTTCTGGAGAAGAATGCATCTAATTTCGAATTGGGAACCGAAATTCCGAATTTCACCTGGTTGCTCAATTATAAATGATGCTCGACGTGGAAACTAGTCGATGGTTATTGAATGACTATTCGTGAACGAAAATTCGCTTCAAAACTGTATTTTCATGCTTACGAAATGTGCAAAATTTTAGATTAGCTCAATTTACTGACGCTTATAATTCGACGTCATTAAAAATTCTTTTTGCAGTCAGGTCTGCTAAATTATCCATCTGAATAAACTTAGGGGAAACTTAGAAACCAAAATGTTACAAGTATGCTCACTTGCAGTTTACCTTTCTAGTTAATTAGTACACGGTAGGATTAGTACATGAAGGATTAATGAAGACTAGGTAAATGAATAATATAATCTTCTGCATTATTAACATATATATTTATTTATTAAAAAAACCATAAATTTGACGATTTTTGCATTGCAAGTTAGGTTCGCTACTAAACAATGTCAAGATTGATTCGACTACTAATGTTTCACTAACAGGGTAAAACGACGTCAGCGTCAGCTCATATTCGAAGTTGTTGTGACATTCTAGTGCTCATATTTCTAGCACTTAAAGTTTCTCTCAACTAAACTGTCACGTAATCTCCGAAAAGCAAGAAATCAAATAAAAGTTCGGCGCTAATAATAAAAAGTAATACACAGATGTTTGATGTTTCTTTAATTTAATGCGCGGGCAACTGTGCGACCGAAACTTGAAGTACCAAGTTTGGCTGGTTACGGATAGAAATTAGAATAAAATGTTAATAAGAGAAAAAGCGAGCAAAAGAATGAAAATTATGAGAAAAAATTTATAAGAGCAAGTTTAATTAATTAATTAATTAATTAATTACAATTGCACTGAAAAACGGCATCGTTATTCTTGCACAATGGCGTGGACGAACGTAACGTAATTGCATTGTTAAATTAAGTCTCATTTTTTATAAATTTAATTCAAGCATGCATTTTCGTTTACAGACAATTTCCTTTCACTCTCTCGACTTGCGATTTCTTAAACATTAAAATCTATAAACCCAATTATTGTCTCTCGAAAGCAGTGCAAATATATAGCTCTCTTAAAATAACTATTAAAACTCGATTCAATTCGAGGAATTCTCCGAAGCAAAGACTCGTCGAAGCATTAGTATAAATAAGAAAAATCTATTAAAAAATTCACAACACGATCTCAAGAAAAACTAAACTGACGCACTCGAGCTCGCTCGAGTCTCGGGTTACAAAATTTTCCCATCGAGGGAGCAAAAACAAAAGCTAGAATTCTCGCGAGCGCAAGAGTGAACCTTTCTCGGAGTAAGTCAGAAAAGAAGCAGTAAAAGGAATTAACTCGAACGAGAGCTACGAGGCAAAAAGTAAAGTAGCGGAAGAGCAGGAAAAAATATTCTCTTTCTCTCCCCATGTAAAAGTACGCGCGGTGAACATCGGGAAAATTTATTTAGACACGAATTTAGAACTCGGACGGCGCTTCCCTCTCGATACGTCGCCTTTAAAACGGATGCAAAATAATGATTGGCCCATGAAAGTTCTTTACGAGTCTTCTAATTATAAAAATGAATAAAAAAGGAAATATACTTATTGGGGAAGTTGCGCCTCCGCGGCTTTATTCGCAATAAGGCTTTGAATAGATATTGAAAGTGTCTTTATGCGCCGTAAAAATGTGGGCACAAGGAATGGTTATTAAGAAACAGTGGATGTGGGCCACGGAAATTAACGACTCAATTATCGATCTTGCGAGGAATCTGAATAGAATAGTATCGCTAAGAGTCAAGAATTATAATAATTTATACCTCCCAATAGAACGCAGCTCTTTTCTTTTTGCATTGATATATTGATTTATAGATAGCTTGATAATTGTACCAATAATTACTCAGTTTCATAATTTGAACTGCATTGTTCAATTTGTCGGTACAAAGAGAATAGCCTCATTCCCACCGGTCTTCTCTTTCTAAAAGTTCCTTCCTCTCGCTCGAAGCCCCGACAAGTTTTAATCGGTCCTTAGACTGAATTTAATTTTGAATCGCGCAAAAATGAATTTATCATTTTCCCCCAGAAAATTCCTGCGCTCACAAACCTTCGCTCATCGATTTAGCCCCGAAAAAGAAAAGCGAAGCTCCAATTGAAGAATGGGCGAAAATCGGAGAACCCAAAGCGATTTGTAGCTTCGGTCGAGTTATACGGACCGATAAACTATGCAAGCGAGCGACGCCGACGATAAACGAATATTTAATCAATTTGCGCGAGCGAGCGAACCACCCCCTAATTTCGAGCGGACGTGTATGAATACGTGAGAGCGACTGACATGGAAACGCCGGATTTCTGTTCATTAATGCGTGTGTAATTGCGTTTACGCCGCGGCCGATAACCGCTTTTCGTTTTATATTCCCCGCTGCAGTGTGTTTTTCTTCTTTTTTTTTAACGAACACAATCGCTCCAGAGTTTTTGCCACTACTTTATGTAAATGACGGAGCTTTTTTTGAAAAGGCCCTCGTCGCGTTTGATAAAAGTAACGAGTGCGATTTCCAAAAGGGAAGCTCAGCTGACCTAATTTGCAGCAGCGAAGCGAAACTTATTCATTTATTCCGCTCTCTGTCGGGATATTTCAGCGGGTTAAAGCGTGTTCGATAGGTCGCCAAGTAATATTTTAGAGCTTCTTAATAATTCAAAGAAAAGTTTCTCTGCCGACGTCACCGTTTTATAGCAAGCGATAATATATTACATCATAATACTCGAAGCGACATTAATTTTCTTTTTAAGCCGCGAAAAATTACGGGCAGCTCTGGAATTCGCGGAAATAATTTCCCGGTTAAATTCTAAATTTCGATTGAAAGCAAAGTAAGCTGCTCGTCAAAATAATTTAGCGACTCGGCACAATTTGAGCATAAGAACTACAATAAAGCCAAGGGAACGTCGTCTCGGCGGCTCTTGGGATAAATCCTTCAAAATTCATAACCTTTCGGTCACTGGATGGGACTCCCAATTAAAACTTACGTTTCAAAACTTTAATTAACTTGGTCAGGGGAGAAAAATGCCCGAGTTCCGAGAGATACTTGCAAAAACTTGGCTAATTATTACGCTGCAGAGTAAGAAAAGCCAGCGTGAAAGGCCGAAATTCGCGGGCCATTCAGAGGAAACGCGGGAGAAACAACATATGTTCTTCAGTCCGGAAGAAAGTTGCTCATCTTTCCCTTTCGATGGAACGCTGCGTCAGCAATGTATTGCGCCTGAAGAAACTTAGGGGCAAATACGGAAGACAAGTTTGTTGCAATGCCGACTACGAGTTGGCTCTGGTATATAATCATTCCCGATGACGTATATATTTCGCAACGATGCGTCTTACGACGCGACAGTTTGCGAAGAAAACTTTGTCATTAAATTAAGAGACGTTTGCCATAAATGTAGGGTTTTAAGATGTTGCATCGGAAGTTACATTCATTAAATTTAAATGGATTCGAGAGTTCGTAGCTTTAGAACAGGTGATAGTTCCGGCTATATAAATGTAGAGATACGATAGTACTCGTGTTATGTGATAGTACTAGTGGTATGTGTTTTGATGCACTTTTTGTGGCAAGGTGTTTAATATAAAACTAGATAGTTTTGTGCTTCTTTGAAACGTAAAGAAAATTGTCATTTTAACAAAGAACTTAAAAATAAAAGTTTTACCTACTTGTTGGCGAACAAATTTTAAAGCCTTTCCGGCAAGTGACGACGAAGAGGCCGTCAATTTGTACATGCCGTGACACAAAGCAATGCGTTGATCAATATTTAATTTGCAAAAGCTATTATTATTTTGAACAGTCAAAATTGATCAATGAATTGCTTCGGGGTCGCATCTTATCCCTTCGCGGGTTACATAAACCCATAAAAGAAGGGACGACGCTGCAGACTCGCGAAGAGGCAGAAAGTTAAAGTAGAAAAGAAAAGAAGCGGGGAATATATATATGCAAAAAAAGGAAAAAACTTGTGTACAAAACGAAAAAAAAGGTTTTGCTACGTAAAAGGCTGTTAAAGAACGGCAGCTCTTGCTCGTCGCTCGTTGAGTGCAGAACTATAATTATAGAAAAAAGTTGATTAAAAAAGTTAATTTTAAAAGCTTCAAAAATCGTTCAAAAGCTTATTAAACGTGAATAAATTAATTTAAAATAACAGTCTATAGGCATGCCATGAATCATTTATAAAAATTCCCTCGACTAATTATATCCGAAACACTACTAGCGCGTATAGATCAGAATTTAAGTTTCGAAACCCTTGGTGAAAAAGTAAAAATTTCAGCGCAAAGGAAAAGCATCGCCGGCCTGCAGAATTTTCGCCGCACAAGACGAACCAGACTTCAGGGCAGAGACAAGAAGGGCGAACGAATTGAAAGCGAGGCCGCCTTTGACGACCAGCGGCCGGCAATCAAAATCTCATGGGCCGTTCTTCATCAACGTGTCGGTCTGGGTTAATTAAGAGCGGAATACGCGGACAAAGCTTAAGATGCGCGCTGTGGATCAGGCCTTTCATGTGCTCCGGGTGCCCCGCTACTTTATTTGTTACTAGATTTACTCGCCTTTGCAGAACTGAACTTGGACGCCAGAATAGAAATTACGTGTTTTCTTACTTATTAGCTGCCGTTTAAAATTAGAAAAGCTTTCGAGATTTTTAACGTTCATCGGCGCAATAAAATCACCCTTACTGCCAGTACAGCAAAAGCAGGCCTCGATCCCTGCTTCACAAGATGCCTTAATTCTTGCAAACGAATTAAGCCAAGATAAGAAAAGCCATCGCGCAAGTATAAACCTCCCTTTTTGGCCTGCACGTAAACAGGGCTTGAAGACACGGCAATTATCAACTCATAATGCAGCTCCTCCCAAGAAGCAGCAGCAGCTATTATTGCATTACCAAGTTTACGAAAGATGGAGGGAGAAGTTGGAAAAAGAGAGTGCAACTCCACCGGAAGAAAAAGGCGAGAGAGCGGCAGCATCTCGGTTTACTCGGCACCGAGTCATAAACTCAATTAAGTCGCTCGTCTTTTGAGCGGGACGTGTGTCACTTGCTCCGCCCCCCTTTCTCCTCAAGGTCACCGAGAGCTTGCGGTTAATTAGGGCTGGTTAACGCTTGATTTGCCTGAAGTCGACAGTTGGCTAATCACTTTGCCCAGCAGGAAATCACTTGGCTCGGTGTAAAAATATTAGTCTGCTGAAAGTCTGGTGTGGCATAAGTCTGGCTTTTATTAATCTAGCCAATTTTTGAAAGACTGGCAGCTTTCGCGGAAGGAATAGTCTTTATTTCTGGCTTTTAAAGGAAAGTTTACTTTTCCAATTATTTTGCACGTTTCAAAAAGAGATTGATTTAGTCTTACAGACAACTGTATTTAATCTTTAACTTTATCGAAAAGTATTTTATCGACATTGAATACAACATTTTTACGTCAAGCGATATCGGCTTTCATTCTCGGCTAGAAAAGTATATTCGAAGCACTGTTATTTTCAATTTACAACAGACACCATAAAACGGAGTCGCCAAAAAATCGCTGCGCAACGGGAAAAGTCAAAGCCATTGAACTAAGGGACAAACGTCTACGCGCCGATGAAAAAAAGCCGAGAGGGAGGCAGGGGAGGAAAAAACAATTCTCTCGCATAATAGAATTTTTACGAGAGAAATAAAGGAGCGCGTCGAAGAAAAATAATGCGCCGCGCGTATAAAAATAGCGCAAGCCATACAGATCGAACGGAGGGGGAGGGCGAGAGGAGAAAGTACGAAGGGATGATGGCACGAAGATTGCATCTACTTTCGATTTTTCAGATCGAAGAACTTCCCGTAGTCTCCGCGCAGCGCCGAAATGGATTAAGTTTTGTCTCCGCTCCATCTCGAGCGCGACGTGTTGTATATACAGACACTGCCGCGGAGAGCGAGAAAACTCGCATTACGGCCTGGAAGAAAAGAGCGAAGAAAACCACTGGAGTATCAGAGTTTCTCGTATTTTTACAAATTATTGAATGTTGTCCTCCAACTTTTCGCTACTCGAGTTTAATGCTTTGTCCGAGAAATGGGACGAGAGAGGGTGACGGGATATTTAATTTTACGCGCCAAGTTTTTAGCTGAGTCGAAATCAAATTCTGTTCTTAAATAATGCGGGCAATTTTTTCGGAGTTACGAAACTTATTGTAAGACTTTTGATATTTTATCGTAAAAGAATTAAAAACTATTCATCTGAATTTAATGTAAAATCTGATGGAAAACTAAGTTACTGTGTGGAAAAAAATATGTATAAGAATTTACAAGCTTTCTAGAGTACGAAAAAGGCGTCGAGGTTTTCCAAATTGAACAGCAAACTGTTTTTTGAATTACTAAAGTTAATCTCTCACTATTACAGATTTAGTTATTTTTGACCTAGATGCAGTCGCAGTCCCATTGCGAAATACGAGAAGAAAATCTCTTTGATAATTTTCTGGTGGATGGGGGAAAAAAAAGGCGCGCTCCGTTAATGATCCAAATGCTCGCAATGTACGCAATTGTCGCTGCGCTAAAAAGAGATTTTCCGGGAAAACTGCGGCTACCTAAAGGATTATTAGCGATTACACGCCGGGGCTAATGTGTTTTGTCGGGACGGCCATACCAAAATACCTCTGCTTTCTATTCCGCGGCGCTTTTTTGCCGGCGATCCCCTTTTCTCTACTGCTACTACTATTATTATTACCGCCATGAAGAGCAGCGGACAACTAGTGCTCATATAATACAGAGATTATAGGCTCAATGACCAATGATTTTTTCATCGTATCGATTAGTTTTCGGTAAAAGCTCGCAATAAATACTCAACCCTTCCTCGGATCTGTGCTTTTTTTCGCATCGAGCCTCGGATACACGAACATACACAGTCGTTTAAATATTGGAAGCGGAGTGCACTTGAATAATATCTGGGCTCGAAATAAAAGCTTACGGACATTTTTTTGAGGAAAGCACCGATGTAAAATTCCTGACATTTTTCCTCCCGAGCAGTGAATTTATTTTAAAAATATTGACATTGGCGGAGGGAAATGCTTATTTTTCAATTTTTTTAATTCCAATCAAATGTAATCAATTTAATTGATAGTATAAATGGTGCATGCTTTTATGAGCATTTCAGTTAATTTAAAGCGCAAATAAAAGAATTTATTTGATCGACTGACAATTATTCTGCGAAATTATCGCAGTTTTACATCGCAAAATATCTTTTAATCTTTAAAATAAAAAATAAATATGAGCATGAGCAAACCTAGGCTTCAAAGGCAATTTAGTCGACACAATTTGCTCTACACCTTACCTGAAACACGAAAGCACATAATGAAATTCTAACACAGCCGTAGTTGTACCTATAATTTTTAATGAAAAGTGCTACTATACCTAAAAAACGGGTTCATTACGAAGCAGCTAAACGAACAACAGGTATCTCGCACCGCCTTAAAAAATTCTCATTCCGGCAGGTATGACCCAACCTTAATCGCATTACGTCCTCGAAATTACAACCCTAAAAAACGCGGCCGAACCCCGATAAAGTATCAACTTCGCCCGGACAATAGACTTTCCGGCTAAATTAGCCATCGACTTTCGGGCGGCCTCGCACATAATGCTCTCGCTCGCGCCGAGTATTACCGTCGCCAGCTCGCCGGAAGTCGGCCCGCTGATTTACGATCGCTTAGAGCCGAGCCGCGACCGGAGTTAAAGCCGCGCAATCAGCCTTAAGGGGATGTAGCGCGGAAGATGTACTGGCTTTGTAGCGGTAATATGTCATAATTTCGAGCTTTTTTTGGGGTGGATTAAGATTGTTTAGAGGCGCAGGAATGAGCTGATTGATTGAGTTTTAAAATAGGATAAGACGGCCTTTTTCTAGTTGTGGGAACACGTCAGAAAAGATTATTAAAATGTGTTTTAATAAAAATTGGTAAAACTTAAAAGAGCTGTAATAAAACATAAATTTATCAAACAGAAATCAGAAAATCATCAATACTATATAAATTTTTTTTTTATCCCATGGGAAAAAGAAATTGTAATGCGTGCACTGAGAGAAAGCAATCTTTGTCACAAATCATTTGTGAATTAACATTTAATCCATGATCTTTTTGCTGTTAAATAAGTAGTTTTTTATACTAACAGCACCTGCTTCTTACGAGAAAAATGAAAATTAATACGAAATTAAGTGAAAAATTAAGAAATAAATTGATTTTATCTTATATTATTGGTACATTTTTAAAATTATAAAAAATGAGATTAGGAATGCAAATATTGTTAATCGTTAAATTTCCTTTAAATTAGCATAATTATTTTTATACGTAGTATATATTTTACAGATAACAGGGCTGACAGTACTGTAAAATAAAGGATAAATGTGTTTTTAATATAAAAAAGTTACTTTATGAATTTTAAACTTTCTGTAAATCCCTCGTGTCTTAACATTTAATCCACAATCATTTGATCCAAAGATTTCTTTCTCTCTGTGTGGAAGACGAAAATTCTAGAACTTTGAACGAGGGAAGTTTTAAATACTTTTGCAATGTCGACTAGTTTGTCTTCTTTCTAGTAGATAAATTGAATACTGAAAAGTCATTGTCAAAGAAAACAATTCTTTAAATTAAATACATTTTGAAGAAAGAATCGATTTTAAAAATTTGAAAACTGCACAATTTTTAAGAAAAATATTGGGGTTCACTCTTTTGAAAGTAAACAAAGAAAAATATACATTTTGTTTTCAATTTCCAAAAAGTGTTTACTGTTTTTAGAATGATAAATAGTTTATATTCCATTTTTTCCATCCTTTTAAAAGGTACTAGATTAAATTGCTTGTTAGCTTTCGCAAGCCCATCGTAAAAAGCAGCTGATGATTTTATCATGCACTGACTGTCGAAAATTGATTCCCTAATCTGTAAAAAAGAAAACGCAGACGGAAACAGGAAAAAAAGTGGCTCCGGCGAAAACTCAATAAAAGCGGGGGCCACTCGTTGTTTTCGTATTAAAAATTCATGGGCCATCGGACAAAGTCGCGCGCTTGCAAAAAAATAAACTCGAACCGACTCGATAATCTTTTGATCCTCGCGCGAGTTCGTTCACTTAGACCAATTTAGTTGGAACGACAGTTTCCTCGTTAGCGACGGAGTATCAAACGAACGCGAACATGCCAATGACCAACAAGACGAAGTTCGGGAAAAGCATAAGAGGTCAATGGAGAGGCTTAGCTGTGGAGTTTTCAAGGTGCTATCAACTTTTTCTGTGGTTCAGTTTGACGGCTTTGTTGCTTGCGAGATGCTGAAATTTTAAAGCAGAATTTGATCTTTTCCTGGATCGCTTTTGGGAATTTTCGGAAGAGGAAATAAAGGCAGCTGTGCTTTTTTTCATAGTTATTCACGTCATTTCCAGAGAGTGCTTTAGATTGTAAAGTAAATTTTTTATTCCACCGATAAAAAATTCTACTCCCAGACTCTGCAACGCTTCCTAGACCCACAAAACTTGCTCCTGCGTATTAAGCAAGTACAAGAATATAGCGTTGCCGCTCACTTGAATTGAGTAGCGCTTCTAAAATCATTACTTAATCCGTGCGAGCGGTAACTTTAACGGCTTCTAAGAATTCAGCGCATGGCAAGTTGCTATACGTAGGCAGAATTACGCGCGCAATTACGTCTTTGTGCACTCACGTACATACACGCATTAACATGTACGTATAGAGCCAGTCGCATGATCATACAAACAATCGCGCAAACGTAATACAATCGCATATACGTGCAGTCGCATGTGTATGAAGACGGGCTCGATCGCAGGTAACTGCACAGATGCGCCAGGCTTATTTAATTACTTGAGACAAGTTGCAGTCTATGGATCACCGCAGTTGCAATTCTGCATTTAAAGCGGTTGATTAAATAAATAAAAGGATCTGTACTTGATTTGTTTGAGCCGAGACTAGTAATTCCAGGCTAGAAGAACACACGTTTGACCGAACGCAGCAGCAACTACTTGCAGCAGCCAAACGAGCGGCTCATTTTTCCAAGCATCCTCCGATAAATTAGCTTGGTATAAGTAAAATACCGGGCCGCAAGTAGGCGCCTCGGCTCGGGCGTCCGTAGAAATAGCTGCACGCACGCGGAGCCGTTACACGCGACTCGAGTGTGTTCCGGCAGTAAAACGGCTCTCAGCGGCCCGTAAAATCTCGCGGGGCCGTAAAAGCCGCGCTCTCTCGCGCACGTGTGTGCGCGCGGGGCAGTCGCCGCGGACAAAAGACGGAATTCAGACGACGACTGACCTCTGCTTTATATTCCGGAGGCTGCAGCTGATGCAGATCCGCCCGAACGCCTCATTGGCATTCGTCGCGCTCGCCGCCAATGGCCTTCTCTTCCGAGCACGAGGCTTTCTTTCTGCTCCTCTGCTTTGCTGCGCTGTCCCGACTGCGGCCCTCCGATTTTCCGGGAAAGGGTCCTCGCTCTTTTTTTCCTACCTTTCTTTAATTACTACAGGTGTACTTCATTTTTTTCCAACGAAAGCTGCTAGGAATTTTGAGCTCTGCTCTTGAAGCTTGAGCTGTGTCTGACTACAGAGCCGCATTTCTACTTTTACGTAGATTCTTTCTATTTATATCACTAATAATATTGTTTATTTTTTTTCAATAATTGCGCAAGTTTTGTCGACTAAGCCAGCAAATCTGTTAGCCCCTTTTCCACTAATACCAGTAAAATCGTGAAATTTTACAACTCAAATGACAGAACAGAGCAGGATTAAATCCTAATCTAAATATAAATTCAAATCCAAGCCAGAATCTATAAACATTCTGCAAATCGCAAAAAGAACTCCCTCCGCTGCACGGATCGAAGCAGCAGCGGGTCATCCGACACGCGGAGCGTCTTGGAGGGCGCTGTTCGACATCGTGTAGCAGTAGCCTAGCACCGGTCTATTCACACCTCCGCCTCCCCGCCCCTAACGCCCCTACAGGGTTAACCGCACCGGCCACCGCGAAGAGAGCGGCGGCGTTCGTGTGTCGCATTCCCGCAGAATTAAAGAGGCGCTGCTCGAGCCCCCAGCCTGATTATTGCCTGATTTCGAGAGGTTCTGATGTTTTCGCGGTGACTGGCTGCTGGACGATGGAGAGCTTTTGTGAATGGGCTTGGAAAACGTACTTTGTCCTTCTTTGAAGCGCTCGTTAGTTTTATCTTATTATTTAGGTCACTAAATACTTAAGTGATCCAATCGAGAAAATATGAATCTCTTTTTTACAAACTGAAGCGTAAACATGGATATTTTTCTCTTTAAAGCGAATATAATGCTTTCTTTTCAATTCAGATTATCACTATTTCATCCTTTCAAACTCAAAATAAATCTGCTTATGATTGTATCATTCTGGACTAATTTATTTTAGCTTGAATATTAAAACTAAAGTTTTGTATTTCTTTATAACTAAGTGTACGCCTGGAAAACAATTTGAATCCCGTACTCCTAAAATTGAATGCTAAAAATATTATGGACAATAAAAGCTCCCAACTCGCTTAAAATTAGCCAACACAAGATACGTTTAAAAACCAACTCTATCTTAATGAAAACGTGAAATCCCAACTACATGTTCACATTAATAGCTGTAAATTAGAAATTATGACTAACGTTGTCCGCATAGTCGAAACAAACTTCCAGCCGAGTTTCCGACACGTGAAGTGGATTACAAACTTGCTCACAAACATACCTGCAGAAGCGTTTTCGGAAATTCTGTTTTCGTATCCGCGCATTATCAAAACACATCTCCGCACTGCCAGCAAACTAAAAACCGAAACAAGCCCGGGCCTCGCAAAAGGGCATTCCACGGCAAGCCCCCGAAAAAGGGGGAAAAATCGGCGCAGCATCTTCCTGAGAGCAAATTACGACTAACTCCCTCCCCGCCCCCCGAGGTGGCAGCTTGCTTGTGTATACACACAGGCCAAGCTCAAGAGTATATAGGCGGACGGGAAATTGTGCCTCTCGGATAACTCATATACTAGGTGTCTCCGCGGACGGCTTATGCGGGACTTGCCGGCGCCGTTTGGGCTATTCGTGCGCCTGTGCACACAAACTTGGCCCCGTACAGCAATCCCCCACTCCTCGCGCATACTTTGGGAAAACATACAGCCTGCCTTATCCGAAACAGCTGCCCTCCTGCCTGGCGAGCTTGCTTGCTTTGTGGCGCCCGCTGTGATGTATGTGCCGGCAGTTTTTTGCTTTTCTTTCCGTGATTCACTGCGGACCGTTTTGAGGGCTTCGATTCTTTTCTGCTCGGAGGGGATTACGATTATTTCGATTGCAATGAAAGCAATGGTCTTGGGCTAATGCGCCAAAGTTTCATCTTTTTCGTTCGAACAACTTCTCTGAATATGGAGTTGTTCGAATTTTATCCTTAAAGTATCCGTCGTTTTCGTTTTTACTTTTTATTCGTACATTTTACAACGTTTTGCCATCCATTGTTTAAACAGTTGCGACAATAAGATTATATCTATCCAGCTCGATCAAATAAGCTGCGCATGTGCGAGTACTCTTCTCCCGTTTTATTATTAAAATAAAATAGCTTTAAGAATCGTATTTTCAAAAATGTCCTTTTTATGCGGAGACCTTATTGAGCGACATCAACAAAATATTTTCTTTTCATCGCAACTCACAATAATAAAAATATGTAAAAAAGCATCGATAAGCAAGATATCAGATCATAAAAGGAGAGAGTCAAAAAACGTGGTCAAGCGATCCGCTTCCCCGCATCGATTTTTAAACCGGACGCGTCTTGCAAGAAAATTCTCTCCGGGAACATCCGTTCGGCCACCTACTCGGCCAATCGAATGCGCACCGCTCGTCCCATTTGCCGCGTCGTTCGTCCGGAAAAACGTGCATTTCTCCGGGCGGATCTCCGATGCGGAACTCCTGTCGTATTGTACTCTATTCACGCCTTTTACGAGGCGGCTTCTTGTCCAATTGAACAACGCAAACATGACTTTGCTAATTTTATCAATTTGAGAGAAATCTCTCAACACTACGAATGCGATAATTCTAGGTAAATAAACAAATGTCCGAGAAGGAAGAAAATTTGCGATTCTATTAAACGTCAGGTTAACGTTGAATATTTTAAGACGAAAATAACTACGCCAGTTCCCATCACACGTCCCGCTTTACAGCTTGGAAGCTCCATAAAAGTCCGCGCATCGCCAAAAAATTCCCCTTGAATAAATAAGCAGCAGCGTTCGATCGAACTCTCTCCTCTCGCGGAGCAATAAATTTCAAGATCGAATAATTCATCTTCGGTAAACAGGAGAGAGCGCGACGCAACTCCTTGCCTGTTCGATCGATCGCCGGAGCTGCTTTGGCTTTCGGCGCACGTAAGAATCCGTGCTTTTTTCCTCCGGACGAGAAGGTCTCGGCGAGGCGTGCTCTCATTAGGCGCGCAGATTTCCCGCGCTCGAGCATCCGAAGCGCGCACTCATAAGTGCGAATGAATAATTGAGGCTCGGACGCTTGTTGTTTTTACGGGGGAAGGCAGTTTTAGACTTTATAAGAAAGAAACGCTTGCATTATTCAAATTATTTACTTATTTTTCATTCTTTATAGAAAGAGGTAAATTAGCTTTAATTTAAGAGTGGCTAGAGCTTTTTATCTGAATTAGTCTTTGAAGGATAATTTTTTTATAGTTTTGATCCGTGGACTAAATTTACAGTAAAAAGATAAATTAATAATTCCAGTAACATAAGGAATATATTTCAATAATATAAGAGTGTTGTAAATTTGAAAGAAAAGTTGATCATAAAGGGTATAAATCTCTTAAATGCCGTCGGTGGCTTTTTTTGCAGGCAGCTACTTAAATCTGCAAGACATAAATTTCGTAAAAAACAAGTGGAAAACAGAGTCGATTGGTGCAATACGAACATCGGAGAGTTTATAGAGAATTTTGTTCCTTTCCAGCTAATCTACCAAAGCCGATAAACAAGTCTAGTAAATCACCGACTCGCAATAATTCAATAGGGATTTATCAAGCCATCGGAGCATTCATTTACTCGCTTGTTTTTCCATTGCTCATCGAAATCTCGGCGGCCAACAGGTGCAGCAACACACGGACTTCTCCCGGTTGGCTGACGGGAAAAGTCAGGAAGGGTCGAAGCCCCGCTGCCGAGGAATAAGCGGGGGAGGCAGACCTCCTCCGGCGGAAACTTATCCACGACCGCGGGCCGGCCAACTTCTCAAGAGAATCCCTCGGAAGTCCTTCTAGTTCCGGCATCGATTCGCCCAGGCAGAAGAGGCTACAAGTCGACGATTGTCGTGTAGACGCTCGTGTTTGGTGCGGTTCTGCACTCTGTTCTGACCTGCCGCCGCTGCTGCTCCTGATGTTTGCTGTTTGACGTCCTGCTGTTGCTCTCTTTGTTCGGCCAAGTCTTGAGAGTTTGCGGCTTTCGTTGGATTTTTCGATAATGATTCAATGAATTCTTTTTCTTTGAAAGTATTGGGTCTGAAGCTTCATTTTGGAGAAGCATTCCTTTAAAGCACTCTGGGTGTCCAATTAATGGAAACTTCAAACGTTCAAAATTCATATTTACTTTCGGTAAATAAAATTAAATTTTCGCTTATGTGAACATTTTATGTTCGCGTGGAATAAATAAGTAAGAAAGGCATACTTCAATTAACGAACTTTCGAGCGCTTTCGAGAGCAGAGCTATTCAGAGGTTCTGAGAAGATCTGATAAATTAATTCATATAATTAAAATAAATTAATTTCGCATTTGATTCAATACGTACACTGAAATTTTTCGACTTTTTTCCAACATATGTATAAAAGCACAATATGAATTCGTGACATAAATTTCAAAAGAAATACTGAGTGAAGCGCTGATAAATGCTTTAGTCAAGCGTTTTAGAAGACGGCAGCTTATAAGAAATAATAGATTTGCTACTGTCTGATACTATCAAATATCTTTTTACTGCGGCTCCTCGCTTTGCAGTCTGTACCATATCCATAAAGCTTATCTCCTCTAGCGAATATCGTTCTCTTTGTGCGCGTGGCCTCACAATCACACGGATAAAAGGAGAAATTCCCTTTAAGCAGTCAAACAACTCGTTTTCTCAACAACAGCTTTATTCTCCCCGGACACAAAGGGAAATACGGCGATCCTCCCTCCTCCAAACATACACCGCTGGAAAATGCGGCTCCGCTGCCTGATCGAAGTTAATTGCGTTTTCACGATCAGTCGTTCACGGGAATGGAAACGTCAGGCTCTTTCTCGCGCAAGGAGTCACGTGACAGCCCGAGTGTATGTATTGCTGAAGGAGGCGTGAGCGAAACGAAACGAGACGTTCTTTCCTGGGAAATAAATGTCAGCGCTGGAACAAGGAAAAAATGTCGCGCCGGTTCCCCCTTTCCTCTTTCACTTTCGGCCTTCTTTTTATTTTTTCTTCTGCAGATACGTTTCTCGGTTTTTTATCGCTCTCCATATCCCACTCGCCGATTTGACTTACTTTGTTGGAGCTTGCTGCTTTTCTTTATTTTTTCATTTTATTTTGCTGCAAGATTTGCCGCTGGGCTTCTTACGCGTCTATTCGTATACGTGAATTTTTATAACCCGACTCGCGCACCTTCTCCTTTTTTCTATCCGAGTTGCGGATGCAATTTCTTTCCTCAGAAATAATGTTTGTACGTTATTCAATCTGTTTTAGTGCACTATCGTCCAGAAACTCATTTTATTTACGTCTCAACATCCTGAGCATAAACACGCACTAGCTTTTCCTTTCTTTCTTCTCCAAAACAGCTTCGTAGCTCAATTCTTCTCGAAATATAGTTCGTTTTTAAAGCGCGGCTTCATTTTCTCCCCACAGAAAAAGCAGCAAAAATATTTCTATCTCCTTCGCTTTTTCAACTAAATAATTTCCCGGGGAAAAAGAAGCCGAGGAAGTGAACCTCTCCACGTCATATTCCCAATATTTTCGCACCTTTCGCTGACGGGGAATCGAAAGCGGAGCGGCCGGCAGCATTGAGAAAGTCTCTCTGCTCCCCGAGCGAGAAGCGACAAACAGCAGTAGTATAGTAGTCCGTCAGAGGCGTACGTCGGACAGTCGTAAAAGCGGAAGTCCGATCAAGCGGCCTGCTGGGGAGAGCGACGTTTGCGATCGGAAATTGTCAGTTCCGTGGCACGCTAATGCCCTTCCGCACAAGATAGCACCGTTCTCTCGCGCTTCCGGTCCGCTGACGAGCCGAGACTCCTCTCTTCGCACACATTCGCACGCGTACGCTCGGTTTCGAGCGTTAACGACAGCGCTGTATTTTTTACGTTATCGTTCGGGGCTTCGATAAATCACGGGTGGCTTGATCAATGTCTGCTCGGTTTCACTGACGATCAACTTCTTTTTAGATTTTGAGCTGCTTTTTTTCGCCGAGATTATCATTAAGTTGCAGATTTCAGGTGGCGTAAAGGGTTTCAATAAATTCACTATATTTTGGAGATAAAAATGGGTTTATCCCTGCTAGAAATCGGAACTATTTTCAGAGTAAGAATTGGCCATTTTCATTCGCAAATGTCCAAAACCTGGGCAGTACTACTACCCAAGCTTCTTACATAAATCAAACGATTTTTCGAATCTATTTATGAAATTTAAAATGCCCGAGCGAAAATAGTAATTATTCCGCATAAATTGGGCATAATTATTTTTTGGGCATTTTTTGGGCATTTTTTGGGCATTTTTGGGCATTTTTTGCTTTACGTTATGAGATACAATGATTTGTAGTTTATTTGGCCAAATATAAAGACTTATTTCGGAATTTTTAATACAACATTTTTTTCGAATTAAAACTTCCCAAAAACTAGTTTTTTAAACATTTAAAATGGTTTGATTTCTACCAGGTATCTTGTTATTGTGATTAATTATCCATGGAAGTTAATTTAAGCAAAGTAATTAACCCATTCGTTATGATACAACTATCTTAACTTTGTATTTTGGATATTCCATAAATTAGAGACACTTTAGATATGTATAGAATTTTAAATTTAAAGCTTTCACATCGATAAAAATTGTAAAATAATAATCACATAAAATAAAAAAATTTGAATACATAAAATTGCAAGGATACTTGAACTTTATAACTCGAGGCAAGCATTAAATTTTTGTGTGGCGAAAAATTACATGAATTTTAGATAATATTCATGAAAGCGAATTGATTACACAAGAATAAAATTTATTTCAAAAAATGTTCTAAAAAAGAATGTTTGACAAATACCTTTATAAATTATTAATTCATTTATATAAGTAGAGAAAACTGATGATATAATGTATAATTTCATTTTGTCTCCATTATAAACTTTCAATTAAATTTAACGGTACGAAAAATAAATTTATGAAAATTTTGTATAGTAAATAATCAAGTTATACTTTGGGGTTAAAATTTTATACTAATCCCTGGTGGAAACTGAAAACATTTTTGAAGTAGAAATTGGCCATTTTTTAATCGCAAAGTAGTTTATGGCTAGAA
>JAWWEM010010107.1:0-25963 GCA_035582935.1 Ormyrus thymus | reverse complement strand
GATATATTGGGCCATGCTAAATTGTGTACAATGTTTACGTGTACGATTCTTATGTGTATAAAACGCACCTTACCAGAATTTATGGGTAACAGTAAATTCAATGTTTATGTTATTTTTTGAGTTCTTGTTCTTTTTTCTTCTATTAGATTTCAAACAGTTTCTTTTTTTTTTTATGTGGTAACAAAAATATTAAGATCAAATTTTGTACATTCAAGGATATTTAATCTTAAAAATATCAAAATTAGAAACTTCAAAAACACAGAAATTAATTAAAATCGCACGTCAAAAAAATATGAAGAGTGAAAAAATAAAAGAAGTCAGTATTCTCTTTAAAAATGCACTCTGGCTATTCAGCTGACAGCGGGTTTTCATTTTCATACGCAGTTTACTCTTGCTTTTGTACTTGAAGAATAAGGCTAAACTTTTTGCAAAAAAAGTATACAGAAAGTTCTTGAATAAGCTATAAAAGGACGTGCTTTCAGTGCATAAATCATAAATAATTATACAGTAAACAAGTTCAACTTTGAAGTTTTATATCTCGAGTTCTTTGCGGACACTTCAAGTTCCCTTTTTATGTTAAAAAAAAAGTAATTTCATTTGCTTATAAGTGAAACATTTTGTAACATTTTCGAAATAAAGTGCATAACTTTTAGTTAAAATAAGAAACGGGCTATTTATATAGTAATGGCGCTTCAGACCTTTGATTTTGTAAAAAGATGCATACTTATGTAAAAGTAGATTTAAATTTCTTCTTTTTTAATTAAAAAAAATCATTGGCTTCGGCTCTTTATTCAGGATTTGCTTTTCCACTAATGAGTTTTCATAGCCGGAATTTGAAACAGATCTCCAGGACGGTAAATTAAATTTTGCGCGATTCCTGAATATTAAATTCAGTAGAAAAAGCTATAAAACAAATTAAATGATATTTTTCAAATTAACTGAGAAAACGTTTATTTAAATAATATAAAATAAGAATAACTATTAAAAAATAATAAATAGCGTATTTCCATGTTTAATAGAATAAAAAATTATAAATTATAACTATTTAGAAAATTGGCTATGAAATAAGAGTGCCTTTTAAACTCTGAATAATAAGCATTTTTTTATATTACTTTCAATATTTTTACGTTAGCATTGAATTTTTACTGAACTAATAACTTTTTAAACTTTTTTTTATAAAAATGCATCCTAAATTTACAAAATTCCTTATCTTGAAAAAGTAATTGATTGAATAACAAATAATAAAATGAATTTTACGTTTTAAATCACGTATTCAACTAAAGCAATCGATCCGTATTATCGTTCAAGAGTAACGTAAACATTGTAGTACTTTAATGAAGGCTGAAACAGAGATGAGCTAATGGTTTCGGTATAAACATTCTGGCTTATCGCAAACCTGGAATGGGAACAAAAGTAAAATAATGATGAAAAGTGTACAATGAATTCTATTTCTTCTATTACAAAATATTTGATTTTTTTTTTAAATATACATTTAAGTACGCAAAAAAAATTATTATTTTTTTGAATTATAAAAACTGATATGAATTCAAATAATTATAATTAAAGGAAAAGTATTATAAAATACAGCTTCCCTTTTTGAAACTGCTATTTCATATATTTTGTTTATTCTTATTACATTCTTATTCACAAAAAATATTTAAAATAAAATAAGCGATATATAGTGGTAAATTCATGCTTACCCATAACGTCCATCTTAACTTCTACATGTCGGCCAGGTGGAACTAGTTGAATATAATTCTGTGCACGCAAAACTAAAAGATGAACTACTTTGCAGAGTGGAGAGTTCTCAAGCACCTCATATTCATTGTAGGTCCGTTTGTTCACATTCATCTTTTCGTAGCATTTCGTTACTGAGCCGTACGCTTTCCAGATACCTCTCTCCTTTTTCCTGAATTGCAACTCAATCTGAAATTAAAAATATTAATTTTGAAAAAGAAATTTTTTAATGCGATTGGATGTTTTTTAACATTCGCGTATTGTTTTGCTATAAAAAGATACATTCGGGAAAATTGCGCGAAATGAATTCCATTAGAAAGTCATAAAACTCTTTATATTTTTGTTGACCTACTTCTTACAACTTTACATCTTTCCTATATGTGCATATGCGATAGTAACCCTCTATAAGTGATAATTAGCTATTTTATTTTTCCGTAAATGTTCTTTATCACATTTTCAAATTTTTTTATTTCTTGAATACACCGTTCAGTCATTAGAATTTTCTAAAAACAACCCCATAAATTTGTAAATTATTATTAACATTTATAAACTCGATACATCAATTTAAAAAAATAACTGAATTGACAATTTAAAGAAGTTACCCATACAATACAAATAATGACAACAAAACTTCAAACAATGAACTTCTAATAATGACAATAAAACTTCAAACGATAAAAAAAGATTTGTAATCACTCTACTTCTAGTATAACAGTTTGTAATTTTAAGTTACTGCAGTGATTCTAAAGAATGCATCTATTTAATCAACTCATATCAGTTTAAACAAATAATTGTCAACGCAGCCCCAATTTCTCCACACCCGCCACATCGAGTAAAGCAGACACCACCCCCTTTCGACCGGAGTATCTTCTCCGAAAGAAAAACTCGCCAAGTACCTCCGAGGTCTCGCTGTCCCTCCTCCAGGCGGGGGGCCACACCACCTCCTGGGTGAGCTTGACGGTCTGCGTGACGACGTCGGCGGTTTTGTCGAGGCAGACCCTCAGAGCGAACTCGGAATCGGCAAGCCGCCTGATCTGGCACTCGCCCGCCGGATTGTCCGCCGGCGCCGAGAAGAAGAAGCAGATGGAGTTGGTGGTCTGGCGCCAGTCCATCCTTATTCTGGGCGGATCGGTTAGGGGATTCGTCGGGCTCTCGCTCGGGGCTTCTTTCTCGGAGGAGGTGCCCGGGGTCGCCTGGTCCGCCTCGAAGAAGAGCTCCGCGCTCACCGAGCGCTCCAGTCTGCCGACGACGCACTTTTGCAGGATGCTCTGGTAGTTCACCCAAGCGTGGACCTGTAATTTTTTTTTTCTTTTTTAAGTTAACGTTGGGCGATGGTGGGTTTTTTTTTGAGGAGGGTTTTTAGCTTACGTCGTCGAACAATTTTGTGGCGTCTTTTCCTACTCCCTTCATCAGCTCGTCGACGCCTCCGGGGTGAAAGCTCAAGTAGCGGGATACGTTGAAGACGACTCCTGCGGGTGAAGGAGATTCCGTTAGTTGGTGAATTTTCAAAAAAATTGTCTTAGTTTTATAATATTCGAAAGATTCACTCGCAGAAATATGGAGGTGCAAAAGAAGAGAATTAATTTTGTCTTTTGATGTAAGATCGTGCTTCTGATAAGAAAATTAAACGAAAAACTTTAGATAGTCGAAGAAACTTGTAAGAGAACAACAAAGTACTTTATAGTAATCAAAATTTGTGAACCTTTGAAAATATTACTTCTGACGACTAATCTTATTAAAAAGTTGAACAAGCTTCATAAAGTTATCAAGTTTTAACCGAACAAAGCTTCGAACAAAAGTTTTATTTATTTTTGTACGAAGAATGGCAGAATTTAATTATTTACAGTGCATCTAAAATTTAAATTCTACACATAACAAAAAAATATTTAAAATATCAGAAGGAGACCCTAAAAATCTTCCTTTTCTAGCGCAAAGAACAAATTAAATGTGATCATCTCAGGCGTGCCTTACATGATAAATTAAAGAAAACCTATCCAAAGCAACTATTCAACACGGGCAGTATATCTACACATCCAAGCGTGTAAGTAGAAACATACCGAGCACGATCAGCCACACGACAACACAGACAATACCGCCTTCCATTCCCGCGAGCCTCCCTCCCCCCCGAAGCAGACCGAACAGAAAGTCCCCCGCCATCTCTCTCGAAAGACGCTCCCTCGAACAAGCAAAGCCTGATCCGGCACACAAACGCCTAACGACGTTTGCGGGGAACCGAATTTCCCCGAGACACAATAGGCCCCGCGACGAGGGGCCGCGCCGAGCCCCCCCCTCATTCGGTATATACCCACCTCGTATCGCGATCCAGGCGTCGTTCTCCTTGTTGTGCTGGGCGAGCTGAGCGGGCGTGACGGTGAGCAGTTGGCCGCCAACCCCGGTCAGGTCGACACCGGAGGCGCCGAGCCGGATCCAGTCCATAAGGCTGTGGCCCGGCGCCAGGGCCGTTTTGTTGCGCGGGTTGCCTGGAAGCAGCAGCGGGAAAAAAGAAAATAATAAAATGACAGAGCGCACGGCGGACGGGGAGTGCTGTGGTTCGGCATTGTATGCGCGCGCGCGGCCCTTTTGTTCGATTAATAAACGGGGCTAATATTGACAATGAGAAGTTTATTGCCGAGCCGCGCGGCGGGCTCTCGACAATGGCGGACGGAAGAATATGAGGCGAGTTGTATGAATTAAGCGCGAGCGGTGGGTGATCGAAGGCTCATTGTGCTGCTGGATTAGCGGCGAGGATGGCTGGAGGTGGCGGTTTCACCAACGGGGTTGGGTAAGTTGTTTTTTTTAACGATTTGTTTATTGAGGGGCGAGGTAATTGAGCGTTGGAAGAGGTCGCTTTAATGAGGGGTATCGGAATTTTGAGCGTTCGGCTCTTGGATGAGTAATTAAGCGTTCGAATTCCACGTTATTTAGTTGGGTAAATGCTTTGCTTTATTACAGCTTTCTCTGTGAAATCGTCAAGTTTGCTGTGGGTTGAAAAAGAGTTTGATTTAAAGCTTAAAATTAAAGCAGATGTTTCAGATATGTTTTCAGATGAAAAAACAGTTGAATAGACGGAGAAAATTATTGAGTAAAAGTATTAAAATTAAACTTTTACTTTTATAGTCCAATACAAAATATTTATATAATAAAACAAGTATTTTAGAACGCGATAATTCTGAAATTATAAAATTCAGTTAACCCTTTCAGTCATCTGTCCTCTAGAGATTAAATTTTCTTAAATAATATTAAAATGCATACTTCGAGGTTTAAATTAAAATTAGGCTTCAATTTTACTCAAGTAATTATGTGCAAATGAATTAGACTTTCTGAATTTTTAAGAAAGATTAAAATCAAATAATTATAAACCTTTTTAGATGATATGGTTTAAGAGCAATTTCTGCACAATTTTAGATCTTTCTAGTTCTAGTTTTATGTTTTTTTTGTTGAATTGTTTCCCGATTCAACCATGAAAAAACGATCGGTTGCCAAACCCGCATTTTTCTCGTGGCAAAAATTACAATATTGTTTAATAAAATTTAAATGTATTTCAATATCTAAAATATCTAAGGATATATTATATACTTTTTAACGCGTGGGATTTTAACTTATTCTATAGAACAAAGTTTTTCTCACAAGGAAAGCAGCCTTCATTTGGGTCACGGAATTTGTATTTTCTAATCATGAAATATGGTGTAAGCCGCGTCCATTCAGTCTAATGCTAAATTTAAAAAAAAATAGATGTTTGTACAAAATTTCGTTGATGCAATATTAGGATAGCAGGTCTTCGATTGTCATAACTTTTGAATTAACAAAGCTTTCTTTGATTATTTTTTGTTCAATTGATAGAGTTTGAGCTCACCTTCAAAAAGATGCCAATCGGCGTGCAATTTTTCATTCCACACGCAGAAAAATTTTGATAAAAAATAACTCCTAAATTTGAGTGAAACTCGGGCGATTTTGACGGTTGGGTGAACTTTATTTGCATTTGCATGAAATATTTAATAGATCTGTTGTAATTTGTTCTTCCTTCATATTTATTATGAAAGAAATTCAATGTTCTAATTACATTATTTAAAAATTTACAATACACGGAGAAAAATCTCTAGTAAAATTTACCTTAAATGAAAGTAAAAGTTGCTTAAAAAGTTAAGCAAACATCGTAAGTAAACTTTACTCAGCTTTGTAAGTAAATTTTACCGAATCCAAGACGCCATTTTTCTTTCTGTCTCCTCGCACGTGCGGTGGCTTACTTAATAAATCAAGTAAATTTTACTTATGTCAGAATCAGTATCTTTTTCTTATATGTTTTAAGTACATTTCATTAGCGATTTTTCTCCGTGTACCCTTGTTATCTTTTACAAATCCGTATGGGTAATTTTTCCCTCCCTCATTATAAAATAGTTCAATTTCCCCTTCACAATCTGACGTTAAAAAAAATTTAATAAGAAGAGAAGATTATACAAACTTATAGGTTTAAAAGTCATATTTCTTAGATTATTTTTGGAATAAATAATGTCAGTATAACATTATCTTATAATATATAAACAAAAAAGCAACAAAAATAATAGCTCATTCGAATGAGTAGAGTAAGTTTTATCATACCGTCATCTTAAAAATTTACTCAAATGTGAGGAGGGTCTCGGATAACATTCGTAGATGTAATTTTTGCCCAAATTTTATTTATAATTTTTGTCCAAAATGTTTCTCCGTGCAAAGCTGTGGACAATTGAAAAAACATCGATTTCTTTTAATTTTAACGAACGGAGCGCACAAGGTTTGAAAAATCCAGCTGTATATGGACGCGCCTTCCTTCATACTTTATCATTAGAAAACGCATTCCGAATCAGAGCGAAATCCAAGATTCAAATGCCGGGTCTCTCCTTGTCAGAGGAAGCAAGAAGTTCAAAATTATGCCAAGCGCTCAATATTTCGGCGATTTTCTACTTTTCGAAGATAATTTGATATTGATTAATTTTATATTGATAACAATACATATTTTTGCGCTTGACCAAGCATCAGTAATTTTGATCAAAAAATTATGTGCTCAAGTGGATTGGTTCCTGGATTATTATGACCGTCTGGGTAATTTTTATAAAAAATGGTTTCCATCGACATTATTCATTATACCGATAAAATATTAAGCTGAGACCTTCATCAAGTTACTATTTATACGGACGTAAAAGCATTATTAGACTTTTCTAATACATTTTATTTTTATCATTATTAAAATAGCTTACTTAATTACTTAATTTTTTTTAACCCTTTCTTATAATATAATTATAATATATGAACCATAAAAAAGGTGTAAATAATATGACAGAACCCTGGTAAAAAATTAACGAGTTGGGTTGGTTAACTGTTATTTTAAATGGAGCATTTTTTAACTAAAATTGATGTCTAAATTAAATAAAAACAATTGGAAAATCATTTTAACAGATAAAATATTATTACACTGAAATATTCATGAGCAAACATATTTAATCATTTGATAATGGTAAAAAATAATAGCAATTTGTCGTTTTCAACTACAAAACGAGCTAAGAATTGGCTAAATAGTGCTTAACGTTTCTAGCAAAGAATTTATGAAACAAAAAAAAAAACATTTTTACTGTCATTATCAACTTTTTTTATTCAATTATTCTATCAATTCATAAAAAAGTTAATTTTCTTAAAAGGACCACGAATTAATTTATAAAAAAAAAGAACATTTCAACATCTAAATGATGGAAATTCATACACTGAGAAAAATATCATAAGAAAATTTAATATTGCAATAAAAATTACTATATTTTATAGTAACGCTTGGACATACTGAAATAATATTATCTTTTGCTATCCCCATATAGTAATTTTTTTGAATGCAAGTTTAAATTTAAAAAAAAAATTCTTTCCGTTGTTCGTATTTTCAGAACATTGCATTGAAATCTAATGTGAAAACAAATGAATAAATGATAGAAATAATCATTTTTTTACGGCGGCTGCGGCTCGATTCCGGGTCTTTTGGCTTGGCAATCGCCCGATCAGAAAATAATTCAGGCAAGTAACGGGGCGCAGATAAGGGCCCGCCGTAGCCTTACGATTCTTAGTTGGACCTGATTTGCGCCTCGCTTCCTTAAGTTTCCTAACTAAATTTCTGATCGGGCGGACGAGTTAACCACTTACCTAAATAAGATTGTTGACATGGCAATTTTTGAACTTATAAAAATGGAATCATCGATAATATGATATTATAATATGATAATATTTAATGATAATAAATAAATACGATAATATGAAAAAAAATATAATTAATTTGTATAAAATAATAATTAAATCGAGATTTTTTATGTTTAGTTAACTTAAAAGCAATACAAAATAAAATTGCTCGAAACGTAACCTCCGTAAAAGCCACGTGTCCCCCCTGATTTACTATATATTGTGTAGAATTATGACTATATTATATAGCAAAATTTCTTAGGATCGATAGTAATTTTCAATTTTATGTAGCAAAATTTCTTATGATTGATGACAACGTAGACTACATCAAAATTTTTACTATTTAAAATAGTAATTTTTCTAAACTGAGTGTCAGGAAAATTATTTCAAATATATTAATTTTTTTTATTAGTATAATAAAATTTATTATAACTTGAGTATGTCCCACCGTTACTACAAAATATAGTAATTTTTCTTAGATATGTATTAAATTTTTATAGAACATTTTTCTCACTGTACGACTGACAGCAAGATTATTTTAGAGGTAAATAAAATAAATAAATAAAGTTCCGGGTGAACTCGAATTTGCGAATCACCGTTCACTCATGGATAACGACGTCGTATCAACAAACGCCGGCAAAGTGTTCTCACAAAACCTACCAGACCCCGCTGACCGCTTAGAAACCCCCCCTCCCCTCCGACGAAAACCCCTCGTCGACAGCCCGAAATGGGCCCTCCCCCGCTAACCTGTTGGCGCATCCCGTCCCACCTCCGCCACGACGTCGGTCTCGGGGCTGGCACAGCGGCGGCGGCGGTGGCAGCAGCAGCAGGAGGGCCGCATCGCCGGCCAGGCCTTACTTCGGACACGCGACTGCTCCCTCCTCGGACTGCTGCTGCTCGCCGGCGCGAAGCCGGGATCGATCGGCCGTGCGACTTGTCGCGCGCCCCCTTTTTCTCGCGCCGATCAGGGAAATGCCCTCCTCCGAGGGGGAGGAAGGCGAACTGATTGCCGAGCCGCGAGGAGAGCTGGGAGGAAGACGGCGGAGAGTGGAATTTCTTGACTGGCGCCGGGTGGGTTCGGGTGCTTTGTTTGTGGCAATATAATTGGGTTTTTTTAGACAGTTTCGTGCTTGAATTGGCTTTTCATGCCTGAATTTTAAACTTGATTGAGAAAAATATGAATTTTGTTTTCGACACTATAACGTTATTCACAATTCTAATGATATCTTTTAAAATACAAAAATACAATACAATTCGGACTAAAGCTATTAAAAATATTCCAGAAACTCTATCGAATCGTTCGTAATCTGCAATAAAGAAATAATTCAATAAAAAAACTACTCCCGAAAGACGAAATTCGCACATCTTCGAATTGAAATCTCCACTCCCGAACCTTGTTTACCGTAAACTCCCTCGACGAAAAGAAATCTTCGCTGAATCGAAAAGCTGCGAGCGCCCGAGAAACCTGTCGAATTCGCGCCTTTTATATATCCGAAAAAGCACCCAGTTTGTTTGTTTGACACTATTTGCATCCGCTCCTCGAGAGATACTCCCGGAATCCGAGAGAAGATACACGGAAACGAGAGAAAAAGACGCTCGCGAGATAAAGCTTCGCGCGGGCTTTTCGAGAGTGAGAAAGAGCCGGAACCGCTCGCCGACTGTATCAGCGCTGATGAACCGGAAGTGAATCTCGCGAGAGAGCTTTTATATATATATATATATACCTCGAGAGCATGCCAGCGGAGGGCCTTGTAAATTTAACGCGGCGAAAGTTCCCTCCGCCGTGTCGATTAAAAGGCCACTTTTCGAGTCGGAGAGCTCTCTCTCTCTCGCAAAAGCCGTTTCTCCGCTTTTTATTTCCGATTTACTTTCCGACTTGTATCGCGCACCGCTGCCAAGAGGAGGAAATTACGTTTTGCCTTCTTGCGGGAAACGCGGAGGACGTTGCCGGGGTATCGATCGCCGAAGGGGTTTATTGATTCTGGATTGCATTGATCGCCCATCCTTATTAGCCTTTGTTTGTCTTGTCATTCAGCGGGGAATATTATTAATGAATGGTTAAAGTTGCGGGAAAGATGCTTGGGAGGCTTTATTTCGAAGGGGTAGGAAAGTGGCTGCCGAAGGCAGATTTTATTTAGGTACGAATGAGGGAAATTTTCGGTGTTTAAAGTGCATTTAAAAGTTTTTTGTACACAATGACTCTGTTTTATTAAAAAGATTAGTAAGGGGATCTAATTATTCTAGAGATTTCAGAATAAAAAAAGTAAAAAAACGCAGCTTACTTTGCTTCAACATTCAGAGTATTTCCTTTTTAAATATGCATTCGGAGCAAAAAATTTACGTCAATCATTTTGATAAATTTTATGATAAAAAGTATCAGCAAATCTCTTACATCTCTCGAAAAAAAAAACCGCACCAACAAATAACATTTTCATCTATAACGTCGAGAACACAATGCTCCTCCGAAAGAGCAAAGCGTACTTTTAAAGACTTAACTACTGTTCTTAACGCCACAAAAGCAATCTAGATTTTATCTAAATGAAAGTCTCTCTCGTCACAACTCATTACGATGAAAGTAGCGGCCGTTACCGGCTATTGAACATTCCCAGACAATGCCAAGACGCTCTCCCGGCGCGGCGGCGTACTTTTTCAAACGCCGCCCCACATCGATCCACTCCAGCATCCGAGTAATAGGCAAATATTTTACATACCTGCGCCTCCCCCCCCCCTTGTCCGTGACTATGTACGCGCATCCATTAACGGGGGGGGACTAAAACCGAGAGCTAAAATCGATATCGCTCCTCCGTCCGCGCGTTTAAATGCACTCGGGGTGGCCGCGAGTCGTAAAGACTTCTTACGGGAAGTGGTTCAGTGGCGCGTCGCAAGTTTTTGAGATATTTAAAAAATTATACCGCGGGGGGGGAGTTTCGGGAGTAACTTTGCCATTAGGCGCGACAGTGGAAATTTGAAGCTCGTCTGGTTTGGAACTCGGATTGAGTTGGTAAAATTTAATGGGGATTTAAGGGCGACGGGAAAGGAATTTGATGTACTCGAGTACATCGTTAAATATGTGCGCGATCGAATTTTCGGTTGATTGGCAGAATTTTTTATGATTTAACAGAAAATTTGTCGATTTAACGGAAATTCTGTTGATTTAAAAACATATTTTATTGGAACAAGTGATTTTCTGTTAAGTTTAGTTTCGCGTATTAACATCACGTTGTAGTTGTCGGTCAAAATTTTTTTCTCAGTGTTCACTGGAACGGTAGTAACAATTAATGTATTTAATGTATGAAGCCCATTCGAATACTAACAAGGAGAGTATCAATCGACCGGATCATATGGATCTTGGGAAAAGTGCAGGTCACTTCTTAGCCAAAAAAAAGAAGTCTCGTGTCTCAGCGTTTATTCAAATGGGCGGTACAGTATTTTAAGTATTGGCATTCGAAAGGTGAGATCAAATCCTATCGATTAAAAAAAATGTATCTAAAACTCTTTATTTGTTCAAAAGTTAGCTAAAGTAAGTTCAATAGCTAAATAAAAATTTATTTTGAAACAATAACATCCCTGTGGGAATTTTCACCATTATTTTTGGCCTGTTCGCCAATATTTGACCAATTGCATTGGTGAAAGATTTTTAATAAGAATTTAAATTAAAATTTATATATTAAATAAGAACGTAATTAAAATTTTGTAGGATTAATAAGTAAATGTAGATTAAAAATTTATATTTAAAAAGTGAGATTTTTCGTCGATACCTTTTGTAGCGAGCAAATGCATATATTTTTAATATTTTTCGACACGGGTGTAGAAGTTGATTATTCTCGCTTCGCTCAGGCGAAAAATGTCTCGCGAGGTGAATAATCAACTTAAACACTCTAATATCAAACATAATTTTACGAGCACCGAAAAATAAATCAAAGTCGTGACTTTAAAGTTAGAGTGGTATAAATATTTTTAAAGTTAGTCGATAGAATGAGCGATCCAGCGGCGTAAATGTCACCCAAAAGGAGAAAGAGAAAGAAAGAGCAAAGCATATATGCTTTGTTATAACAGTAGCTTTGAAAATTTATTTATTAATATTTATTTATTATTTATTATTATTTATTATTATTAATATCATTTTATCTTATTTGTCAATTTCAACATTATTTGGCCAAGTTTTTGGTGAAAACGGTGTCGTTTTTAGCAGAGTGGCTGGCCAAAAACTAGGCCAATTGGTTAAATACTGGCGAAATAATGGTGAAAACTTCCACCAGGGATTAAGCTAAAATTACATACAGTAGATATTATTATATTATTTTAATGGTCATTCTTTGTTTAACTATAACTTTTGAACAAATAAAGATATTTGGATGAATTTTTTTTTGATCGACAGGATTTGATCTCACCTTTCGAATGTCGTTAGTTAAAATACTGTACCGTAAATAGTTGAGAAGTTATACGTGAATAAACAAAAATCGATTTTTCTTAGATTTTCGCTAAAAGTTTTGAAAAATCGAGCGTTAAGCCGAACGGACGCGGCTTCCTTCATATTTTAACATTAGAATACATATCCCAAAGATACAGGAAAATCCATTACCTAAATTTCGTATACTCTCCTTGTTAGTAACAAAATTATAAATTTTTTTTTATAGTTCTAGAGGGAATTGATGTTTATAAAAATTTAAATATCTCTGCAAATAAAAATTATAGTCCATCGAACAACTATTTAAAAGAAAGAACGCAGCAAGAGCTACGATTTGAGAGTAATTAGATTAAAAAATATTCATTCATTCCAAAGTTATGCACAGTTAAAGTAATACTAACGTATAAAAACTAACGTATATTTTTAAGGCATTAGTTCCAGATGATTTTTGTAGAGATTTTAAAGACATTTTTTTAAGTAGCATAACTTCGAAACGAATGAATATTTTTTAATCTAACTACTCTAAAAAAAACTCTTGCTACGTACTTTCTTTTAAACTGTTGCTCGATAGACTAAAATTTTTAGTTTCGGAGATATTTTAATTTTTATAAACACCCATTTCCCCTAGAATTTTTAAAAAAAGTTCATAAATTTGTTACTAAAGGTCCATTTGAATAAATGCTGAAACATGTGTCTTCTTTTTTTTTGGCTAAGGAAAGACCTGCAATTTAATAAGATCCACGATTCGGTGGGTTGATACTCCCCTTGTAAGTCCAGATTAATTCATTAGAGAAGATACTATTTTTTAAAAAAGTGAAATTATATGTGTTGAATACGAGATGATATCAAATGTCATCAGTACTCTCTTTCTATAAATTTTGCGGTTAGCTTCTTCAACATAAATTTCCTATGAGAATCTTTTTATTGATTTAAAAAACGTGCGAAAATTTAGAATTCAGAATCTATTTCTCTGAAGGACAAAAATTCGGAGCACATACTTCTGCTACTTTAAAAAGTAGAGCAATTTTTATCCAATAGAAAAACCTTGAATAAATTCATAAGAAGCACTGTTCTTATTCAAATGAAGTAATGGATATAGTTTTCTCCGCCTTCTACTTCTTTGCGTAAAGTTTAAAAACAGATGTATAAAATAGAACTTATCATTTTTCTAATATTTATCTGCGAAAATTTGCATTTTTATAAGCTTTTGAATGTGTAAATTTGAAGAATTTGGTAGCAAAAAATGAATTTGAAGTATTAATACTAATGGCTATCAAAATGTGAATTCGTTAGTAAAACTTCTCATTGTAAACCTTGCGTTTCATCTTAAAACCACGCCACCTTTCCGGCCGCATAACAAGCTCGCTTCCCAGAAAGAAAAGGGCGCGCGCTCTCGAATCGCGTCACGTGACTCACCGGTAGCGGAGCCGGTGGAGGTTCCGGCGACGGGTCCCCGATTGGCCGCCTCCTCCTTGAGTTGCTTGACGCGGACGATGCCGCTGGGTAGCATCGCGGTGTTCTTCGCCAGGAGGCTGAGCGTCGGCGAGCTCTGCGGCGGCTTCATGTCGATCCTCTTCATCTTCTCGCCCAGCTCCTTGTCGGCGCCCTCCTGGCGGCCCTCCATTTCCTGCGGACAGACCGAATCGGATTGAAAGCTCGTTCTAACCTCTTTCTCGTCTATCCCAGGCGCGGACACATCGATTTGTGCGGCGACGAGGATCCGAATGGTAATCTACTTGCGTCATGCATGGTTTACGAGGATTCGTTTACGGCTCTCTCCGGTGGAAGAATGTTTGCCGACAGAGACTATTAAGTGCGATTGGGAGGATATGTCGTGTTTGCTTTTAGTTAAGGGTTGCGAACGTTTGATTTCACTGTGAAAAATTTATAGTTTTCTTATACAAATACGTATCTTAAATTTAAGAATGTTCATTAAATTCATTATTACATTTACATTAATTTTAATACAAATCTTGAAATTTAATAAGCATTTTTAAATTTAAAATACGTATTTGTATGAAAACTTCATAAATGTCTCTAAGTTGTTATAAAAGTAGTTGAATTTATTAGAATTTCATGTAGAATGAGCATTTTTTCAATGAGTTTCGTTTTACACAAAAATGTACTGCCACTAATCGCGACGTGTCGAGTAATACGTTATACGATATTAAATTTACGCGATTTGTTAAAGTTATGATCACAAGACGTGTCTAGAATTTCAATTTTTCTGGATGGCAAGTCTATAACGTTTAATAGCTGACATGTGCCGCATCCGCTTTGCCCTTTTTATTTTACAGCAACATCAAATATAAAGAGTCGTTGGAGAAGAATTTTAAAGGCGAATCTTGAAGTTTTATATATTAAAAAATTATGTTCTGAAACTTAAAATGAGAAGCAGTAAGTATAAATATAAAATAAGGTAGTGGTCTTCTAGTTTAATGTTTAACCAAATTGATTTAAACTACAGTGATTCGGGTAATAATGCTATCAAACAGGCCGTAAGGCTTTGTATCCATGGTAGATATTGACTGGAGCTAATCAATAGGTTTGCGTTGCATTTGATCTAACTAATTGCAGTTTGCTCGAAAGTCGTAAATTAAATACCAAAACTTTGTTTGAAAAGCACGTTGCAGTTGGAAATGCCTATATACATTTGATAAATTTATTTATTAGTCATATAAACTTTCAGAAATTCATTAAAAACTTAACTACTAACTTAAAAATAAAAAGATAAAATATTTACGTACATTTGATTGTAAAAACAAAAATTTTTTGTGAGATAAAAACTAAGTTTTTATAAATATGTGCATATAGAAAACGATTTTCTCAACTAATATTCTGCGTAACACTACGCATGAAGCATACAGTTATTTTGCGTCTGCCTATCTAAAAGCTCGTGCAGAACGTAAGCTTGTTATATTAAATGAATTATCAACATATTGAATTACACTTTCGAGTAAACTCGCAACGTTATGTTTCATCGAAAAACAGCAGCCGAGAAACTCTAAGCTTCACACGCAGCGCTGTTCAAAAACGCTCCCTCGAAATTTTTTAAAAAAACCTCGCCAATTACCGACCCGAACCTCTCCTCCCGAGAAAGAAAATCCCGAAGAGGGCGGCACCTCCCGGCCTTCCACACGTGACCATCCGCGGGAAACGTCAAAGCCTCTTCTCATTCAGCCGCGCATCGCGCCTCGCGACCACCCACACAAACACCGGCCGTCCGTCCCAATCAACGCGAGTGCGAAGAGCGCGCGAAAGAAGTACTACTCCTTTCCCCCCAATTAGCCGCCTCGCCCCTTTCTCGCACTTACCCCTCAACGAAGAAAAGCCAGGCTCTTGAAGCAGCCTCGGGCCAGTCTGCTCTTCCCCCGGTCGGACTAATAAATAAAATCGATGGGCCTAAGATAATGAGTCTCGTGCATAATCGAAGAGCGGCGGCGGCGTCGGCGGCCCCCCCGAGGCCGACTTGCGCGCGACGCGAATAAAAGAGAGAGAGTTCTAGGCCTGTCAAAGCTCGGCGGCGGTGGCTGCAGGCGGCGCGCGGCGCAGCCAGGAGCTCGGCGCTCATCCTCGGCCGCCTCTCGTTCGCGGCGGATCGTCTCTCCCTAACAGCCGCCAGGACGTCTACCGCCAAGCAGCAGCGGAAGCAGCTCGAGCGGCTCCTCGCCTCTCGCCGAAAGAAGAGCGAGGCGAGAAACTGGAGCTGGACGGAGGAGCTACGAAACTCGGGGCTGGTGAGTGAGAGCAGAAATTGATAGCTGTTTACGAGCGTTCGACGGCGCGAGTAACGGTACATCGGCCGCGAGCGAATTTCCGCTGGGGGGGGAGACAGACCGCGCGGCCGGCCATAACCTCAAAATCGCCGCGAGTACCTGAGAGAGGAGAGAGAGAGAGTGAAAGGCGGCGGCGTGTCCGGCTGGCAGTCAGTGCACCTCCATCACGGCCGCTTCACGCTCGAAAACTGACGGCTCCTCCTTTTGGGATTTTCCGAGTTCTGAACTGTGTGCGTCGAGGCACGTTGTTGTTCGGCCACTGACGGCGTACACGACGGCGGAGCGGCCGACTGGAGCGCTCCGCGGAGTGACTTCGAGGCGGCTGTTTGGCTCGAGCAGAAGGCCCGGGTTCTCTCACTCGCTCTGTATTTACGTCGGGACGCGTGCGCCGCCGCGGGCGCTTTTCACTGGATTTCGGCCTTTTTCTCAAGCTTGAAAGGCGCCTCGAGTGCCACGGCACCGGTATGGATTATTGGACGGATCGAGAAGCGGACGGTTTTTAGGACGCGGCGACGGAGGGAAATTCGGAGGCTGACGCTGATTTTTTATGGATACTTTGTTGTCGAGGGACGGCTGGAACGTTCGGAGACGGTTTTGGCAGTAATATTTCGACGAAAACTGAAGTACTCGAGGCGTTAATAAAAAGTGATTGTAATTGTTATCGCAATAAATCTTAGGACGTTTTTAATTCCCTTTCAATTGTGACAATGAATTGCTAAGTTTTTGGAAATGGAATGGTAATTTGTTATTACTCTAGTTAAATCTAAAAGGAAAACTTTAAACGTGAAATGCAATAAGTAACGTTTTGCACTTTAGAGTTATCAACTCGAGTAAGCGGAATTGGTAAGTTAAATTATATCGCAACGGAAAATTAGATAAGAATTTCTTGTGCATTAAAAACAGAAATAATAATTACAATATCTTGCAATAATTTATATTTACAATGTATACTTTCTTGACTCTTTCACATAGTTTTACGTTATAAATTTTCAATTTAGTTTGAATCAAATGGAAAATTGTATTCTTAAACATTTTTAATACAATGTTTGTCAATCTGTATTTTATTTCAAAAATGCTACTTCATTGTACACCTTAATTTTATTTTGGTTTCTTATTATAATAACAATAAAAGTTATGATTATGAGTCACATATTTCATAAAGCTATTGTAAATATCATTAGCACAAGAAATCAATGGAAGTTAAAATCTCAGAAATGTATTAGGACTACGCAAGATAAACAAATAATGAGTCCTACAAAGTGTACAAGTTGTATAATAGCGTAACAATAAAAATGAAAGTCATTACGTAATGATTGATTCAATAACTCATTGATATAGAAGATTGATAATATCTATAAATATGTATTTTCATATGATGTATTGACAAAAAAATCAACGTGGAGCTAAAATACTTGGAAACACGAAATTGTGGCATTAGAAAACCATGACAGTACAAAACGTACAAGTTGCATGTATCAGTATCGATCAGTCAATTCGACGCAATATTTCGTAATTTTTTAAAATCCATAATTGTTTTTGAAGGGTGATTTATAAAATTTTTATTCCTATTTGTAAGCGTAACTTTCTGTATACTATAACTTTCATCTTTTCTGATAGAAGAAAACATTTTTCTCGCTTCGATATCTTCGCGTGACCTATTTTCCAAGTCTTTTAAAACATCAATACATAGAAACTATGTTTCACTTTTTGGGAACAAAGTTATCAAAGCTTTACTTTCAAAATATACACCAAATACATACAAAGTCGTTATAAAGATTTAAGTATTTTCGCACCCAATAAACAACTGCATTTTCAAAAATGAACATAAAAAGTCGATTATAAAATAGTTAAAAGAAGAAAAATACATCATTACGCAATCATATTTTGAGATTCATTAATGCAAATTTAGCAAAAGTGTGTAAATATAGCAGAATTAGTAACACGTACTTTTAGTATGAATCTTTGCCAACAGGACGTCAATATTTAACGTATTATATTTTTACATTATAGTACATTGTTGATTGTTTGAGAAATATTATGAATCCAAACTTGATCAATTTACAATTTATCATAATTTCCGTTCAATTCCCATTGTAAATTTATTTATACATTCTGCTCAGTTAAATTAAATTTCCCGTCCACTTCCTGCCATAAAAACACTTAAACCATCGGCAAAGTATAAAAAAGTAAAAGTACGTCGGATTATATTCAGTGAGCGAATGGTATAAAATTAGACTTCTACTTTCGCTTAGCAAGATATTCTGCAGTACGATTTAGCAAGCTCGCGGCGCGCGTAAAATGTTTATGCGCCGGCAAAAATTAGTCAATTAAACGACATTAAGGAATGCGCGGAGAATGCGGAGCAAAATTTTGCAGTTTCAGAGTAGATTTCTAATTCGTTATATTATTTCTTTTACGAAAATCACTGTAAAAACGGATTCGAATGATATTACTGCTGCTTGCAACTTTGCGCGTCGTTTCATTCGATGACTCGTTGGGATTCATCGTTTTTTTTTTCGAGAAGCGCACGCAGAAAAAGTCTAATTAAGATTCGCACTCTGCCTCGATACTCGTTTTTTTTTTTTTTTTTTCGTCGAATCTTAAAACGCGCAATAACATCTATTATTAAAAAAACGTTCTATATCTGTAGCGACTTAGAATTATAAATAGATGCATTAGAAAACACATAAAAAATAAAAATTTTCCGCTACAAATAACGCACCGAACGATATATGCGCACGCAACGCTTTCTACATAGGCAATCAAAACAGAAACACTTGTATATTCTTTGCAAAATTGCAATCTTTTCGTCCCGAAATACGTCTTGAACGTTCGAGTAAGTCCACCGCGAGTCAAATCCCTGCGTTTTAAACTCTCCCACCCAAAATGCTCCAGCAGAATTGCGTCACCGACGACTATAAACTTGGACTGAAAAAACTCGGTTGAATTGGTTGCACAAAAGATAAAATTTCGCCAACAAACATACCATTAAGTTAGACAAAATGCTGTTGAATTAAATCAGAATTCTATTAAATTTGATCAATGCTATCGGTCAATAAAATATCCTTTCAATTTTTTTTCGCCATAATTAATTCAACTGCGTTAACCTTTACTTCAGCAGCAGTTTTCAATTAATTCCCCGCACTTCTTTCCCAGTCCGCTCTCCAAAACAAAGCGAGCGCGCTCGCGCCTCCGAAAAACTTATCCCCGCTCCGAAAAATTCCAGTTAATCCCCATCCGTGCCCCCTCCCTCCGCAAGAGCCTCACCGCACATCGCACGCGACCGACAACTGCGGACTTCGGACCTTCGCCGCTCGGCTCGCAACGGCACATCCGTCAGTGCTGCTCGCGAGCGGGCCCAGTTGACACGCGTCCCGAGCCAACAGGTAGCGCGGAAGTGCCGCGGATCGAGGATACCGGGCTGTGCGAGGTAATTCTGCGGGAGAGCGCGCGCTCGTGCGTCTCCGTGCAGAGTGATTTTTGTGCGTGCACGGAGGCTGATTGTCGCGTGGAGCTGTGGGCGAGGTTCGGTTTCGTCGGTGAAGCTCGACTCGAGTGATGATCAGCAGACGAAATTGACGCGGGGCGGGATTAGTCGGTGCGTCTGGGATGATTGAAAACCAAAAGCGAAGATACGTATCTCCAGTCTGGGCTCTATCGGCGTTGAGAAATATTTGCGAGAAATTCGAGATCGGCTTCTGAAGCTTGCCGGGGGATTAAAAGCTTACGCCGCTTCCCCGGCGGAAAGTTTACAGTCGTGTGATTAAATGCACTTGGATTACTGATTTGATAAAATTACTGGCCTCTGCTGTCGTTATTACCAAGAACTTTAAACTTTTCTTCCTCTCCAAAGAAGTTCTCGGTAGCAACGTTGACAACAGCGGCCGCTAGTTTCGTCAATCAAACGTCAGATAAACAATTAAATTTCCACCGAAGCTGCTGTTGAAAAACCTCCAGCCTATATCCATATACGAGGCTCGCTCGAACCCGATCCCGACACGCACGTCGGCTCAGGCACCGATAAAAATCGGATTTCCACTCGCGAGAAACGATGCCGCGATAAGGCGGCGCGCGCGCGAGATAGCTAATTGCGGCGTCTGTCGCGTGTGCGGTCACGTCGCGCGGTCATTCAATAAGCGCAGCGAGCGCGCTCTCGCGCGTAATGACTACGGGGCCTCTCGAGGTCGCCGCGCATTCAACGCGCGCACGCGCCCCCGTTGGACGCGCCGCGGACGCAGAGCCGCCGAGGATATATAATAATCTTCCGAGAATTCGGGCGGGCGAGACGCGCCCGAATTCTTTGGGGATTTTGGGGGCTTGATTTGAGGAAAATTGGTTTTTGCGCGCGCGAAGGTAAATGTGGCGAAATCTTGAAACGATTTTTTCTTCTTTGGACTTTTGTGTTTAATGTGTAGTGTAAATAATAGCGTAGTGGCATTGGACGGAGAAAAACGTGGCAGTAAAAGTTAGCATAGTTTCTCAGTCATTATAATTTGCATACATTTCTAGAATCTGTTACAAAATTATCTATAAGACATTGTAATGTTGACAGTAAATTTTTCTCTGCGTAGAAAAATAAATTTATATTCTATGCATTTATTAGTAATTATTTAAATTAATTTGTTTTACACTTACATTTAGTTTTTTTTTTTATCTAAATTCAATTTCTGATAGCCAGATTTCAGTAAAAAATGACGTCGATTCAGACGAGATTTTTGACCAAAATATATAGTACAAAAGTTGGTCATCTATTCAAACTCTATAACTGAATATCCGGTCAAATTTATAGCTGACGATTTCTACCGGGACAATTAGTTTTACTTTTGTAAATGTATGTATCACGCGTTGAAAAACAGAATAAGAGCGATATTATGCAAAACCTCTTCAAAAAGTTTTCGATATAAAAGCACGACCTAAAATCGATGAAAATCGACGAGTTACACCGCAAATATACGCGACGAACTCAAGTCAGTCGATCTGTATATTCCGCAGTTTACAGCAAGTGTTTCAAGCTCGCCAAATTATCGCGAGGGTTCTTGATTGATTGCCCGATGCCTGTTGCACTTAGAGCGAATGATTGAAAAGAGTGCGGAGTGATTAATCGCGCCGAAAGATTGGACGATAAACCTTTTGAGAGCTAATCAAATAAAGTGCGAATATTGACCATTATCGTTTCGTTGAAAAGCGAGGCGACACGTTGCGAAATTTCCTGCAGTCCTTTTTCTTTCCCGAGTGTCTCTTCAATGTTCGCGGGTTTAATATTTTTTTAAACGTCCTTCTGGAAGGCACAGTGACATTTTTTCTCAAGCGCTGCTTCAGCAATAATTTTCGAAGTTGCTAGGCTGGAAAAAAATGGTCGGGTAGCTGCAGTTAATTGTAGCAGGTTAACACATGTTTTTCAAGTAAAACTATTTGAAAGCAACATTTTCTGCATAAAGAATTTTTTATGAAAAAAAAAACGTTAAAAATATCCGTCGATAATTTCTTATGTTTTGATTTTACACAAAAACAATTCCAAACGATTCTCGCCTTCCAGTTTCACACAAAAAGAGCTTTTCTTTGCGTTCGGTTAGCGAGAACATGTCTAATTCAAATAAATTATGAAATGTCGTACTAAACTTACCTGCTATTCAACACAGTCGGTTGGCCGAAGTGTGTCACGTTGAAGTATTGAAAAGGAGTTAAATATTTACGAAACTAAAATACACAGTCGGCTGCGAACGTCAGTTTTTTAAAACTATTGATTTCCCATTCGATATTAATGTCGGCGATGATTAAAAAGCTGAAATTTAGTTTACCAAAAAGAGACCAACTTTTAAAAGCTTCCGACTACCGATTAATGAGAAAATCAATAACACAATCCTGCACTTTTCAGTTTAAAAACTGTTTATAAAACATCGCATCGCGACGCGAAGCGTTACATCACTTTGTACTCGTCTGCATGCGCAGCGGCGACCATTAATACACTTAACAGTTTATTGAAAATCGACGTCGCCCGTAGAAAAGTTGCGGGCATCGAGCATCAACTAAATTAACCCACCCGAACTCCGCTCTCCATCGAGCGTCCTCAATCCCCTCGAGTGACCCTCGAGCCCGATTAAAAAGCAAAATGCTTCTCTCTCTGCCCGACAGATAAATGCATTTACCCAGAGGAGGCGAATATCGGCCCGCGAACGCAAGATGAAGAACGTCGTGAGGGTGGTGAATCTGCTGCACAAGCTGATCGAGCTCGTGGCGCGTGGATTCTTCCTGCTTGTCGCCTACGTCGGCGGACCGGCGGAGGCGCAGCCGCCGGTCAAGGATCTCACGCTGCTCCTCAGCGCCTCGACGCTCGCGTTGAAGATCAGGAATCGACAGGTGAGCCTGGCTTTGCTTTGCTGCTTGCGAATTCGTCGGTGTTGTTCGAGCGCCACGTCGCCTTTTTTCAGGCGGAGAGGTTTTTGTGCTTTGGATTGTAAAAGTCTGGCGTCGGATTCTGAGAAGGGTTTTTTACGCGAGATTGCGTACTTTATTTGAAAAACTCTTTAACTTTTTCGCGTGCTCTTTTTTATCTAAGGAGAATCTTGCATGAAAATCTATGAGTAATAACACTTTTAATTATTTTAGATGTTCCGAAGCTTACGTCGTGTAAATTTTGATGAAATTAGAGCTTGAAATTTTTAATTTTCACACGGACTGTGAGGCAAAATTAGTAAAGTTGAGTATTCAGAGAACGTGAACAATTTTTTGAACATCATTTAAGGAAAAAAGCTTCCTGCTTCATATTGCATTTCGAACATTATCTGAGATATTATCTGTTAAAGTAAGCAAGCTTTCGTTATATGCAGGAAAGTCGTATTTTTCATGATAGCGTATAGTATAACGTCACTCTTGAGCTCGCTATTGTTTTTATCGCTCATCAATTGTTTGAGAAGGGATCAAGTGAATATCTATTTATTTTAATTTTATTTTAATTTAGTTTGTGCTAAAATTATATGCATTAAAAATTATTTTTTAATTTTCAATTCAATTTCCTCCTTTATACGCCTAAATATTTTCGTTCTTTTTTTCAATAACTTTCAAGTCCAGCTGAACTCGCAAGACCTCCTTTAAGAACGCAATTTGTCATTCAAACGGTCGCTCGGGAAGTAATGAGTTAAAAGAGAAAATTATAAGTTTCATTTCGAAGATTTGAACGCTGCTTACTCGTAGATTGTTCTAATTAAGGAAATTAACGCAGCAGACTCTTAATCTGTACGAGTCTAGTATTATAAACTTTTATTGCGTTAACGTTTGAATAGTTTAAAGCGTCTCTTCTCAAGTCAGAATACAACCTGTAGTAAAATTACACTGAAATGTAGATTTTTTGCTTGTGAAAAGTATTAACTTATTTAAGTCAATTATCTGTCAAGAAATTTATGACTAATTTTATTACTTTACGGAATAGTAAATGATGAAAATTTTCACTACGATTTTATGTAAATTACACCAAAAAAAAGACTAAATTATCATTACAAGTTATATTACTAGTTTGAAATCTAAAAAAAAAAAAATAATAATCTAAAAATTATCGATGATCACATACAATATTTATTTACCCATAGGAACATGAGTTTTTTGCATAACTCGATTGACGTAAAGAAAATTGATTTTTCGCAATAAAGAAATATTGATCTTTGAATTAAAACTTCACTATGAAGCAAGATATTTGCCTTTAGATACTTGATAGAAAACTACCGTCTAAAAATGACATTTTTTTCAAATTTAAATCATTTAACCTAGCAAAAATCAAATATTATAAAAAAATGTTTAAAAAGCTTTTCAAACTGGAATGTAAACACGAAGAAAAGTTTTATAGAAGAAATTCCAAATCCTTGAAAGAAATTTTACTATTTTTTTTAGTAATCCAGTCACATACGAACAAAATTGTAAATTTTTATATTCACAGTAGTAACATATTTTAAAATTTTATTATTTGAAAAAAATTATTTTCTTTATTCGGAGCTACTTTTAATGTTCATGATATATTTTGTAATTTATTGTACATGTAAATTAAATTAATTTTAATTTATGAAAAAATTGTTATTTTCACGAGGATTCAAACCAGTGTCGATGGATTAAAAACCCGATCAGAAATTTTTTAGGGCGGCCCTACGTACATAAAGGCCTTACAAAAATTCTGTTAAGGGCCTAATAAGGCGTGTATCGGTGCATAACGCGAGACCCTGATGTTCCAAGCGAGACTTTAGTGTTCGTCATAAAAGTGCTCTTTCAATGCCTGAATAAAATTGCAATACATTTAAATGAATTTTTTAGGTTATAGCCTAATTTTTGCTCGTGATAAATGTTTCTTCTAAGAGTTGAATCGTAATTCGTAAAATGATGAGTAAAAAGCTAAATAATTATAAATTATATAAAAAGTTAAGAGCTAAAAATTTGCGTCAAAGGAAGTAGTTAGCTCAAAATAATGAGAGCAATATTGCATTCATTCAATCAAGAAATAGATCATTTTAAAAATTATACACTGAAAGTTGAAACAGATAATGAAGAAGAAATTGAAAATAAAATTGAACATGAAGTTCAAATGGAAATTGAAGAAGAACTAGATAATGATTATAATTTTTTAAGTGATTCTGAAATAAATTCTAGCTTATCTACGGATGAAGAGTCTGACAGGGATGTAGAAAATAATTCTTCTTTTCCTTGCGATAGTAGTGATAAAATATTATGTGATATAAGAAATTTGACGATGCATTTTCAATCAACGTTAAATCCTCTAAAAGATCTTTCAGATTCGTTAACTTTAATTTTTAAAGTTTTTTTTTCAAGGGACCTACTGTCAAATTTTACAGTACAAAAAAATCAAAATAAATTGTTGTTTAAAGATGAACCTGTGTCTCAGAGGTATACTTTTTTCTTTTAATAAAAAATTTAGTATTCATTTTAAAAATTGAATCATTAAATATACAATTATGTTTATGTTATAAGCCATATTTCGTACTTTTAATACAGAGTCTCCTGTTCATGAAGAAAAATATATAAAGCAAGTCATTGGAATGGTGATTAATAATTCCAAGGACTGGGATAGATTTAGAAGGGGATAGATTTAGAACTGGGATAGATTTTCGCGAATCGGCGAAAATAAAGAAAATAATAAAAATTAAGTATTATTGTTGAATATTGAATAATATAGTCTGTATTTTTTTTTAATAAATGTAAAATTTTTTATTCCATTTTTGTCTTTTTTTTAAATAGTACAATTTTGTTATTAAATAACCCTATAAGGTTTTATATGTGGCCTATTTTATATATACTATTTAAAACCTGATTAAAATATAAGGCCCTCGTATGGCTTTTTATTTTTATTTTGAATATCAGGGCCTTGTGTTATGCACCGCTACACGCCTGACAAGGCCCTTAAAAGGCGCCTTCTGAGGGCTTTAAGTTTATTATACGGCACCAGATCAGGCCCCAATATTTGCCCTGACAACAATTCTGATCGGGAAGCTGAAACCTTACCGTCTAGTTCACCGATGTTATTATTTAGGATTGATACGAATCGTCCTCATGTAAATGAAGGAATTATTACAAAAGCGTTATTAACTCTTAAACAAATTAAATAATAATCAATGCTATCGAAGTCAAATTAACTTTTTAGGTAGTCTTCTTAATTATGGGTTATGTGATCATTGCAATGACAACGACATCAGCTGTAAGCTCCGCGCAGCGCCGTGGCACTTACTATCAATTAAAAATTAAAAAATATATAAAAATTACACTGTTAAAAAATCTATACCGAAATTAAGGCAAATGTGTTTGAAGTTTTCTTACAAAAGCGTAATTGAAAATTCAAACACGCATCTGAATCAATTTT
>JAWWEM010010048.1:9283-19820 GCA_035582935.1 Ormyrus thymus | reverse complement strand
CTGCCTGCCTGCACGCGTGAGCGCGCAGCGTACGTGACGCCCTTTTATATAACGCGCAGGAGGGGAAAAGTATCGTGTGCGCGCAAATTATGCCGGCGCCGCTGCCTGGGGTGGCTTTCCAATTATCTTTTCGGCCGATTTTCTTCCTTTTTTTCTCTTTTCGCGAGTGGGAGGGAAGCGACACCGCTCCCGGAGCCGAGGCGACGACCCCCTTTGAATATTCATGGCGCGAGCGAGAGAGAGAGAGCTGACATTTTTTCTCTCGCCCCGCGCGCGCGGCGACGAGCTTTTCAATGGACGACGCGAAGTAAAATCAATTCTTATACGCGCCGGCACGAGAGAGAGAGAGGGAGGGAGGCATCCGACGCTTTCCGCCGGCCGAGTTTATTGTATTCCGGGCCGGCTCTTTCGATTAAATAATAGTTGCGCCCGATATGCGAGATATATATATATATTTTATGCACCGAGGTGGGGGAGCGCTCTCGAGCGCCGCGTAAAATAATGGAATGCAATTTTCGGAATGCAATTTTGATGAAACGAGCAAATATTATGCTTCTTTTGTGCGGCATAATTAATTTGTGTGCCATTGTGACGCTGTTGAAACAGTTCGCGGATTGTTAAATAACAAATTTTATTTCTACTTTGCATATTTATACTCGCCCGTCCTTTATTCAAATTCGAATGCATATACGTTTACACGAGCAATTCATTGTAATAACTAAATTCCTCGAATGATCTTTTTCGAAAACTTAATCGATTTGAATTTCAAGCAGGCGACACGCGGATATTACCATATAACACAACAACGAGCGGCAATTATTGTTAATCTCGAAATAAAGAAAACTGGAGGGAAAATTAAGGGGGGGGGAGGGGAGTGGTGGGGAGGAGGTGCGCGCGGGGCGTCATACATAGCGTTTCGCTTAATTTAAACGTTAGTCAAATTTACCGCGTCCGATTTAAAACATGCATCCGATGATTATCTCCCCGAGTCCCTGTCAGCGCATACATTTTCCCCGCGAGATTATCGCCCCGTCCTCCTTAAGCGGAATACTAACGCGCGTCATCCCTCATCGGGGCAGATGATCGCGATACAGCATGGAAATCTAACTTTTTTTTTTTGTAAAACGATCGCGCCTCATCCTCGTATCCCCGATGCGCCCACTAAATTTTCGAATCGTTTTCCCTTCGGGAGAGAGAGAGGGAGGGGGGAGGCGACGCGTCCCTTCCGTCCGCCGGCTCTTTTCAGAATTCCAAATCCCGGACACGTCGCTTTATGTAATGCTGATTTAGGGACTTGTGCTCCTCGAACGGACGGAGTGGAATTTCACTCTTGTTTATTATATCAATTTTCGGGATTAACGCTGCGCCGACGTTATTAGGTTTATACTCGAGGACAGGTGGGTTATTTCTCTCTTCGAGCTCGAAGGCAAGTGATTTTCTGAATTGAGTTGGACATTTTCGATTATAATCTTGCGAAGGAAATGTGAGAAAATTTATTTTATTGCCATGTTCAAACTTTGAAGTCTTTTTTTTTTGGAAAATGGTCGTCAAGAGTAATTTTATCTCAGGCGATGGAAATGAAAAAGAAGGAATTCTCAACGTTTTAATTCTGAAATTAATTTTGAGAGGACAATTCTTCAATATTGAATTCACCCACCATTTCAACTGCTCCGAAATAACAATGCCATCGTTTCTGTTTACGCGTACCTTTGCGGTATTCTTACACAAGTACAGCAATACCCCTAACTCGCAACCCCCAAAACCCGCGCTTACAAGCACTATAAAAACTTTCCCCCGGTGCCCCGCCGGCCTTCCGGGCCGGCATCATTGTTTACACGTCCATTTTTCGCCGCCGAGCACTTCCAAAAGCAAGCCGTAAACCGCTCTCTCGAGCTCGTCCTTGAGGCCCGCAGCGACGCTCGCGCCTTGGCGGCGGCAGGAGCCGTAAAGCCATCGCCTAGTAGCCCCCAATTTAGCATCGCAGTGCCTCCATAAACCGGGGCAGGAAGCCTCTCGCGCGATTTACCGGCCTCTCCTCCCGCTGCACGTACGCGCGCGCGCGCGCGCCCCGTCGAGTCGTCCTCGGGCAGACGATAAGGATCGGGATCCCCCCGCTGCGAGCGACTCGTTTTTCGCGGGGCCGACCCCTCGCGAAGGCCGCGCGGAATGAGCGATCGGTTAATCTAGCCGCGCGCGGGTCCGCCTGATTAATGCCCCGGCCGAGTGTCAATCAGCGGTCTAGCCGAAGGTTATGCGCCCTCGACGTGCGCGCGGTGTATAATAGCGCGCGGCGCGCTGCGTTACGACGCGCGCGGCCCGATAATGGAATTCCGCTTAATGCGTCGCTCCGCGTTTACGTAGCCCGGAATGCGGCTGGATGCTAATGGCGCGGCGCGAGGGAGGGGAGGATCGGCTCGCTGAAATGGATATACCGCGGCCGGGGCTTAGATGTAGGCTGCTCGTGTTTATCTTGGAGCGCGCTCCGGCGATTGTGAGCGGGCTTTTTTCGGGCCGCGCGCGGTTTATGACGGGAAGTGGCTGCGCGTAGCGGGAATTTCGTGTGCCCGTGTGTTACAATGAGCGGGATCGCTTCGCGGATAAGGAGGCTCGGCATGCACGTGAATTAGCGGAAGTGAGTCGGAGGACACGTGTTTCTTACGAAAGTAGTAACTGGCGTACGCGACCCTGGTGGAGACGTTAAGCAGTTCTTAGCCAATTCTTAGCTTGTTTTGCAGCTGAAAACGAGAAATTGCTAGTATTTTTTCTCATTATCAAATAATTAAATACTTTTGCTCACGAATATTTCGGTGTGGTGATATTTTATCTTTTAAAATGATTTTCCATTTGTCTTTGTTTAATTTAGACATCAATCTTAGCTAAAAAGCGCTCCGTTTAAAATGCACGTTAACCAGCCCGACTGGCTAATTTTCTACCGCGGGGGTGCTTGCAAAAATTTTAGCTATTAACTTTCGAAAGAAAAACGCCCGAGCAACGAATCCTTTTCTCGGCGCTGCTAAGCCAGCCAGTCGTAGAAAGTGATGTTTTGATGAATGGTTATAAATGGCTTCCAGAAGCGTTTCGAGGATCCGTCGGCTCCGTTCGTGCCTGGGCGGATTTTCTTGTCGAAAGCGGGGAGGCCCCCTGCGCCCCTTTTCTCTTGTTACGTGACCGTTCGGGGATTTGGGAAATGTGGGAAACTGTCGGGAGAGCGGCGGGTCAAACGTCCAGTCTGAATGGACGCGGCCTCGTAGATGGCCCGAAGGTGTGTCTCTGTCGGCGCCCATTAAATGCCGGCGGCTGGCATTGTTATGCAAACAGATCATTATTGCTAATTGAACATTACTATATGCATTAACGTAATAAACAATGAAGGGTGCTGATAATTATATCCGACGCGGTAATGATAATTGATTGAGGGCTGGATTTGAATTCTATATAGAATTTGCGTAAAATATAAAGACGTGGAAAGCATTGAAGGCTCGGTGATTGATTGGATTTGCAGTTCTGATAATTTATGGTAAAACGTTCCTGCGATTTGTTTGCTTCTTAACGGGAGTTTAATTAATCACAATCGGTATCGATATTCTACCTCTGACAGCGACATATTTTAACTAAAATTTTGCGCTATACGCGGTTTCGTTTTATTTTTCGGAGATGCTGCAGCTCCGATAATAACCGCTGCGCTATTAATATTTGTGCGACGCTGAAGAATAAATGTTCTGCCATCAGCTGATTCGAAACGATAACATATTTTATCTCCGAGCGACAAATTTTCTGAGAGTAACAAGCTATTTTCCGCGCCTCGATGAAATAATTCCATTTAATTTATATATACGCAGCTTGCACAGCTGCCTCGAATAATAAACCAGCTAAGAAAAAGGTGCGTTTTAAAATTTGACTTTTTTGCAAAGACGCGCACAAGACGCGCTTGCGAAAGGAACAAAAGTCCTCTCTCCCTCTCCCTCTCTCAGCCTTTAATTCTTCGGGGAATTCTTTGGTCGGCGAGGTACAGTTAAACGACAAAAGCCATCGAATTCAATCGTCGGGCTCATTTCCTTTTAGGCGCATCCATCCGGCGCAATTAATCAGTAATCGACAGGGACAGGGGCGATATCAGCGCGCAATCAAAACAAGCTCTCCTCCGGTCTCCCTCTCTCTCCCTCTCTCGCGAAACCCGCCGGGCTGCATTTCAGCGCTCGTCATTATGACAATGAGCTGCTGCCGCTGCCCCGCCGGCCGCGCAAAACAATGGGGGCCCCGTCGACGAAAAATTCGCCTCCTCTAATTCCGAGGAAGGTATACGCGTCGTATCCTTAATTAATGGGCCCCGGCCGGCGAGCCGGAGCGTAACGGGAGGCAAAAAAAAGGCCGCGCGCGGCGTCCAATCGTCGCTGCGTTATTAATTAATCAAAGGGCTCCCGAGCGTATGCAAAAAGCGCGCGCGCGCGCGCGGGGCCGCCCCCCTTATTCGGGCCCTCCTGAATATTCAACGGCCGGCCTCGCGATCGGCAATTAATATTGCAATTTTATTAAGGAGTCGGAAGCCGACCGAACCGCCGCCTCGTCCTTTTTTCCCAAATTGATATTCGCGCCGCGACGAGCTTTCGTCACCTGCGCGCATCTGGAGCCGAGCGCTGGGCAGAGGGGAGAAGGGGCCCCCCTTCGGCGGGCCCCAGTAATGTTGATTGCCTGGAATCCGCCGTTGTCGGGCCTTTTTGCGCGAGCTATACAACTGCAGCTCGTTTCTTTTCTCCTCTACCGGTCCGCGATCCGGACTGCGTATATAAGCCTGTCTCTCCGTCTCTCTCTCTCTCTCTCTCTCTCTCGCGTGCCGAGCGGGGAAATTTCGGAATTTTTGGGAATACTCGGCGAGAGGGGAATTCGAGGCGCGCGCGTTTTTCGCTCTCCGCGAGAGGTCTTGATTTTAAGAAATGTTAGCCGCCGACGGGAGCTGCGCACTTCAAAGACAAGCTGACTTTATTTTATGGGCTTAGCCCCGCGAGCGGCTTTACTTCAATTTATTGTTCTCCGTTTTTTTTTTCTCTTAGCCTCGAGGCCGAGGGAATTAATGAAGAATTAGGGACACGTCGCGCGCCTTTCTCCGAAGTCTGATATCAGTTTTTGCGCTGTTTAAGCGCTAATTCGGGACATCTGCGATGTTTTAGTACGCCGATTCCGCCGGTAAAAAACTAGACCTAACGTCTTTCTATGCTAAAGTATTGACTCACCTGTCTAGTTTCACTCAGTAGATTGAGAACCTCCCATTGTAAACCACGATATTGTGCTTAAACTCGCATCTTCGTATCGATCCTCCCACGTTTCTATACAATTTTATTGCCAATCACGTCGAATCATAAATTACCCGAAAGGAAAGCCTTACGCGGCACTAAAAAGAAAGAAAAAAACCAGCTCGAAATCCCTCTCAGCGAAAAGAATCCATCTTTATGATCCCCCTTTATATACGGACAGTTTAGCTTAAGTGACTCCCGGCAGAGCCCCGCGGCCGGTAAAATTAATCCTCGCCCGCCGACTTCGCAAATGAATCCGGCGCGGCGGCGGAAAACCGGCGCGAGCGGCTTTTCACTTCCTCGTAAAATCAATCCCTCGCGCAGCCCTCTCGGCCGTCATCGTCCGCGCTCCATTTATCATCTTTCTCTCTCTCTCTCTCTCTCTCTCTCTATCTCTCCGGTGGAGCATCTCGTCGCCCCCCCTCCCTAAAAATAGAACTTCCCCCTCGCGACCGGCGCGCGCGGCGCACAAAAGAGAAACTTGCCGGGCCGCGCGCGCACTTGTTCGTTGTCGGTGCCCGCGCCGTATTTCCTCTCGGGGCCGGGGGGGCAATAAACGTCCTCGCGCCGTCTAAGACTCTCTCTCTCTCTCTCCCCGACGGCCTCTCTCCGCGCCGCGCGCGGCGGCATTCTTTCTTCCCATTCTTGCGCGAGGCGGCCCTTTATTCGCCTTCTGCCGCGCGCGCGGCTGTCGTCCCTTGCCCGCCCCGAGATCGAGAGGGATCTATGCGCGACGAGCTACCCGCCCGCTCCACCTACCGATCCCGCGCCGCTATTGAATTAATGGGCCCCCGGGGGGACGCGCGCGCTGCCAATTTTGACGCCGCGGGGTGACACTTTGTCGCCCGCGCTGTGGGCCCACGACGACGCGGCCCGACGGCTTTATCGGCCGCGAGAATGGGGTTTTTGTCGGGGCGGACCTGCCGCTTTTTCGAAATGCGCGCGGCGAGGAGTTTTCGGGTCCCCGGAGGCTCTCCCGTTTGCGGGAAGGCGCAGCGTTCATGGGAGCGGAATTTTTCGGACTTGTAAAGTCTGACGGATTGGCTTTTAAAATTTGCCGAGTCGGGGGCTTTTGGGATAATGTGGCTAATGTTGGAACACAAATAGCTGGTTGGCTAATTAGTTATTGTCGAGAGAATCGAGAAGATGATCAATTCGATTGCAGGTTATTTATTAATATTCGTCTGGAACGATAAAGGTTTATTTCACAAAATGAAATTCCAATTCAGATGAGTATTAAATTTTTATACTATAATAAAAATTTAATGCATAAAAAAATGACCCAAAAGTATATTGGCATATAATAGAATATCCATTTTACGATACAGATTTAATTCAGGATTTCTCGTTGACTGAATTTACGGTTTAAAAAAATGGTCAATTAATTCTTGCTCGATTGATATGAAATATTCAGCTCGAAAGTCTGCTGAACTTTATGTATTCACCTATAAAAGATCGAAAGCAATATTTATCTAGGTCGAAAAAATTGTTCAATACACCAACAAATATTTACGACACCCGCCAAGCTTCTAAATCTATATTTCATCGCTCGAAAAAAAAAAAAAGAAAAAAATCACGTACAGCATTTTCCTACACCAAAAGATCCGTTAATCAAACTCTCCGGGATTTTTCACGCGAACCGCAAAAATCGAGCAGACTATACGGAGCGTCGCCCCAGCTAAATCACGGCATTATGTAGGCACAATAGGCGGTATCGCCTAAGCGGAACTATTACCTCAATTTACAGCATCTGCGGTACATAAAGCAGCGATCTAGGCAGGAAAAAAGGTATCCGGAAATTATCCACGGCCGTCCCGCCCCGACGTGTCTTCCCTTACACGTCGCGTCGTCCCATCCCCTTTTCGAACGAGCGCGGCGAAAGAATGAAAGAAAGGACGGGCAGGGAGGGAGAGAAAGAAGAGCCGGGGCAGAGAGAGGGATAATAAGACGGCGAATGAAAAGCCATCGAACGCACTGGCATAATGACTTGCTTGCGCGGCTCGCAAAAGAGACTCTCTCTCTCTCTCTCCCTCTCTGCTCTGTTCTTATGCAAAGCAGCTCGGGAGACTCGGCGACGGCGGGGCCCAAAGGGAACGCTCCGCGAGAGGGAGAGAGAGAGAGAGCGCGCGAGGGACATAAACCGAGGGCATACAGAAAACAATAAATTCTCGATGCGCTTTTTGCCTTTGTTTTAAAGCCAGCCAGGCACGCACTCGGCTCTCTCTCTCTCCCCCTCTGCCAGAGAGAGAGAGAGAGAGAGAAAGAAAGAGCGAATGCACGGAGAGCTGCGTGAAATCGATTATCGCTTCGTTTTTTCCCTCCTTCGTCGCCTGCGAAATCCGTCATTTGGCCTTGCACAGCGCGGCAGCTTCTCCCCTTTCTTATTCGCGCGAGGGCATTCCTTTTGTTCGAAGGAGACAGAGGAGCAAGAGAGAGAGAGAGAGAGAGAGAGGAATCGCTCGGGCAAATAATTGATGATGTCCCGGAGAGAGAGAAAGGGGGGGGAAGAGAGGGCCGAATGTGGATAAAAATCGCCGGTATCTGTAACGCCATCTATTTCGGGGAGCCGGGACGCCGAGGATTTGATTATCGATATTTTATTCATTTTGCGTGAGAAGACCCTCGAGCGCGCGGCCGTTCGGCCTGAATCGTCGCGATTTTATCGCGCGGGCTCGCTCTCGCCTTATTCTCGCGCGGGAGAGGCTAAGCTTCCAGCGACGGCTTTGTCGTAATTTGCTGCGGCAAATGCTCCGCACTTGCGAGCGCGCTATCTGATGACAATCCCGCGCGGAAGTTCCTGCCGAAAAGAAAGGAGCGCGGCGAGTCAGGTGCGCTCGGGAGAGGAGGGCCGCCCGCGCGCGTCGCTCTCCGCCGAAGTTCGTCACGCGAGTTGGCGGACAAGCCGCGGGTGTTTAAAATCGAAACGACCGCGAGACGCCGAGGAAAGTGGAAACAAATGCGCATATTTACGTCGGCGAGGAAATTTACGCGACGATGTTAAGGGGACGTTTAATTTAACGGAAAAGGTTAAAGGCGCGCGTCTTGCTGCTGCTGCGTAAAAGTTAAATAAATGAAATTAATGCCGCGTATTAAAGCAGATGCATTATCAGCTCCGAAACGAGCGTAAATGTTTGTTTTGCCCTGCGAGATTAAATCACTTCATTTTATTTCACTTGTGCTCGGGATAAAGTATCTCTCGGCGAGATATAAACTATAACCAATTCCTGCTCTAAAAAAGAAAAAAAACTTCCTTTCCGGTTATTTCATGGAAACGGTAGTAAGATAAATATCGAGCCTTTTAATTAACATAATATATACACAATAGAAGTAAAACGCGATACTTCGCCCATTCGCATAAACGTATACTTTCTAAACGGCCGCTTATTTATTTAGCGATTCCGCGCCGAGTGAATAAACGCCAGGCGAATAAAATACCCCGCGAAACGAGTCATTATTCCTCTAATGGACAGCTTTTCCGATTGTGCCCCATCGGCCGCTCTCGCTCCCCGCGCGAATGCCGTAACCGCGCGTACTTACCCATCGTAACCCGATCCGACACTTACTTACCGCACAATGTATAATCGGCGGGTATGTTTAATTGCCCTCCTCGCGTCGCCTCGAAGCGATAAAGGCGAAAAGTCATCGTGAGAGCGCCGTTAACGTTATAAAAAAGAAAGAAATTCGCCGAGGGTACCTTCTTTCAATCCGCCCGCTTTATTTCGGATTTCGGGTTTTCCGAGGCGACTCCGAGCCGCGATCGTTATCTCTTCCCGCGAAAGAGATAATTACGCCCGCCCCTAAATCTCCCCGGGGCCGCGCGACAGCCGAGCGCCGTAAAAACTCGCCGCGCGACGGAGGACCGTAAAGAAAAACTGCGCCGAGCGGCTGTAAATAAGCCGCGCACAAGCCAATATTCGACGCTAAACACCGAATGCCCGCGCCGATAAATTACCCCTAGGAGCTAAGGTCATAACGCTTTCTCTCTCTCTCTCTCTCTCTTTTATTCTCTCGGGGGGGCTCGCGAGCCCCGAGAGCTAATATAGACGTGCGCGCGCGATTTTCCGTCGGCCTGTAAATCAAGTCCAATTAAAAAAGTCCCGGGCTGCTTTATAATTTTATAGCGCTTTCGTTTTTTACGGCTCTCTAATTAATGGCGCATAAATTACGCGTGACGAGTCGTTAACGGGCGAACCTGCTCGCCGGCCAGTAATGCTCACTTTTCACGGGAGAGCAAGGCATTCCGCGCGAGGGGGAGAGAGAGAGAGAGAGAGAGAGCGACAAGTGTTCCCGGCGAGCGGATCGCGCGGCTCTCTATTATCTCGAGGTGGTCTTAACGCGACGAGCGCCTCCTCGCGCCCGAGGACGAGCGTGGGCGAGGAGAGGGACTGCGGACCGTCCGCGTGCCTCGACGTGCATCGGTCGCGGGTCGCGGACCGACGACTTTCTTATGCCGGAATCGCGGGAGAGCGGGATTATTCTGACGGGGGAGGGGGGGGGGAGAGAAAGTTGCTCGGTTTTTCAGCCGAGTCCCGCGAGTTGGCTGCTCGGGAAATGGTGGGATAGTAACTCTTCGGGCTCCCACGTGGGGTATTGCGCAATGGTAATTCATACTATAGCTTTGTCGGGCGCCGGAAGAAAAAGTTTATTTATTGCCCGGGGAGAAATTCAAAACAAAGTCTTTATGGTTTATTTTGAAACTTTTAGCCAGTAGCTCGCTCGCTTTCGCAGGCGCGGAATGGGAGTTTGAAAGAAAATGCTCCCATTTAATTAAATAGGATAGTTTATTGGCAGAAATATTATGAAGCTTGTAAATTTTTAAAAGCGAGGGTCTGCCTTCTCGAAAAAAATTAATCGACCAGCGACGGGTTTAATAAAAGTTTTCTTTCGACTATATACGCGCATCAAAAAGTCAGGGGACATAGGAGCACGCAAATGCAGGAGAAAATGGGTAATTAGAAAGATTTTAGTATTGTTTAATTTTCGTACATTTTTCAATGCTACGTTCGATGATCAATAACTGAGCTTTTAAACCGCGATGAAAAGATCGTATATTGTTTCAATAATGTAGCGTTTATAATAAAATAAATTACACACTCGACGGCCGATATTTCATTAAAAAGTTTTATCGCGTTTATACAAATGAATCTTTATTAAAGTTACCTCAATAAAGTTAAAAATAAACAGCTGCTTTAAGGTCGAAAGCGATCGGAACATTATTTTCCGCGGTAATAAGCCGTTTTTAACAGATT